>JAGXJF010001874.1:0-353573 GCA_019208055.1 Stipa capillata
CCTCTAGCGACATGCTAACCTGGTATGCGAAGGGCCCAACATTCAAAGTCGTCACTTGGCAAGGATATGACATTAACGGATACACATTCTACACGAGAGATCAAGATAAGAAAATCACATTTCAAAATAGTGGGGTCCACATAGAGGCTTCTGACATGAGCGGGAACGGAGCTGGTACTATGGGTTCATCGAGAATATTTGGGAGTTAGACTATGTGTACTTAAAATTCCCATTATTCCGTTGCCGTTGGGTTAATCTGCAATCTACGAAGGTCGAGAAGTACGGCTTCACAACAGTAGACCTTGAACGTGTTGGATTCAAAGATGACCCATTCATTCTAGCCAATCAAGCTCACTAGGTGTTTTATGTGACCGACCCAGCAAAGAAGAATCTTCATATTGCCCTATAGGGTAAAAAGAAGATTGTCGGAGTTCAGAGTGTGGTGGATGAGGACGAATACAAGATCTTTGAACATGCACCTCCGATGCAACATAGCATAAGAGACGTGATTAGTGATGAACCTAACGAAGCATGGTATGTACGGAAAGATCATCAAGAAGGACTAGAGTTCGAAGAGAAAATGCCTCGCAAAAGAAAAGGACGAGGAAGCGGAGGCAATGAAATAATTTGAGATGTCCAAGTCCATTTTGTTGACTATTTGAGTGTTTATATTGTTGGTTGAAACATGCAAAAATGTTTATGTGAAAAGGTTCAACCATATTTGAGATGTTTATGTCAAAAGCTTCTACCATATTTGAGATGTTCATGTTAATAGTTTAGAAATTGTGCTGATGATACTTGAGGTGTTCATGTTTATGTGCGGATGATATTTGAGATGTTTATGTGAAATGCAGGGAAGTTTTGAAAATTTAAGTTGAACACCTGACAGAATTTATCCGAGGCGGTTATAACCACGCAACCGCCTCCTTTATAGGGTATCCGAGGCGGTCAGTTCCACTCAACCGCCTCCTTTATAGGATATCCGAAGCGATCAGATCCACTCAACTGCCTCCTTTATAGGTTATTCGAGGCGGCAGATCCACTCAACCGCCTCCTTTATATGATATCCGAGGTGGTCAGATCCACTCAACCACCTCCTTTATAGGATATCCGAGGCGATCAGATCCGGTTAACCGCCTCGGATAGCTTACCGTATATCACTCAAACCGGCACAACCCGCGCATCCCCTTCACAAACCTCCCGCATCCACCGCCTCCTCCCCGCATTGCCGAGCGCCACCGCCTCCTCCCCATCACTGAGCGCCACCGCGTCCTCCCCGTCGGCCGAGCTCCACCGTGTCCTCCCCGTCACCGAGCGCCACCGCGTCCTCCCCATCGGCCAAGCTCCATCGCGTCCTCCAAGCCCGAGCGGTGGCCTCTCCCCAAGCACCAGCACCTCCCGAGCACCAGCCTCCTCCTCCAACCACAAGGTCAGCCTCTTCCTCGCTCTCTGCTCCATGTTTGTACGCCTTTGCTTCTAGTTCCAGTCCAAGGAATATGACATTGTTCTTGTGTACAAGTAGAGATGATCAACAAGTAAACCTAATGAAGACATATTGACCCTAGCTTCATTTATTTTACAGAATAACTATAGGTTTTGTCTTGGATGCTTCCAGAAATAACTAAATTTCAACTTTAAATTAGTCCAAAAGTTGCTCATCAAACAACATACTGGGAACACATAACCAAAGTACTAATACTCGTAGTAAAGGAAACTAAATAATTCACCACCAAGGAAAGGAAACTAATAACTTGTTCAACCATACTAGGTTTTAGGTTCGAAGATTCACCAAGTTGCTTTCCATTATCATTTGTGAAATCAAGACTAGGGAGCGAATCTCCTTCTTTTCGGCGATCATCTGTATTCATGGGAGGAGACTCATCTTCACTGATCTCAACTACTTAGCGTCTGATTTGGAGACGTGTTCGTGTGGGTGTTTACATGTGTTGTGCATGTATACGGTGATGTGTCTGCAAGCGTGCATTTTTCTCGTAATCGGAAATAAATAAGAAAGAAAACAAGTTTATGGCCTATTTGGAGCCTAGGATCCTAAAACATATGAATAGAAAAAACATAGTATTCAGATGCCATAACTTCTTAGACCTTACAGAAAGCCAAACACAGCAATTTTAAAACATGACTCTTTGGATGTGACGAGTTTCTTTGACTCAGAGAAATTTCAAAGGATCATTGGAGGATTCCTAACCTCATGAATTTTTTCTATAGTGGTTGTTTGATTTGTAGGGTTATAAACCTTGGGAATTTTTTCATCCTTATTAGAATGGAGACGAACCCCCCACCGCCCTCTCCTACGATATCGCCGTCGAGGTCGCCAAGACCGTCGACATCGTCAGGAAAGGGTTCTCGCAAACCAAGGAAACCATCGGGGAGGCCGAAGGGCAGATGGGTAGTTGAGAGATTGGATGAGTTCCTGAGTCGGAAGAAACCCGGAAGAAGTGGCGGACGTTATGCGGGGTGGTCGCCCGTTTGGGGTGAGCTGACACGGGAGGAGCGGAGGTCCCTGTTTGACGAAGTGAAGGGCTCATTCATGTACCCGGAGGAGGTCGAAACCGATTTCTTCTGAGCTACTATATTGACGGCTAGGAAGTGTTGGAGGAATTTCAAGCACAGATTGGTGAGGGACTATCTCAAGCAAGAGAAGTCATCTTGCCAGGCATACCCGGATGTCTCCGAAGAAGATTGGGCGGAATTCTGCGCCTTGAAGTCGTCCGAAGAGTTCCAGGCAGATAGCCAGAAGGGGCAAGAGCTAGCCAGGAGGAACAAGCACTTGCATTACCTCGGCACCTTAGGGTACGTCGGTGCTTAGAAGAAGTCGGCAAAGGAGGACGAGGAAGCGGAGAAGCACAGACCGCAGCCGGTGTTCTCGGATTTCAGCGATAGCCGCATCCGGGACTGGTGCAGGGCAAGGACGAAAGTGGATCCTCGTGGCCAACGCGTATGGAGAAACCCTGAAGACGAGGAGGTATATCAGAGAATGGTGGGGCTGAATGAGCAGGCATCTCAAGGCTCGTTTGTGCCAAGTCGGGAGAAAGATATACTCTCCGAGGCCATTGGCACCAGGGAGCCTTATGGACACACTAGGGGTTTCGGAAATCTGGTAACATGGGGCAAAGCCTTCACTAACGATACGCAGGAGGCACGTCGGCAAAGGAAGAAAGCAAGAGCCGAGCAGATGAAAGCGGAGATACAGTCGTCCCTTTAGGCGCAATTTGAGAAAAGAATGAGAGCCATGGAGGAGAGGCTTTCAGCACAGTACCTGCAAGACAGGGCGCCAGTCGCAAGCCCGGGTGCCCGCCGTAGTAGCTGCGCCTCGGGTGCGGACGATTGTTCTCCCATCGACCAAATTGGAGGTCCGATGCGGTGCAAGATACAGATACAGTTCACTATAACGAACTTCGGAATGGACGCCGCGTATGGTCAGGTGTGGCCATCTACTCCTGGAACGGTGTTACACGGTGTTCCGTTAACGTCAGGTTTCGCGCGAGTGCAAGTCGAGTCAATCAACCCGACCTTTGCTAACTGTCCTTTGCCGAATGCGTGAGAATCTGATGAGATGCAGTTGCTAAGCGACGCAGTCAGGTCGTTCGTCCAGTGGCAAAAGAAGGACATAGTGCTCGAATCAGCACCGAACGCACCATCCGATCCTCCATTCTCACCGGATCTTGGGATGCTGAGGTTTTCACCGGTGGTTGATTAATCTTCGCTGGAGGTTTCAAAGCAGCTTGCCCTTCCTCAGCCAATGCCGACAGTACCACACGTGGATGTTTCTCATCGTTTGCTACCCCCTCAACTCCCGGCAGTACCACAAATGGAGAGCTCACGGCCAAGTCGTGTTCGAACAAAGAGTCAAGAGGCCACATCCAAGCTGAAAGTAACAGAGCCAAGAAGTCTGCTTCAAAACTGGCGGATGATGTTGAATATCCTATGGCGGAACTAGCTCGCCAGCACATGCCGGGACAACCTATGGTGGACGCTAACGTGAACCTGGACATAGCCTGCCGGACGCTTCATGATCATTACCTTGAGATGTCGAACAGGCCGTTCCCGCATACAGTAGTCGGCATCGTAGTCTGCTTTAACGAGGAGCATTTCAAACACCATCAAGGAAATATGTTTCCCATAGATTTATCTGACATCTTCAACATGATGCACTTCCGTGAGCTGGACGCCGGGCTTATGAGATGCTTCACACTATAAGTCCTTACAACATAGCACCATTTTATTTTATCACTGCTAAGTGCCTACAATATAACTCATTCTTCTCCTATACTCAGATACATGCTTGATATGAGCGAAAGAAGAAAGATCCACAACTCTATGGGGTTCGGCGACCCACATTTGATCTCGGCCCAAAACATCGTGGCAAATAGGAACCTGGTGCGGGATTACGTCGTGCATTTGCTCCATGAGTACTCTGCACGAGATCACATCCAGGTTGCCTATAACATTGGGTAAGCCACATCCTTTGCAAGTTCTCATCATTCGACAGCTAAACATGTAATAACTTCGTATCGTATAACCAGGGGCCATTGGATCCTCCTCATGATCGTGCTGAAATGGAATAATGTATATTACCTTGATTCCATGAGGCGTAGCATTGACGAGCGCAAGCAAGCGTACTTGGACATCATGCGTCTACTCGATGAGTGAGACTTCATCCATGCCTATTCTTTCTTCTTCCCAAAGGAAAAGACAATTCGATGCTAATTGTTTTGAATCACCTAGAGCATTTGACACATACGTCAAACAAGGAGGAGGGCACAAGGAAGGAGTGTCTGTCAAGTTACGCCATGACTCCAAGTTTAAGATATTCCGTAATGTCCTTGACTCCTCGAACTAATGCCATCATACTTCTGTCCTCTATACCTAATCGATATCCCTTTTGTAGTGTCGACAACAACCCGAAGGGTCCGACCTCTGTGGGTATTACGTGTGTTTCCATATGCTAGCCCTTTGCAGCAACTCAAAATACCGTGATCTAGCGGTACGAAATCATCGCCACTACTAATGTCTAGTGTTTAATCATGCTATTCGCCCTGAGTATAAGCCTCATGTTTTCAGGGAGGGGCGAAAATCATGGTAATCAAACAGTTGGAAGATATGGACATTACTCAGATCTGGTCGCACATCGCTAGCTTCCTAAACAACGAAGTCATTAGTGCCGAAGGACGCTTCAATTCCTCGGTGGCAAGCTAGGAACTTAGGATTGTGATTAGTTAGATCATTACTTAGGTTTCTAGTTAGGTCATTAGTTACGTCATTAGTTCGAAAGCATCAAACTTTATAGTTATCTATCCAACCTGTGGTTTGAAATGATAAGTGCACTTGATGTTTTTAAATGTCTTGTTCATTTTTCCTCTCAGTGCTAACGTATAAGTGGGTGTAACATAACAATAACTTTTTCTTGTGAATGTCACTGTTTCACAAATGAGACTTCTTCATCAACAGATATTGTGTATGGAGGCTTCGGCGAGTGGTTCTATTCATGTGAAGAACTTAAAGAGAGGTCTACTTTTTTGAAATTGATCAATATCTTCGCTGTGAATTGAGTATATATCACAAGTGAACAAGTTTTGTAATATTATTTATATGCGTATGTATGTGAATGTTTGTAGTCTATGTCTTGTGATCGATACAAGAATGAATGATTGAATAGTGTGCTATATAAATTTGTTGTATACGTGCTGTGCTTTGGATATTTCATATGAACTGTTTGCTTTTTCAGGGAAGCTAGTAAATCAGGCAAAATAATGCATGTTTAAAAGCATATCCGAGGCGGTTGCAACTTAGCAACCGCCTCGGATATCTCACTTCTGCACGCGGTTACAATTACGCAACCGCCTCGGATAAGCTCTTATCCCTGGGTTTATCCGAGGCGGTTTATGCATTTCAACCGCCTCAGATAAGAGCTTATCCAAGGCGGTTGCGTAACCGCCTCCGACGCATACCCCCATATCTACAACCACTCTGTGGAGGCGGCTGCTATAACCGCTTTGGATGTGCTATTTGAACCACCTCAGATATCGATTTCTGTACTAGTGTCCATTTAAAATTGTGTTAATAATAAATGTCTTTTATATTTAAAAAAATTACTAAGAAATAAAATATACATGCATATACTATTGATGGTCAAGTTGCAAGGGCCAGTCATAGCATTTTGTGGGCTCGGCGTGAGACAGAATCAACGGCTCTGTTCTATTTATACTAACAAAATTTACTTCTGCGTGACTCATTCTGTCGCTAAATGTATATCCTCTTTTATATATATAATTTTTAATACACTATCTTAACTAGTGGTTCCTCCGGTACAAAACGTAAGTAGTTTTAGCACTCTTTACTTTTAGTCAAATATAAATAGTTTTAGATTTTCGAGATACTTCTTTTTTCTCGTTTTACCCTTCCTTAATTTTAATGGTAATATGGAACATTTGCCCATGATTTCATTTTCCAACACAGTAATTAAGTCTCAACTAATCCTAGTCCTTTTATATTCCATCCAACCTGCACTCCCCCTTCCATCCCAACTCTACAATGGAATGAATTCTCAATGGGACTAGCACTAAAATCAAGGTCTGGAATGAAATGTTTAGAAGCCACAAGCGGGTGGTGTTCTCTCAGCAAAGATGAATTAACAGGAGTATGCTTGTTTATATAGACAGTGCGTATAAACCATACAAGCTCATTCTGACCAAAATTTAAGTCTCATTTCAATTTGAAATTTCATTGTTGGCTTCAATCTCAGTTTTCTTGTTGGCTCTAATCTGAATTTTTTGGCGAAGTTTAGCGGGCGCTGGACTAGTAGGGCCTATTTAGTTAGACCGTAGCTGTTGACAAAGTTGTTGTTAGCTGACTGTCTGGATAAACTGCTATGATTGTGGGAAAACGAATATATAGTTTTAGATTAGTACAAAACATTTACAACATTTTGGAAAATGGGTCCTAAAGTTTCAGCATAATGTAAAAGGCTGAGAAAAAACAGTTTTTTAAAATAATTAATTTTGTACTATAAAATCTACAGTCATTGTTGATAAAATATGTTCCAAAATTAATCGTTTGATTGAACTGTAATTAATGAAAAGATACTGAAAAGCCTATCCACGAAGCCGTAGTAACTTCCTCCGATTTGCCTCCAAATTATTTCATGGACATCTAGTACTTTGTGCATGCATGCGGCCATGCGCAAAAAAAATCACGCAGCAGTAATTGCTTAGATTATGCGCATATAAGGGATAGAGCACGAAAGTGATTCTAGAAGTACTACTTGTACTCGATACATGTAGCCGTGCAACTATAAACGGTACTCCATGGAGTAATTCCTTGCTAAGCTAAGAATTGAGGGCATTGTGGTAAATTTTCCTTTTTCTTTATCTATTCCTTAATTCCTGTGTCAAAACATAAATCCACTCATATTTCAAGTCAAAGAGAGTATTTTTTATTACAACTTACAAAATTAATTATATAACTGTGCCGTTATTATTAAAGTATTATGTTCATTATTATAAATTGCTAATATGTATCATTACATATACATTTTCTTGTGCAAAATAGAAAATGTACTTTTGTCACAGAAATTATTTTAGATTTTAATTTAATTTGAGATTTTAAGAAAAATTTTGTGACGCTGAATTTCACCCTAAATCTAAGTAAGGTATAAAAATCACATTCATTCACAAATAAATTTGTGCCACTTAATATATTATAGTATGATGTTCATATCCATATCCATAGTATGCTTAAATTCTAAATACTTTGGTTCAGCATATTAGGACATATGAGTCTAACAAATATTTTGAAAGAGGTTTCAATGGTACAACAATGTCAAGTATAACAAAGTAGAGGATTCTAGGGTGTATGAGGCGTCAACAAGTGGTTTGTCCTCGAATGCCCTCTTCCCACCCTCGCTCGTTCGTAGTGCTCATTTCTTGTTTCTTTCTCGGGTCAAATCTTGGTGGTTCAATAGTTGGTCAGTGCCATATGCATGCTCCCTACTTGGTCTCGAAATGGCAACATTAGTAATATGCATGAGAGTTGAGAATCCAAATTTCTCTAGGCTGTAGTATTGTTCATTTGGTTTTGTATTGATTCTTTCTACAGAAAATCGGTGCAGACTACATAAACTGTATACCCTAATCCGGAGATACGAGTGACTTGGCCTCCCTCTAACCTGCTCGAAACCAATCCAAACCTCCCGAAACCAACGCAACTCACCAAGATTTATACATTCATGGAGTGATTCCTGCCAGCAATTGTGGATGTACAACCCTAGCTACTACATTGCTTTGGTGTGCACTATAGTACTACATAGTCATGTAACTTTTGATATATATGGGTAGGCCCCTATAGATAAGGGCCCTAGGTGTATGCCTTATTGCCGTAGCCTAGGGCCGGCCCTGTCAAATTGTACACAATATAAATGTCGGTTGGAACGAGAGTAAATCATTCATTAGTGCTGTAAATTGTGAATCTATATAAGAGTAATACACAAAATAAATAGTTTTTTTTGTGATAAGCACGACGTTTTAACACTTCTATTTGCAAATATCTTGAAATTGGGTAATCTTTCTGAGTTTAAATTTTTCGCTTTTATGGGTGAGTGCACATCACTTTCAATTGTGTAACTGTACATCCCAAAAAAAACCTCAAATAAATCATATGTGCTTCATGTTAAAATATGTACATTCACCAACAAACAATTGTGCAGAAATATGATCAAATACACAATGTCATAAAAATAGACAGATGAACAGTTTAAAATTAAGCTGCACAAATTGTCCTTTCTGTATAATGCTCATTTGATCATATCTTTGTAGCATCTTTTTTGCAAGTGCACATGTTCTATCATCTTGCACACCTATGAATGTTCTAAGATTTTTTTAATGCATAAATGTGACTTCCTAGAAACTCACATAAGTACAGAACTAATCATACAAGATTCCTTATCTAATATGTACTTGTATGATCATATTGTTTTTCCAAAAAAAAATTCACATCTATAATTTGTTTCGCTTTAGCCTTTTGCTTAAAAAGCTGGTGGAGATAAGGAAAACGTGGTCAAAGGTCTCAAAACAGCATTAACTAACAGATAGAGATACCTTTCTAGTTGTTAAGAATAAACCATGTGATCAAATTAGAAGAGACGCCTCTTCAAGGAGGCAACTGCCACCCCTTGGCATTGTATATAAAGATGTAATAATGCAATACAATAATACAAGAGATCATTCATCATATTCTCTGAGTTCTGAGTTCTGTTATTACATTTACACCCAATACGTTATCAGTCACTGCCTCTACCAAGAGCACACCAGCCAAAACATCAAAGAAGAACACAAAAGATGAGCAATGGCGTTGATCTGCAGTCATCCGTGCACTGCCCGCACTTGAGAGTGGACTTCTTCGCTCCATGCACCGGATGGATCGTCGTCACCGTCTTCTTCGAGTCTAAGCATCAGCGCACCGACACATCTCGGCGCTCGCACACGACGGCTTGACCACGACGCCCTCTTCAACACCGGCACTAGCATCAACTGGTAAGAATCTCAATGGCGGTGATGCAGCAGCCTCCACCGGCACCTCAATCGCGGGCGGCGACATCCACCCGAACCAGCCTCAACTCGGTGCCTACGGCCTCCACGACGCGCTCTAGCACGGCTCCAACCGGCCTAGCACCGCCCTCCGGCGGCGGGGGAGATCTCCCGGCGGCCGGTGCGCCCGACGCTCGATGGCCCGGCCCCCCCTCCGCAGCCCAGCGACTGCCTCCGCGGCGCACCGTGGCGCCGCCTCGTGCGCGTCTTCTGACGGCACCGCCCGGAGTGGCACGGCACCGGCACTGCCAGGCAACAGCGGCGGTTGGCCTCCCGGCCCTGCCGTGCCACTCATCCTCGGCGGCTCGGCTCCGGCGCGCTGCAGCCCGGAGGCTTCGGTCGGCGGCTTGGCTCCGGCGCCTCTTCGCTTCCCGGCGCAAGCGGCGGAAACGCCTGGGCCGACGGTGGCGTCCACCCGTGCCCCTTCCGGCGGCTTCGCCCGCACCTTCTCCGGCAGCGTCGTCCGTGCCATTCCCAGTGGTCGCGCATCAAGCGGCGGCGGGACCGCCTGGTCCAGTGACGACGACGGCGGGCCTCATCCGGCGGCGCGGTTCCTTTCCGGTGGCCTCCCTCCGGCGACCGGCGTGCCTGCCTCCCGACCTCCCTCCTCCCAGCAAGCGGCGGCGACGGCGGTTAGGGGAATCCCTAATTCCCCTAACCGCCCAGGCCAAATACTCCCCATAAGGGGCTCGGGTGGGCCGACCGGCCAACAGGCCAAGCAAACGGGCCACCGGCCCGATGGCCACCCCCCCCCCGCCGCGCAACCCTGGTGGGCCAAAAAGGCCGCCTGGGCTTCAGCCCAGGTTGTCTTAGCCCACCACGGGTAGAAAAAAAAACAAATCTGCATTGCTATTTTTGCAAATTAGCCCCTGTTTTTTCAGGCAATTGCAATACAGCCCAAAGTGCAGTTTAATTTACTAAGTCTATTTGATGTTTCAAATATTTCTTAGTATTGTAACTATATTTTCAGACCCTGTTTGTCTGGAAATTAAACATATGTCCCATGTGTTTGTCTTTTAAGCATTCCCTATGACATATAGTGGTTTCCATTTTTGCAATTAAACTCAATTTTCTTGTAATACTTTTAGTAATTCACCTAAATTAAGTCCAATGATTTAATCCATGGAATTACATATGCAAAATCATATTAATGTGCCTACCTCCATATGATAATTGTGAATCACTCGGTGAATGGACAAGGAATCTACTGTATAAATGCAGATTATTCCCCATTTGCTGTAAGGTCTACGTTATGTCCATATCGACATAATGATTACCTTCAAAGTGCTCTTCCAAATATCCCAATTATCGCATAACACAAGGTAATAGAAACTTGAGCATCTACTGACACTCGTCAGATTATGCTATCTATTACTACAAGATCTACACCATAATTAGCGATTATCTTCAAAAGATTATGCTATATAACTTGATGTCTACACTTCATATTTTTCAAGTCTTCACTTGAATTTTTCAAAATTTTGCATAATTATTACAACATAACCATGACGATACTTTGATTTACTCTTAAGTAAATTAATCAAATCTCTGGTTTAAACCTATGTAGTTCAAGATGGCCAAAGAATTTGAAGAGCTTGCGCTCAATGGTCACAACTATCCTACATGGGCAATGGATGTTAAAGTCAGCCTTGCGTCTCGTGGGATTGCGGCGGCACTCAACCCTCTTGTTGAGGGCATACAACCGCTACCAGAACATCAACAATATTCTGCTTTATACATTATAAGGCACCATATCCATCCAGACCTCAAATCCAAATACTTGATGGAAGAAAATCCACGCACATTATGGCAAGCACTTAAAACCAGATACGAACAGCAAGAAGCGGTTATTCTTCCCGAAGCTAATCATGACTAGGTACAACTTCAACTTCAGGACTTTAAGTCCATTGAAGACTATAACCACGCTGTTCACAAGATCTGTTCTAAGTTGCGCTTCTACGAGAAAGAACCCTCTGAGGCAGATAAGATTGAAAAAACCTTATCAACAATACTTCCATCTGACCGGATCTTGCAGCACCAGTATCGCGCCAAAGAATTCCAACTTTACTCTGAACTTATACATGTACTCCTACAAGTGGAAAAACATGATGAACTCACTCTGAGAAACCATCATCAACGCAATGTCGGCGCAGCCCCGCTCCAAGAGGTACATTATAATGCTCAGAATAACAATAAGTTCGCTGGCTCCTCCAAGCGCCAACAGCAGAACTTCAAAGGAAAGCGCAAGCGAAACTGGAAGAAAAAGCCACGTGCCATGGACAAGGGGAAAGGCATTGAAAAGCCAAAATTTGACAAATCTCAAGTATGTCAAAAGTGTGGATGCTACAAGCATTCCACCGAAAAGTGTCGCACCCCTCGACACCTTGTTGATCTATACCTACAATCTGTGGGACGCAAGAATCAAGCTCAAGGATCAAACGTTGAAGCACACTTCAACCTTCAAACTGACATGAAATCGGTTGTTCCACTGCAGTTCTCTCAGAACCCCAGGACAACCAGCATCTCCAACGATCCAAAGATCCGCTGAACACGGAGAACATGATCATTGAATTTGCTTCGAATGACATGTAGGGTGACTTCGAATAAGTCCCCCCCATTCCACCAAATTTATCATAACATCCAAATGATATTATTATGTTGTAATACGTTAATTGACATGTTGTCATCATATATTGGATATCACAATTATATATCAGCACATTGGTACAAATATATTTGTATGTATTCTATATATCTAATAAAGATTTTCATACTGGAAATCATCAATTGTATGTATAGATTTCTACGGGAATTAATCCGATGAAAGAAGATATGTGCATTGTGGACACCTGCACCACAAACTCTATACTTGGGGAATTAAAATATTTCCACTCTTACTAAGAGAAAAGGAAAATTTTAACTCATTGACAATTACTATCCTATGGGTACTCAAGTTATAATCGATGATGCTTTATTGTATCTCGATTCAAATTGTACCTTACTAAGCTATAGAGATATCCGTCAGAATGGTTTTCCATATCGATACATGTGATGACAACAAAGAGGAATATCTTTCTCTTTACCATATTCAACGGATATGGCAAGCACATTCTCTCCTTATCGTCAAGATTGTACTACACATACATCAAACCCATAGCACGTGTTGCGTACAAAATAATTTTCCAGAATATCATTACATTCCAAACTTGGCTTACTCGCCTTGGTCATCCCGGCATGGGGATGAAGCGGAAAATTATCAGCAATTCCATTGGTCATGACTCAAATGATGCTAAATTTTGACAATATTTGGATTTTATGTGCACTGCATGTGCCATAGGGAAGCTAATTTTAAGGCTCGCGCACCTTAAAATCCAAGCTGGACCACTCAAATTCCTTGAACACATCAAGACGAGGCATGTATTCTCAACCATTGACTGGACTGTTTAGGCATTTCTTGGTTCTACTAGACACATCTACACGATGGTCTCACATGTGCCTTTATCGACATGAAACCATGCATGAGCTCATTATCCTAGATATCGAATTCAATCAATTCGAATGGACAACGCTACAGAATTATCCTCACGTGCCTTCAATCACAATTGTATGGCCTTGGGATTGCAATTCAGCACGTTATCCTATATGTCCACATTCAAAATGGTTTGGCAGAATCCCTTATCCAAAGAATTAAGCTCATTACACGACCCTTACTTCAGAATTGCAACTTACCAACTTTACGTTGGAATCATGCAGTCTTACACACTGCTGACTTGGTTCAATTGCGACCAAAACTGCACATCATAGTTCTTCCCCTCTATGATTAGTACGTGCAAATCCACTAAGTATTTCCCATCGTCGATAATTCGGTTACATACCGATATCACCATCCCCGGCATACATCAATGGCCCCTCACAATATATTTGGGATCTATGTGAAAATAACTGTATTTCCGTCAATACCTCAAGCCCCTCACATGGGGAGTTATTCAAGGCCAGTATGCTGATTCTATGAGGACCATTTCCAGGCATTAGGGGGAGATTCCAAGTACCAGATAGAATGCCAGGAAATTAGTTGGAATGTCCAAGACATTTTTGCCTCAAATCCACGTACTCAAAGCTCTGAACCCCATGTTCAGAAAATTTGCAACACATTGCAAATAACCTGCCAAATTCATTTACTGACTATTAAGGTGTCACAAATCCTATAATCCTGCAGTAATGCGCCGGAAAGAGTGGAGGTACCAACAAAAACCACTCAACTCCCCGTTCAAAGTAATAGGGGGAGAAGTATGGCCACACATCAGGATTCAGCTTCCTGCAAGCGACAAAGGTTATCGAGGCCTCCGAATCAGTAAATGCAAGTCAATTCCACATTGACAGACACCTAATGGGTAGTATACACCCGGTGGATGGGCAACCTCCACCAACCCAGCTCAATAGTGCACACAATGACTGGGACATCGGAAAACCCAGACTCAACCGCATTGGGAAACCGCGAACAGTCACCAAGGGTAAACGATATTTTCATCAACTATATGCATATATATATAGATTTTGGAGAAACATATAACTGGAAGTCTACAATTGTCGACATACATTTCTCAACTAGATTGCAAATAACTTTCCAAATGATTCAGATCCAAAGACCATGGCCATGGCAAAGTGTGAACAACACTCGGACTGAACTCAATCGAAGGATGCACTACCCCAGAAAACACTTTCTCTGCACCATCATCACTGACGGGCACAAAGAGACCCGTCGCTGATTAAATAAATCCCTGACGGGCGCACACGGCCCCGTCAGAGATGGTCGCGCTCTGGAGGAGGCGACGAACTTCTACTGACGGGCACAAACAAGCCCCGTCAGTAAAAGTGGGCACGGAATGCCAACCTGGACTCTCCACTGACGCGACGCTTCACTGACGGGCACTTTACAAAGTACCCGTGCGTAATGGTACCAATATCGCTGACGGGCAACCTTACGCCCGTCAGTAGAAGTCAGAAGGGTGGTCCACCCTGTCTTTTCCCCTGACACGTAATGTCACTGACGAGTCTTATTACTTCGCCCGTCAGTGAATATCTTGACATCGGAAAAAAAATTTAGCGCACGAGCCTGTCCCGAGCACAGCGCCCACGCCCACGGGCCCGGGCCGCGCAGCGGACCGGCCAGAGGCCTATCCCGAGCACAGCGCCCAGGCCCACGAGCCCAGGCCGCGCAAGGGACCGGCCGAGGCTCCATGTATCAGTGACAGTAGTGAGGACTTCGAAAGGACCACGCGTAGCTGCCCTTTTAAACAAGTCCGCGCGCAGCTCGCTCGGCGAGGTGGGACAAAACATTGCAGTACCTCTGGGGTTGCGTTAGCACTGACGGGCGTCCCATAGATGCCCGTCAGCAGAAGTACTTCGGCTGACGGGTTTTATTAATAATGCCCGTCAGTGGTGGTAGCTAGGGTCATGGAGCAATGTACTTCTGCTGACGGGTTTTATTAATAATGCCCGTCAGTGGTGGTAGCTAGGGTTATGGAGCAATGTACTTCTGCTGACGGGTTCTACTACTTCGCCCGTCAGTGAATATTGACATCGGAAAAAAAATTTGGCGCGCGAGCCTATCCCGAGCACAGCGCCCAGGCCCACGGGCCAGGGCCGCGCAGGGGACCGGCCAGAGGCCTATCCCGAGCACAGCGCCCAAGCCCACGAGCCCAGGCCGCGCAAGGGACCGGCCGAGGCTCGATGTATCAGTGACAGTAGTGAGGATTTCGAACAAGCCACGCGCAGCTGCCCTTATAAACAAGTCCGCGCGCAGGTCGCTCGGCGAGGTGGGACAAAACATTGCGGTACCTCTGGTTGTTGCATTACCACTGACGGGCTTTCCATAGATGCCCGTCAGCAGAAGTACTTCTGCTGACGGGTTGTATTAATGCTGCCCGTCAGTGGTGGTGGCGTGATCACTGACAGGCCTCCCATGGTTGCCCGTCAGTGATTGTTTGGGATGCTTATCACTGACGGGCGTAGTATAGTCTGCCCGTCAGTGATAACACTGGAACTCCTTAAAACTGTTCGCCGCCGACAGCTGGCCGGTGAGCTCGCGCGCCTCAACACGGCCAGCTGCACAGCTTCGGCGATTTTGCTTCCGGACGGCCAGCTGCTGCTCCTCCTCCTCCCTCTCCTCCCTCCCTCTCCTCCCTAGCTCCCTCCTCATCTAGGTCTAGATCTAGATCTAGATCTAGATCCTCCCTCCCTCTCCCCTCCCTCCCTCCCTCCCTTTCCTCCTCCCTTCCTCTCCTCCTCCCTCCATTAATTAATCCTCTCCTTCCTCCCTCCCTCCCTCTCCTCCTCCCTCCTTCCCTCCCTTCTCCTCCCTAAATACACAATCTATATCTTGATAGATCTAGCTCTTTTAACCCTCCTCCCTCCCTCCTCTCTTCCCTCCCCTCTCTTAATTTCCTCCCTTCTCCTCCTCCCTCTCCGTACCCTATTTCGAAGGCTAGCGAGCGACTTCTATTTGGTACGATATAATACATGAAAGAAAATAATAAATTTTGTGATTACTTTATTAATTTGGATTATACTCAATCAGTTTGTTGTTGTAGGGATCGATGGATCGAAGTTGGATGTACGGCGAAAGGGCAACATGGAGTTTCGTCAATACTCTGAATGGGTTTCTAGATGTGGCCGAGGAAGATAGGGAGAAAAAGGGTGCGAACAAGATGCGTTGTCCGTGTTCCGTATGCAAGAACACGATAATGTTCAGGGAGAGAGGCATGCTGCAGCTACACTTGTTGACTAAAGGTTTCATGGAAGGTTATACACGTTGGACAAGTCACGGTGAGGAGGAGACAGAAATTTTACCTACTCGTGAATGTTTAGAAGAAGAGGCCAGACATGGAGACGCAGAAGTAGATGAAGACCATATTTCGGAATGTAGGGACCACTTGACGGGGGAGGCGGGGAACAATTTGGCTGAAATGTTGAGGGACAGTCACATGGCGGACCAGGTGGTCGAAGACCCCGAGGATGAAAGAGAGGTCGCAAAGTTTGCGAAACTGATGGAAGACTCGACAAAACCGCTGTATCCCACCTGCGATCCTGAGCACACGCGTCTGTCAGTCACGCTAGAACTTCTAAGGATCAAGGTGGCCCACAACTGTCCGGACGCAAGCTTCGATGAGATACTGGCTTACCTCGCGACGGTTTTTCCAAAGGAGAACGTGTTGCCTACGAGCACCAAGGAAGCCAAGAAGGTGGTCTGCCCACTTGGATTGGATGTAGAGAGACTCCACGCTTGCCGAAACGACTGCATTATTTATCGCAGGGAGTATAGAGAGCTGGACAAATGTCCGGTGTGCAACACATCTCAATATAAGCGGGGCAGAAACCAAGACGATGACGAGGAAGAAGTGACGAGTGGTGCCCCCGCAAAGGTTGTATGGTACCTTCCAGTCCTCCCCCGTCTGAAGCGTTTATTCGGTAACAAGAAGGAGGCAAAGCTGATGCGTTGGCACGAAGAGGGGAGAAGAAAGGACGGGGTGTTGAGACACCCAGCCGATGCTTGTCAGTGGAGGGCAATCGACGCCGAATACCCAGATTTCGGTAGTGATCCGAGGAATATCAGGTTCGGTATGAGTACGGACGGAATAAATCCATTCGGCAACATGAGCAGTAGACACAGCACATGGCCCGTTGTTCTTTGGATCTATAACCTCCCTCCGTGGTTGTGCATGAAGCGGAAGTACATGCACCTGTCTACTCTCATTCAAGGGCCAAAACAACCTGGAATGGATCTCAACGTGTATCTACAGCTACTGAAGGACGAGCTAGCTACGCTGTGGGAAGAAGGGGCTCAGGTCTGGGACGCGGACAGAGAAGAGTTCTTCACTCTGAAAGGCCTGCTGTTCACAACGGTGCAAGATTACCCCGCGTACGGGAACAACGCGTGTCAGTGCACCAAAGGATACGAGGCATGTGTTAGGTGCATGGAAGAAACGACGAGTGTTTTCTTAGAGGGCTCTAGAAAAATCGTGTTCATGGGACACCGAAGGTGGCTCACCATGAACGACCCATGGAGAGAGGACACGGAAAGGTTCGACGGAACAAAAGAAATCCGTCCGAAGCCTCGCGAGAAGACCGGACAAGAAATCTACGATCTCTTGAATGAAATGGATGAAGTTGAGCCAGGGAAAGGAAAGAAACAACCGCCGGTAAAGGGCGTCTGGAAAAGAAAATCTGTTTTCTGGGAACTGCCTTACTGGCCTCACCTAGACACACGTCATAGCATTGATGTAATGCATGTTGAGAAAAATGTCTGCGACAGCTTGCTAGGTCTCTTGCTCAATATTCCGGACAAGACAAAGGATGGGCCGAAGGCACGAGCAGACATGCAACATATGAATATAAGACCTGAGCTGTGGGCAACCAGAGAAACGACCAAGACGGGGAAGAATGGTATCAGAGTCAAGACCAGCTGTCCTGCTGCCTGCTACACTCTGAGTAGAGACGAGCTCCATAGCCTCTGCGAATGCCTCTATGGTGTCAAAGTTTCTTCGGGTTACTCCGCAAACATCCGGAAACTTGTTGACATGAAGACTCATCGACTGATTGGCATGAAGTCTCATGACTGCCACGTGATGATCACACAGATACTGCCTGTCGCAATTAGGGGTATCATGGAGCCAGGTGTCCGCAAGACGATCACGGATTTTTGTAACTTCTTCAACACTATCTGTCAGCAGTCAATCACGGTGCAACGCTGCCTGAAACTGAAGGCCGAGATCACTGTCATACTATGCGAACTTGAGATGTATTTCCCTCCAGCATTCTTCGATGTCATGGTACATCTTATGATCCATATCGTCCCGGAGATACTGGACCTCGGTCCCGTGTTTTTGCACAACATGTACCCGTTTGAAAGGTACAACGGGGTTATCAAGCGCTACGTTCGTAACAGATCGCATCCGGAAGGTAGCATCATCCAAGGCTATGTTACTGAAGAGGGCGTCGAGTTCTGCACGGATTACATGCGTGATCAGAAACCGGTTCCCTTCGCCGATATCGAGCAGGAACGCGCCCAGATCTGGATGAGGGCGCACACAGTTTCGGACCCAGCCACTGGGAATCCTATCATCACGGACCCTGAGCTCCAGGCGGTCTCCGAGAGATTGGTAAGTTCGATTAATCCGATGTCTTCTTCGAATATGCTGTTGTGCTTCCAGTTCGCTAACGGTCCGTACGTTGTGCCGTTTATGTTGCAGAGGCAGCTGTCCCAGCAGCCCGCCAGCTCCCAGGAATCCGTCCAGAGCCAGAGGTGGGAAGACCATCTCTCGCAGGCTCTAGGGACGAAGGAGAAGACAGGGCGTGTCCGGGGGGTCGAGAGCGGCGCTATCTGGGACGCAGTGTTTCCCCAGGACCGCGAGGCTGCCCGCCAGAGGAGGAGAGGAAGGCAAACATCTCTAATGCAGGAGATGATAAGGGCAGCCGAGGAGGCTGGCAAGAAGGCGGCCCAAGAATTCTTAGCGTCTAGAGGCTACGATGCGTCTCGGCCACCTGTCCATCCTCATGGACATCAGGGCGCCTATCCGGCTGGATGGAGCAGCTGCGCCTCAGCCTCCGACAATGCCCCCGAGTCGCCAAGTGCCGTCGAAGACATCGCTGTAAGCTTCGTCGCCACCATGAATCAATTAATTAATAGAATTGTGCAGATAACAATGCTCTAATTCGACACAATGTTTGTTACGCAGGACCCCACGAAATGCCACCTCACAATCCCTTTGCCTGGCGTAAAGAAGACGGTTGCACACGGCCTTGTCTTCCCAACGGCGGAGGGCGCGACATGCCACAACGTTGCAGTACCTCCCCACATGGCGAGGGTGCAGGTGGACCGCGTCGTCGCCGAGTTCAGTGACGTCACAGTCCCTGTCGCCCCTGAAGAGGATGTCACGAAGCTGGGAGACTGCAAAGGGTACTACATCCTGTGGCCGAAGAGCCAGATAACTATCCTCGGGGTGTCATCTCCTGGTACGTCAACGATCCCCTCTCCATCAGCCGGAGCCGGCCCGTCTCCGCTCGGCGTGTGCAGGACGCCGCCTGAGTTCGATGAAGCACACGACGTCGATCTTGGCGGGCAGCAGCACACGACGATCCTTCCGTCCGAGGAGGAGGAGCCGCCCCGTGAGAAGCGCACCAAGCATCGCCATGACCCGAGCGCAGCGGAAAAGAAGATCTTATCTCCAAGCACGCTCAATGCAGCGGTGGGCGAAGCGTTGACGGGAGGCAAGAGGGCCTCCTCTCCGGATCCGGAGAGGAAAAGAAAAAGACCACACAGGCGGGGCGGCACCGCTGCGAAGGAGGCAAGCAAGGACAGCAAGAAGAAGGCCTTATCCTTCCAGACATCTGCCGAAGCCAAGAAAATGCCTCGACGAATAGTGTACGAGGCAGGTGAGCCCTTACTCCCAGATGATGAGGTGCAGAGGTTGCCCACGCAGATGAAAATGCTCCATGACACGATCGTGATGAGGGCACGGAATCGGGATGATTATGTGCAACACTTTAAGGTCGAGGTGCCTAAAGATTATGGTTTCTTCCTCGACAGACACCACGACACCTTCGACATCAATTTTGAAGATATCTTTATGTTGTTCAACCTCTTCCGGCTCGACACCATGCTCGTCAGGCTATGGGCGCTTTACCAAGCTCAAGAGTCGAGGCGTCTGCGCAGCTGCGCTTTTGGAATAATCGATCCGGTACTCATGAACGAGTACTATATAGCAGAAGCGAAGCAGGTCCTAACAGATTATATCACCGCCTCATTGATATACCATAAGGATAAGGACTACTTGCTCATGCCATACAACCCCCCGTAAGTTACTTACTAGCGTTCCTAGTTTACTGTTCTTAATCACGTATCCCCGTCTGTTTATATTCCTTTGTTACCTTTTACGCAGCGACCACTGGATCCTCATCATCATCAACAAGTCTTCCAGATTCATATACTATTTTGATTCCCAAAGAAGTGCCAACCGGGACTTCTCAGGAATTAAGCAAGTTCTGGAAGACGCCTTTTGGGAATACAACTTGCGGGGGGGAGGAGCAGAGAGCAAGAGCAAGAAGCTGACCCACAAATTCAACTTCCCTTGCAGGCAACAGCCGGAAAATAGTGTTACATGTGGGTATTACGTCTGCGCTCACATGGACTCCTTCGTCATGTCCCAGAACCCTCAGTGGAGCCGGGACCAGTTCAATAACTTCATACACGACCTGGCGGAGGAAAAGTACGACTGGAGGAAGGACTTTGCCCGCATCCAGAAGACTTTCGCGTACGTCATCAACAACGACGTCATCCGGCCAAGCGGAGATTTCTACGTGGGAGTCCAATTACCCCCTTCCCGCCGCCCTGCAACTACTAGCGAAGCGTCGTAGACGTAGATTAGTAGGGCTACTGAGAATAAACATTGTTAAATGCAATTGTTTGTCGTTTTAATTCGTTGTAAACTTGTTTTTATATGTGTATTTACTATTTGTGATATTAATTTGGTATATGTGATTCGTATTTCTGATATTAAATGTTACATATGCTTAATATTTGACATATTAATTGCTGTATAATATTCATATTGCGTTTCCAGAAAATAATTTAAAAAAAGTGTGATCATACTTTCACTGACGGGCACATAAACGTGCCCGTCAGTGAAAGGTGTTGTCAGGATGTTTCCACGCGCCCTGAACTACATCTCTGCTGACGGGCAAGTTGGGCCCGTCAGTAAAAGTTCACAACTACTGACGGGCACATAAACGTGCACGTCAGTGAAATTTTATCATCGCTGACGGGCCTAGTACAATTGCCCGTCAGTGAAAGGAACAGTCAGGACGCCCTGAACCACATCTCTGCTGACGGGCTAGTTGGGCCCGTCAGTAATTGTTGACATCTACTGACGGGCTTCGTGCCCGTCAGTGAAAGTTGGACTTCCACTGACGCGACGTTAGTGACGGGCCGGAAACCCGTCAGTGAAGGGGTTTTAGTGCCCGTCAGTGAAGGGGTTTCCTGAGGTAGTGATGCGATCCAAGTAGAAATAACCTTGCTCAATAAAAGGAAGGTATTCACAAAAGTAATACCTACACTAGTTTTCTTAAAACGGAATGAGAACAACGAGGTGGTGAGACACTGAGCGAGTCTTGTAGCACAAGGGTTCACGTAGATACCCAAATCTATTTTCCAGATATGGAATCTTTTTTCGATACTTTACCTTAATGGCAGTATAAATCATCTATCTTTGCAGTTGATAGATGTAGTGACCGTATCTTTTTATGTGTCACTTGATTCAGTCATATAGGTTCCCCATGGAATCACAATGTTGAATCCAAACACAAAACGCAAAATATATTGTGTAAAATCAATAAGTCACTACAAGGCTTAAATTAGTCGGAACATATTTGGTACAACCGACTTAATGAGTTCCTTATACAAAGGGTTACTCTTACAATGATGATTATCCACGCGTGTTCATCAAGAAATCATCTACAGGATTTTGCATTATCTTAGTGTATGTTAATGAACTATACATCATTGGCAATGCACAAGATATTAATGATGCACGTGATCATCTAAAGACAGAATTTGAGATGAATGACTTAGGTAATGCCAAATTTTGCTTGGGATTACAACTCAAGCACCTTCACTCATGTGTTGTGGAACACCAAGCTATCTATATCCAGAATTTATTGGAGAAATTCAATATGGACAAGATTTATCCATTCAAAACTCTCCCGGTTGTTCGATCTCTAGACGTAGAGAATGATCCTTTTTAGACCATGAGACGATGGAAATGAGATATTGGGACCCAATGTTCCATATCCTAGTGCCAGACCCAACACAATTGGTTGAGAGTCAAGAATATCTTTCGATATCTCCAAGGCATGAAACATCTTGTCATATTCTTTCAAAGAAATCTGGACTTCAATATCATAAGATACATTGATCAGATCTCCTATATGTCAGATCACAGACAAGCTTTGTTTTCCTACTCTGTGTGATAGCCATCCCATGAAAGTCTTCTAAACAGACCATAGTGGCTACATCCACCAATCATTCTGAAATATGAGACATCACGTGTACGTGTGTAGCTCAGCAGAATGATAAACCACATACAACAACCATTATCTCCAAGATAATGTTGCTTGTGTTGCTCAGATGCAAAAGGGTTACATAATGAGCAATATCACTATATTGCCCATCTTGCCAATTAGATCATGCGGTAACCTCGCTGATTTATTCTCAAAAGTCTATACCAACTTCAAACATTTCTATGGTATGTTAATGTAATTGGTATGCGAGGACTTCGAGATTTGCAAGGATCAGGGGGAGTTACTCTCTGATTATTAACCTATTCATACATCATATTGCACTCTTTTCCCTTTATGAGTTTTCTCTCAAAGCTTTCTCATGAAAGGTTTCAATGAGGTAATATCAACACAAGGTTATATGTCATATCTTCTATTTTACCGGGGTTTTTAAAGGAGATATACAAGACATACCTATTGTTCTCTAAAACTCACTTATGGGTTTTTCCCTTAACAGGTTTTCCTCATGTGAGTTAACAAAGAGACAATAAACATCATATGTTGTATTATTTTCTCCTTATTTTCCCACTGGGTTTGAAGGAGTTTTAACAGCATATCGAACATCACTCCTCATATTTTTTCCACAGGGTTTTTGGAGGAGTCTTTCAATTGTACTATATATGGATGATACATTTGATCAAGGGGGAGTGTTAAGAATAAACCATGTGATCAAATTAGAAGAGACGCCTCTTCAAGAAGGCAACTGCCACCCCTTGGCATTGTATATAAAGATGTAACAGTGCAATACAATAATACAAGAGATCATTCATCCTATTCTCTGAGTTCTGAGTTCTGTTATTACATTTACACCCAATACTAGTTTCGCAAGTTTCGTTGGACAACAAAAATTGATGAATTAAGTGGATAATAAGAAAAAGGAAACAGCTCATCCATGCACACGTGGGGCTAGAAGAAACCAAAAAGAAAAATACTTCCGGTGAGGCGAGGAATTGGCAGTTACACTTGCAAGGGCAGGAGGAGAGGGTCGAACTTCTTGGATTTGGACTTGGCTATCCACGGTTAAATCGTAACTACTAACTATTCTTGGAATCTTGGACCAAACGTAACTGAAATGACCCGGCTTAAACAAGCTATGGATGAGAGAGCTCTTATCAGCTTATAGGTCAAACAGAAACATTCCAGCCTCGCTGCTCTTCTTCCGTATTGTTTCTCATCTTTTCGCATAATCCCATTTCAGCAGGTGTTTTTTGGGCCTCCTCCATGTTCGTGATCCATAATTGAACAATCCAAACCCTCTTTTTTACATATTAGAAGGATGGTGGTTAAAAGTTTAAGAGTGTATGCTGTATTTTTACTAATGAGAATATAACCATCATTTATTTGGTCTATCATCTAGATCGATATGTGTTAATTGGTATTGTTTCCTTTATCTAGGGCTAAAACAATCATTCCAAGACTTCCTTTTCTTTTGAAGTGAAGAAATGTCACATGTTTGTACCATAGCAATGGTGCACAATCATATATAGCACTTTCTGGTTGTTTTAGAAACAAAACACAACTATTATTCTTATTTCTTTTTTGGAATCGGGATAACCATTTTTCTTAACAACTAGGAGATATTCATTAAGGTATAACATGCAATGTTACAAAGCTCTAAAAATATAAGATGTACATTGCTGTAGATGACAGCAAGTAGAAAATATAGAATAGAGCACAAAAGATACACTTCAGTCGAGAAGTCTGACATGAAAAAGCCACCATAGTGTTCAAGGGCCTCTATCACTTCCCCAGTTGGTATCTCTCTCGTGGCACTCCGGCAATAGCTTTGGCATATACACAAGAGGTTGAAATTGATTGAGTCATAGATATGATATTTACTACTGAGCTCAATCTTGTATGGTTAGCATATCATATCTGAAACTCGGTGACAAAGGCTCTCTTATTTGTCCTTGGTGAGTAGTCATCTTCACCTTTGATCACAAACAACGCAAGGCTGTTGTGCTTAGGATTTTTTCGACATCGAAGCCTTGAGCATGGGTGCTCTGCCACAAGCAACAAGAAGAGCTCCTTGGTGGCTGCAAATCAAATCAACTGCTTGAGGGACTGCTGCTGACATGACCTCCACAGCAACCACCAAAGCATCCAAACTGCTGGCAACAAACCAAGGCACGAGCTCCACATGAAGAGGAGAGGGTAAGCCAGATCTGACTGTTAAGCATCCAAGACCAGCTAGCACCGGACGCTTTTCCAGAATGTGATTCAAGGCCAGAGAGGAGAGGGCAATATAGAGGCATGGAAGAGTAGATCTGGACACCTCCTAAGACAAGGACTCTAGTGAAGGTTGTGTGGTATTTGCCTATAATTTCTTATTTGAAGCGTTTGTTTGCGAACCCAAGCTGGTATGCTGAGGAGCATAAAAATGACGGAAAGCTATGACACCCCACTGATGTGGCCTAATGGAGAAACATCGATAGGAAGTATCCATAGTTTAGTAGAGAAGTGAGGAATATAAGGTTGGATTGAGCATCGATGGAATGAATCCGTTTGGCAACATGAACAGCCGACACAATTCACTTGGCCCATGAATCTCTGTAACTATAACCTTCCGTCTTGATTGTGCATGAAGCGGAAGTATATTATGATGGCCGTACTTATCCAAGGTCCGAAGTAACCTGGGAATGACCTTGATGTGTACTTTGCACCGTTAGTGAATGACTTGAAAATTCTGTGGGCACAAGGGATACAGGTATGCGATGCGAACAAATGTGAGTACTTTACCTTACGCTGCTTGTTGTTCTTGACCATGAATGATTATTTTGTCTTTGGTAACTTGTCAGTCCAGAGTACAAAAGAAGCCAAAGCTTGTGTGCAATGTTTGAATGATATAACAAATGTGTGGCTTAACAACTCGCGCAAAACAGTGTGCATGCGTCACCATTGGTTTCTTCACAAGAATCACTCACACAGCAAGATGATAAGTCAATTTGACGGTAAAATAAAACATGATACCAAACCAATGCCTTTTAGTGGTATAGAGATGTATGACAGAAGTTGTGCTTGGGAAGGGATAGAAGAAACTAAAAAAGCCCCTTGAGAAGAGCAGCTAGAAGAAGAGATCAATACTTTGGGACCTACCATACTGGAAGAATCTAGAAGTTCTCCACTACATCGATGTCATGCGTGTGGAGAAAAATGTATGTGATACGTGACCAGCCTCTTACTGAACATTCATGACAAAAAAAGGATGGTGCTAAGACACGCTTGAAGCCTTGAACTTGGCTGATATGGGCATCAGACCTAAGTTAGCACCAATAGGTACCGAGAAAGGCCAAAAATACCACCCCCTGCCTGTTACACTTTATCCAAGACCAAAATAACTAAACTATCCGGGTTCTTGCATACTGTTAAAGTTCTGTCCGATCACTCTGTGTACATAAAGAAACTTGTTTCCATGGAAGATTTAAACTAATTGACATGAAGTCTCATAATTATCATGTGTTGATGACCCAGATACTCCCAATAGGAATCAGAAATATCTTATCGATCAATGTTCAGGAGATAATCATGAAGTTGTGTTCTATCTTTGACACAATTTCTCAGAAGGTGATGCATCCCAGTGGACTAGACGATCTGCAAGAGGAGGTGATGAAGACTCTATGCCAACTTGAGGTGTATTTCCCATCATCTTTCTTTAATATCATGGTCCATCTAATTTTTCACCTTATTTATGAGATAAAGATGTGCAACATGTGTTTCTACGGAGCATGTATCCATTCAAGCAATACATGAGAATTCTTAAGTCCTACGTACAGAATCAATCTCGGCTGAAGGGCAGTATTGTAGAAGGTTATGCTTTAGAAGAGGTTGTTGGGTTTTGCGTTGATAACATGGCTTAGGCCTAGCGGATAGGTGTGCCTCAATCTCGGCATGAGGAGGGACTTCAGAGAATCGGTACTATCGGAAGAAAATCATCAATGACTTCAAAATGTGATGCACATGCTCGAGCCCATTTCACGGTGTTGTAACACATGATCATAGTGTCCCCATATATGATGAGCATGAGGCTAAGCTAAGGCAAGCGTATCTGAACAAGACGGATGCTTGGAGGTAGGGTAGACCTAAAGAAAATTTTGAGTGGGGCACACCATTTAGGCTAATGGGGACATTCATGATTTACTTAAAAGTTTCAGACACATAAGAATTTGAATAGGGGCCTAGGCCCCCACTCACCTCTACTTGGGTTCGCTCCTGCTTGGAGGATGAAACAACACAACATTCGATTCGACAAGAGGTTGAACAATGAATCAGTGTGGGATCATCTAGTGATACTCTAACATGGTTGGAAAAATGGCAATCCTTTACAGTTATTACTTGGCAAGGATACAGCATAAGCAGGTATACATTTTATACAAAGGCTCAAGATGCAAAGAGCATTTACCAGAACAACAGTGTTCGCATAGATGCTTGAGATACAGCTGAGAGAAAAAAGCTATACTATGGGTTCATAGAGGAGATTTGGGAGATCAACTATGCAAAGTTCAAGATCCCTTGTTCCGGTGTTGTTGGGTCAATCTATAGATGTCAAAGTCGGAAGTACGATGTCACCACCACCGATCTCGACCACATGACATACAAAGATGAACCATCATGGTTGCAAACCAAGTTCACCAAATCTTGTATTTAACTAACCAGGCAAATAAGAAGCAGCATGTAGTTGTTTCTAAAAATGTTGGATTGTTGGACTTGAGAATGTAGTGGACGAAGAATAATACAATCAATTTGATGACTTGCCACCTATTACAGACCACATAAGGGTCAAGGAAAAACAACCTGACAAAACTTGCTATGAACTTGATGATCAATGTGAAGGGCTGGTGTTATAAAGGAAATATGCAAGTGGAGTGATGAATGTAATATATATGTAATCTCTGAATTTCAATACATGAATAAAATATATTTTGTGGCTTTTAGATTTTTAAGCTATGTTATATGAAATAATTGATTTGTGGTTAATTTATTTATATTAAAAAGTATGAAATAATTGAGGTGTCATTATTGTATTTATAATGTACAAAATTATATCCCAGACGGCTCAATGTGGGAACCGTCTAGGATATATACACATCCCAGACGGTTTCTTATTCTGATCCTTCCATGTGAATCCCTTCACCTCAACCAATGCCTGTTGCTACTACTCCTTCGCCTCCTACCACTAACATGCTTGGCTAAGACCCCCAGAACCTAAATGCATGTTAGGGTTAATTTTCTACTATTAAATTTGATGAATGCTAGGGTTATGGATAGTTAATTTCAATTTTGGTTGATGAATGTTAGGTTTGATGAATGTTAGGGTTAGCGTTTGATGAGTTTGATGAATGAGAGGAAATTTGCTACTATTTTTAGGTTAGTTTTATACTATTTTTATGGTTACCTATAGTTAGTTTGGTATTGTTTTTAGTTTAATTATAGTTAGTATTTAGGGTTAAGTTTGGTACTATTTTTAGGGTTAATTATGGTTAAATGCTATGCAATATGATGTATATAATTGCTATATTGTCATATGTAAAATATGCTTGCTGTTTCGGTACTTAGCAAATGTAGTAGAATGTCATAGGTAATATATGCTGGCAGTGTTGGTAATTGACAAAAATAGTAGAATGTCATATATAATATACGCTCCTTGTTTTGGTGCTTAGCAAAAAAAAATATGGAATTTAGGTGTGTAGCTTTAAATTTGTAATATTAATCTTTCATTAACAAAATTTTTGAAGATGTCATCAGCGGCGAGCTCGCTAGGATCGCCGCGAGTGTCTGATTGTACAGCGGCAACTAAGACCCGCAGTGGTAGAAAACCCACGAAGAAGCCCTCAGGCTGCATTGCAATTATAGGGTTGCTACTGATTCTAGGGCTCCAGCATCCCCGGAGATAACTGCAAGGAAGTTCAAGACAATTTGCAGGGTAGTAGCAAGGGAACAGATCAAGATCACCTTACCAAACTGGAAGAAAGTTATTGCAGTGGAGCGCAGCCTCATCGTGGATGAAATAATGCAGTCCTTTGATGGTGCTTGCTGAATAGGTTGACGGTGTGTGACAAGCCGCGGTGATGACAGCTTGCAAAGCATGGGAGCACTTCAAGTACATCCTCATCAAAGATCATGTGAGGATGTAAACGGTGCCCTTCGAGAAGTACCGCGCATGAAAGAAGCCGATTGGGAGGAATTTATAACGATGAAGATAACGCTAGAATTTCAACGTCAAAGTGAACAACACAAGGCCCTCGTAGCACAAAATATACACCCACATAGACTGAGCACGCACGAGTACATTGGTGAAAGGAAGATATGGGGAAAAAAGAATGAAGAGCCACGCTGTTCGGGCGTCAAAGCAACTTTTTCTAAAAAATAGGCACCCCCTTCGCTACGTCCGAGATTGGTGTAGAGGAAGATCAACTACCATCTCAAGAGGGAGGTTCACTTCCCTAACCCTACAGACCAGGAAGTGTACCAACAAGTGGTAAGCTAACAACCACCTGGTTTGCAATTTTTCTACAACTTAATAGTTCCTGAAATAACCTCTCGTATTTTTGCAGAAATCGTTGAGTGAGCAATCTTTACAAGGATCCTTCATCTCCAACAGGATGAATGATATTCTCAGCGTCGGAATCGGGACCAAGAGAGCACCCTGGACGTACCTAGGTCATGGGGACTTAGAAATGTGAGACAAAGTATTCCCATAGGACTATGTTGCATCTTCTAAGGAAGAGTGGAAAAAAGTTAAAGAGGCACGTAAGGCTGAGCAAATTAAAGAGGACTTATGTGAGGAGTTTGAAAAAATACTTGATATTAGGATAAATGCCACCCTCGGCCTAATGCAACAAGGATACCCTAGCCCTGGTGCCCGTTGGAGTAGCTGCACATGTGCCGACCCTGATGATCTCGATGAAATTAGCGCCCAATATCTAGTGGATGACATCAAAATCCCACCAAGTGTAAGCTTCATGTGAAGTGTCTGGGTGTCTCCGTGGAGACTGCTTGTGGGGTGGCGTTTCCACCAATTGGAGGGGAATTGTTGCATGGTGTCCTAATCTCACTAGATTTTGTGAAGTGCAGCTTGGACCTTATTCACAATTCTTTCAAACAAGTACTGTTGCATCGTGCACGTCTGGATGACGAGTTTTAGGTTTTAACCTATGCCATTGGGTCATTCATCTAGTGGCCCAAGAGAGACATAATGCTGGAGGAGGTAGCATCTTCTTAGCTCCCTTAACTCTCTCAAACTCCTTGCTCCAATGGAGCTACATTCTCATGAGCAACAATTGCCCCGATCGACCAAGCTGCACTATTTTCACCACGCAGCGGGTGATGTGGTCGTTACTATGCAGACAACTTCCTCTTGTATAACCTAAGGCAATTGGACACCGCCTCAATGAGAATCTAGACACTATAATTGTTTACAAAAAAAGTCTAGATTCTCTTGCAATTGGCTGAACTAATGAATATAGCAACTTGGATTTGTATATCTAGTTACATAATAAGTGAAGCCAAAGCAAGGAGAGAACCGGCAGGTTTCATCAGCCCACACTTGGTCTCTGAGCAAAGCATGAATGCCGATGCAAAATTTGTAGCAAACAATTCTCATAGAAAAATTCCGAAGAACTGAAGTCTACAAAATTTGTCTAAATCAAAATAGTCCTTAATTGTGCTATCATTTGCATAGCGGGTATATATATGTGTGTATGTATGAGTAGAACATGGTATATATAGGATGAAGAGAGATCTATATATACCACTGAGAATTTTGTTAGCTCCAAATATACCATTCAAAAAATTCTGATTCTAAATATACTGTCGCAGGGATTTCGCAGCAAAACTCATTTTTATGTAGGATTGGGGGCGCAAGAAGATGATCCAAGGACGGTTCACACAAGTATTTTACCTAGGTTCAGGCCCTCTTATGGAAGAGGTAATATCCTACTCCTGCTGAATATCTTTCTGGTCTTGTGTGAGGAGAATTACAACAATGGTGGTCGCTGTTCTTGTACAGAGGAAGAAGAAAAGCTTAATCTCCCTCTCTCTCTCTCTCTCTCTCTCTCTCTCTCTCTCTCTCCCGCGGGAGCTCTAGCCTTGCCTTATATAGGGCCGGCAAGGCTAGAATTTACAAGAGCCGACTCGGCCAGTCGGCTGGGTTGTGGTTATGGCTCACTTAATGTGCGCCATTACTCTACTTATTGCACCCGGGTAACGCCTACCTTGATGTGGCCGTAACGCCTGGACTTGATGGCACCCGGCCGTTACTTCCGAGTGGGCTGCGGGAGGCTGCTCTGCCGAGTGGGCCTCCCGCGGTGGATTTGGGCCACCCCAGGCCTTATTGGGCTGACTCCTTGTCTTGGGCCTATCCCTTGGGGATCCCGCCGTCATATACCATTCAAAATTTGCACTGATCTCAAATATGCCACTACGCTAGTTGACCATTAATTCACCGACTGAAAGACCCAAATATACCTCTCAAAATTTGCATCGATCCCAAAAATGCCTCTATTACAATTTTCACTTCCCTATCCCTCATCCTTCCTGGACTCATATGTTCATGAAAGCAGGGCCGGAGCTAGAAAGGCCCACGGGGTGCACGGGCACCAGGATCCAAGAAATTTTTCCTAGCAATCAGCTCATAACATCAGTCTGTGCGGCACCTTAGCCCATATATGGTGCACCATGGTGACCTAAATCATAGTAGTCAATAAAATCCTCGCCGTTTTGGTGAATCTCAGTCGATTTCAGTCTAGTTCCGCTCTAGCATGAAAGAGGGAATTGCTATATTCAGCATATATTCTCATGATAATTGTAATGCTATGCTAAAATGAGGGGATATGTTCATGAATCCTTTTTTGATAATTATGATTCTATGTTGAGACAGGTGCTGCTGCAATTTTCTCCTCTTATGCACTTGCAAAGTGCTTTAATACAAGATTCTACAATTATTGTATTGTTAGGTGCTACCAAAAGGACAACAAATATTTTTGGTAAGGTATACCTACATATGCATTACTACTGGCATATATGAACACAAAGGGAAAATCGTCTTTTTAAGAGCTACTTGACGGTTAACTAACGGTCAACTAGTGATATTTTTTAAACCGGAGCAAAATTTATTTGAAACCGAGATTTTTTAAATGCTATATCTAAACCGACTAATTCTTGATGACATATGAAATTGTCTAGAGGATGAATGGGGCATTGTTGTGTAGTACGACTAGGCCCAAATACTGTTGCGAGAAGGCGTCTTCCTTTGGGACGCGTCGTTTTGATCAATCTTCATAACCGCAATTGGCAGTTGTTACTGACGATTAGGCAATTAACCGCCGTCTATTCCATGTATATATATATGTAATAAACATTCTCAGATGAATACAAGTGAATCAATTTCAGTACCAAAAACACTGTTCCAATCTCTATTCACAATACGTTATCACGCACGTCTCTACCGAGAGCATCATCGCACAGAAACTAAACAACAGAAGAGAAAAGGTGAGCGGCGATGCCTCACTTCCTCATCGCGTTCCTCCTTCGCCTTCTCCAGGGTGTTCGTCGCCGCAACTGCCTTGTCGCTCGTCGTCGCCGGCGGTTCGCTCCCCGTCATGGTCGCCGTGGCCCTGGCTTCGGTTCCCGTCGCCATGCTCGGAGTAACCGCCGCCGTCGACCTCCTACAATGGCGGCACGCGTAGGAGCACCCTCCCGCCTCCTGGGCATGGCGCGTGCCTCCTCCGCGGCATCAGCAAACGGCGCGGCCGCCCCTCTGCAGACCTCGTCGCCATGGCGGCCCTGGCCCGCCCCGGCCGTCGCCCCGACCTGGTGCCCGATCCACGGCTGGGATCCGTGCCCTCCGGGCACTCCTCCGCCGGCGGTCGCTCCTCCAGTCGCGGCACCCGAACCCGCCGGGGAGCTGGCCACGCCTCCGCCTCCACCCGGCTTCGGCCTCGATGTGCCCCCGGTGCCGCCGCAGCCGGCCCCGACACCCTCGTTGCCCACCGCCGCCGCCGATGCGCCCCCACGCACAACCGCCCGCCGCCGGTTCATCGCTCCATTCCCGCCGTCGGCTTCGCTCCGGGCCGCTCGTGCCGGCTCTTGGAGGCCGGCCGCCCTCCGGCTCGCCAACGGTGTGGCCAACGGCGTCGCCGGCGCCAGCTACTCCTCCTCCTCCAACGAGGAGGAGTATATCCCGCGTTGAGGCCGAGGCGGCGCGGCGGCGAGGGGCGCGGCCGTGGGAGGTGTGGCCGACGTCGTCTTCACGTCCTCGCCGGCGTCAAGGGAGATGGAGCACCGGCCCCGCCGGACCGGGCACCGCAACGGATCGGCCGCCACCGGGACCGGGCCAAGGACCACCGAGCCGGCCGGCGGATGGACGCCTGCCGCCTTGGCCCCGCCGCCACGGCCTCGGGTCGCCGCCGGTTGTGCTCGAGCCGCCGCCGGGCACCCCTTGGCCAAAGGAGCTGCCGCCGCCGGTGCTTGGGGGTTAGGGTTAGAAACCCTAACCGCCCGCCCCCTGCCCCTATATGCTGCCGCCCCCCCTCCTGGCTCCCCCACCTGGGCCGGCCGAAAGGCTTGCAAGGCCCAGGCCCAGGTTGGGTGGCCCGCCACGCCCCCCGCGCCCCCCTGCTTGGCCGAGCGGGCTGTAAGGCCAATTGGGCCCTGGCCCAAGTTGCCTTGGCCCAAACCGGCTGCGCAGCAACTTTGCAATAAACCCCCTATATTTTTCGGTTTTTCACATTTAAATCCTTCTGCAGTTCTGTTTTATTAGTTCTGTTATGTTTAGGCCCCTGTGCTTATTAATATTTACATTTCAGTAATGTTTTCTGTTATGTATTTCAATTTCAGAAACTATGTAAATGTAAATTAAGTCCATGTTCAATGTGTTTGCTATCTTGCAATCCCTATAACATGCATCTTTTCTATAAATTTGCAATCGAGATTAATTTTCTTGCAAATTCATATATCAATTCACCTCAATTAAGCCCTAAAATGCTTTTTAGCTCAATTGGCTTAATTCAAGGAATTGTCATGCGAAATTCAAAGTGATTATCTCATATATTTGTGAATCACGAAGTAATGGATAATGCGATCTACTGCTTCATTGCAGATTATCCACCATTACTTTTAAAATGTGCTCTTCCAAATATTTGAATTATAGCATATAACAACGTAATAGATTTTTAAGCATCTACTGACGCTCGTCAGATTATGCTATCTATTACTACAAGATCTACACCATTTTGGTGATTATCTTCAAAGTGATTATGCTATATAACCTAAGATCTACACTTCATACTTCAAGTTTTCACTTGAAATTTCAGAATTTTACACAACTATTACAACATAACCATGACGATACTTTGATTTACTCCTAAGTAAATTAATCAAATCTCTGGTTTAATTCCATGTAGATCAAGATGGCCAAAGAATTCGGTGAGCTTGCGCTCGATGGTCACAACTATCCCACATGGGCAATGGATGTCAAAATCGCTCTTGCATCCCGCAGCATTGTAGCAACGATCAACCCTCCCGTTGAGGGAACACCAGAATTACCAGATCCTCAACAATATGCTGCCTTATACATTATAAGGCACCATATCCATCCGGACCTCAAATCTGAATACCTGACGGAAGAAAATCCACATGCATTATGGCGAGCACTTAAAACAAGATATGAACAGCAGAAAGCGGTTATCCTTCCCGAAGCAACTCATGATTGGGTTCAACTTCGGCTTCAGGACTTCAAGTCCATTGAAGAATATAACCATGCTATTCACAAAATCTGTTCTAAGCTGCGTTTCTGTGAGAAAGAACCCTCTGAAGCAGATAAGATTGAAAAAACCTTATCAACAATGCTTCCATCGGACAGGATCTTGTAGCACCAGTACCGCGCTAAAGAATTCCAACACTATTCCGACCTTATACATGTCCTCCTGCAAGTGGACTGCAAGCGGAAAAACATGATGAACTCACTTTGAGGAACCATCATCAGCGCAATGTAGGCGCCGCTCCGCTCCCAGAAGTACATTACAATGCTCAGAATAGTAATAAGTCTGCTGGCTCTTCCAAGAACCAAAAGCAGCACTTCAATGGCAAGCGCAAACGGAACTGGAAGAAGAAGCCACGTGCCATGGATAAGGGGAAAGGCATTGAAAAGCCTAAATTTGACAAATCTCAAGTTTGCCAAAAGTGTGGATGCTACAAGCATTCCACCAAAAAATGTCGCACCCCTCGACACCTCGTTGATCTCTACCTACAATCCGTGGGATGCAAGAAACAATCTCAAGGATCCAAGTTTGAAGCGCACTTCAACCTCCAGACCGACAAGTCCAAGAAAATCGGTTGTTCCACTGCTGTTCTTCCAGAACCCCAGGACAACAAGCATCTCCAACAAGACGACGATCCGATGAACACGGAGAACATGATCATTGAATTCGCTTCAAATGACATGTTTGGTGACTTTGAATAAGTCTCTCCACTCCGTCATCATTACCATAACATCCATAGGACATTGTTATGTTGTAATTAATGGCTATGTTGTCATTCTATTATTTAAGACAATATTGTAGTTATTATATGTTCAAGACATATGTTGTAAATTACAGTATTGTAATAGTACTTATGTATCTAAGTACATTCGTATGTATTCTATATATCCGATTAAGAATTTTTATGCTAAATTCTTCATTTTTATATATAGATTTCTACGGGAGTCAATCCGATGGAAGAGCAAATGTGCCTTGTGGATAGTGGTACCACAAACTCTATTCTTAGGGAACTAAAATATTTCCAAAATCTCACTAAGAGACAAGGAGAAATTTTAACAATCGCCGGACGCGATGCCGTGATCGTTGGCTCAGGACGAGCCATAATTACTCTCCCTATGGGTACTCAAGTAACAATCGAGGATGCTCTGCTATACCCCGATTCAACTCGTACTCTACTAAGTTATAGAGATATCCGTCAGAACGGTTTCCATATCGAAACCCATGACGACAACAAAGAGGAATATCTCCTCTTAACTAAAAACAACGGATATGGCAAATAAGTACTTGAAAGAATTCCCTCTTTAACGTCCGGATTGTACTACACATACATCAAACCCGTAGTACATGTTGCATACAAGGTAATTTTTCAGAATGTTGGTGCATTCCAAACTTGGCATGATCGCCTTGGTCATCCCGGCATAGGGATGATGAGAAAAATTATCAGCAATTGCATTGGTCACAATTTGAATAATGCTAAACTTCCTCAACATTCGGATTTCATTTGCACCGCATGTGCAACTGAAAAGTTGATATTAAGGCCTTCGCACCTTAAGATTAACGTGGACCACTCAACTTCCTTGAATGCATTCAAGGAGATATTTGTGGTCTCATACAACCATTATCTAGACCGTTTCGGTACTTCATAATTTTAATTGACGCATCAACTCGATGGTCACATGTGTGCCTTCTCTCCACACGAAACCATGCTTTCGCAAAGATTACGAGTCAAATTATTAAATTAAAAGCTCATTATCTCGAGCACCGAATCCAATCCATTCGCATGGATAATTCTGCGGAATTCTCCTCTCGAGCTTTCAATGATTATTGCATGGCTCTAGGGATAGAAGTCTAACATTCGGTACCATACGTCCATACACAAAATGGTTTAGCCGAAACACTTATCAAGAGGATTAAGCTTATCGCAAGACCATTACTACACAATTGCAATCTACCAACTTCTTGTTGGGGTCATGCAGTCTTACACGCTGCTGACTTAATACAATTGCGCCCAACTGCTTATCACAGTACTTCCCCTCTGCAACTCATACGTGGAAATCCTCCAAACATTTCCCATCTGCGAAAATTCGGATGCGCCACATACGTGCCCATCTCACCACCTCAGCGTACATCCATGGGACCACATAGAAAATTGGGGATCTATGTGGGGTACAAATCACCGTCGATAATCAAGTACCTAGAACCTCTCACCAGAGATCTATTCACTGCCTGTTACGCTGATTGCATCTTCAATGAGGATCATTTCCCGGCATTAGGGGGAGAGATCAAGTACCAAAAAGAATGCCAGGAAATCAATTGGAATGCCCAAGGTATTTCCTATTCTGATCCATGTACTGAAGAGACTGAACTCTAAGTTCAGAAAATCATAAATTTACAACATCTTGCAAATAACTTGCCAGATTCATTACAAATCACAAAGGAGTTACAAAATCCTACAATCCTGCTGCAAATGCGCCCGAACGAGTGGAAGTTCCAAAAGAAACCACTCAACTCCCCATCAACAATAAGAGGGGGAGAAGTACGGCCGCAAAACAGGATTCAGCTTCACGCAAGCAACAAAGGAAACAGAAGAAGAAACCTTCTGAAATTGTAAATGAAATCCAAACTCCACAACCCAGTTTAGGAGTGCACTCAAATCTAGAAGCTGGGACATCGAAAAATCCTGACATGATCATATTGGGAAAACAAGATCAGTCATCAAGGGATAATGAAATTTCCACCAATTATATTGATTCTGGAGAATCATATAACCGTAAGACTACGATTGTCGACATTTACTTCTCCACAAAGATTGCAAACAACCTTCAATCTGATCCAGATCCCAAGACCATGGCAGAGTGTCAAAAAACGCTCGGACTGGAATCAGTGGAAGGAAGCAATCCAAGCAGAGATAGCTTCGCTCAATAAAAGAGAGGTATTTACAAAAGCAATACCTACTCCTCCCAATGTTTTCCCAGTGGGATTCAAATGGGTATTCGTCCGGAAACGGAACGAAAACAATGAAGTGGTGAGATACAAAGCGAGGCTTGTAGCACAAGGGTTCACGCAGAGACCCGGCGTGATTTCAACGAAACATACTCTCCAGTAATGAGTGGAATAGTATTCCGATACCTAATATCGCTAGCAATGCAAAATCATCTATCTATGCAGTTGATGAATGTAGTGGCTGCATATCTTTATGGGTCACTTGATTCGGACATATACATGAAGGTTCCCGATGGAATCCCACTTCCGAATCCAAGCGCTAAACGCAACATGTATTGTGTAAAATTTAACAAGTCATTATACGGCTTGAAACAATCAGGTCGAATGTGGTACAATCGACTTAGCGAATTCCTTATTCAAAAGGGATACACGAATAACGATGATTGCCCATGCGTGTTCATAAAGAAATCCTTGAACGGATTTTGCATCATATTCGTGTATGTTGATGACTTAAACATCATTGGCAACGCACGAGATATTGATGAAGCACGTGATCATCTAAAGACGGAATATGAGATGAAGGATTTAGGCAAAACTAAATTTTGCTTAGGGCTACAAATTGAGCACCTTCAATCCGGAATTTTGGTACACCAAGCTGCTTATATCCAAAAGATATTGGAGAAATTTAATATGGACAAATCTTATCCATCAAAGACTCCCATGGTTGTTCGATCTCTAGACGTAGAGAAAGATCCTTTTAGACCAAGGGAAGATGTAGAAGATATATTGAGATCCGAATTCCCATATCTTAGTGTTGTTGGAGCTCTTATGTTTCTTGCAAATTGCACCAGGCCTGATATCGTATTTGCAGTAAACCTATTAGCGAGACACAGCGCTGCTCCAACTAAACGTCATTGGACGGGAGTTAAGCAAGTCTTACGCTACCTCTAAGGTACTAAAAATTTAGGTCTATATTATCAATCTCGTAAAGATTCAAATATAATCGGATACACCGATGCTGGATACTTGTCTGATCCCCATAATGCTAGATCTCAGACTGGCTTTGTGTTCCTACATGGTGGAACGGCCATCTCATGGAAGTCTTCTAAACAGACTTTAGTGGCTACGTCCACGAATCATTCTGAAATTATCGCTCTATATGAAGCATCACGTGAATGCGTGTGGCTTCGCAGAATGATAAACCACATCCAACAATCATGTGGTCTTGGTTCTATTGAATCACCGACTATTATCTATGAAGATAATACTGCTTGTGTTGCGCAGATGCAAACAGGTTACATAAAGAGCAATATTACCAAACATATTGCCCCTAAATTGTTTTATCCTCATGAGTTACAACAAAGTGGGGAGATAAACATCTTGCAAACAAAATCATGTGACAATCTCGCGGATTTGTTCACTAAGTCTTTACCAAATTCAACGTTCCAGAAGTTCGTTCATGAAATTGGTATGCGACGACTTCAAAATTTGCAAGAATCAGGGGGAGTTACTCTCTGATCGTCAACCTGTTCATACATCATATTGCACTCTTTTCCCTTTATGAATTTTTTCTTAAGCTTTCTCATAAAAGGTTTTTAATGAGGTAATATCAACACAAGGCTATATGTCGTATCTTCTATTTTCTCTATCGTGGTTTTTGAGAAGGTATACAAGACATATTGATTGTTCTCTAAACTCACTTATGGGTTTTCCCTTAACAGGTTTTCCTCATATGAGTTAACAAAGGGACAATTACAATTATATGTTGTATCATTTTCTCCTTATTTTTCCACTGGGTTTAAAAGAGTTTTTCACAGCATATCAAATATCACTTCTCATATTTTTCCCACAGGGTTTTTAGAGAAGTCTTCCAGATGTTCTTCATATATATATATACGACGGAGAAATTGATCAAGGGGGAGTGTTGCGAGAAGGCGTCTTCCTTTGGGACGCGTCGTTTTAATCAATCTTCATAACCGCAATTGGCAGTTGTTACTGACGATTAGGCAATTAACCGCCGTCTATTCCATGTATATATATATGTAATAAACATTCTCAGATGAATACAAGTGAATCAATTTCAGTACCAAAAACACTGTTCCAATCTCTATTCACAATAAATACATCAACGGTAGGCCTCGGCTCCCCGGGCCTTCGCTTCGGGCCACCTGGTGCCGAGACGCTGCGCAAACCAATTCCAGGTGGCGCCGCGTTCTGACGTGTGAGTAACCCACGTCACTGGTATACTACGTTATCAAGTTACCTCCACGTGACACGCCACGTCATGCGCGTCGCCTATTCAAGGCGACACCTCGGATCATGACTCGAGTCGCCGCCTTCCCCTCGTGCTCCACTCGACAGGCTCCGACCCAGACAGCTGCTGCTGCTAAGCGGAACGCTCACGAACGGATCCATCCGCCGGCGCAGGCAAGCCGCGACCATGGAGGAGGAGCTGCGCGCGCTGCTCGGCGACCTCGACGCGCTCAAGCAGCGTCCCGACCCCGCCTCCATCGATCGAGTAACCCACACCCCACCACTCCGTAGATCTTGATCCTTCCTTTTCGTTACTGCACCTCATCTTCTTCTCCTCGTTGCTAGATGCGAGATCGAGTGGTGGGGATGATGAGCCCCGCCAGCGTCGCCGCCTCCGCCGCCGCCACTACCCGATCCAAAATCAAGGTACGATCTGATTGCTGCTGGGTTTTGCAGATTTGTGGGGCTTCTCACGGCGGACTGGATGCTCACGGTTTGTAGATTCGTAGAATTTACTGTGGTTCGCGAATTGGGGGTGGTGTGTTGCAGGACATGAGCGCAGAGGTGGTGGACAGTAACCCCTACAGCAGGCTCATGGCGCTGCAGCGGATGGGGATCGTCGACAACTACGAGCGTATCCGCGACTACTCGATCGCCATTGTCGTAAGCATCTTTTGCTATCATCTGGCTTGGAGCGTTACTTCCAAAATTCGAGAGCCACTCGAGTTGGAAACTGCCATTGTGCAGACCTGTAAAAGGTCCCTCTTTGACTAGGAGAGGTCAGTTGTAGTATGCGCTGCAATTATTGTCAGATAGCAAACTTGTAGGGAGGTAGTGACTAGTGAGTACTTATCACTTATGTATATGGCGTACTCCATGTACTACTAAGTTGCTAAGCATTTCTAAGCTTGCCTCAATGAAAATTTGTGGTTACCAACAAATACTCAGTTGTCATGAAATCACTAATTTGTATGACTGACTTGGTAGTCATAGAGCTAAATATATTTTAACAGATATAAGATATGCAACTTCTTTTGGTTTGTTGTCTGCTTGCCCTGCCCTATCAGATAACAAACTGACACGAGTATACTGGGTCCTGGCATGCCTGATAAGAAAATTGAAGAGCAAATGCATGTTTGAGACAGCCATTGCTTTTCATCTTAGGTTAATTTCTGCACTAATGTTTGATTATTTCTGCAGCAAATTCAAATCCTACCACACCAAAAGATGCTCATGCAAAGGTTTTAGTTCTATTGAATAACAGAACTGAAATGGTTGCAACTGTACAGTTTACTTGAACAGAATTCATGGCTGAAAATCTTCAGTCACCGCACAAAAGTTTGGATTCTTAACCTGGAAAAATGTTCTTGATACATCAATATGTACATGCTCCACAGGGTGTAGGTGGTGTTGGCAGTGTCGCTGCGGAGATGCTCACCAGATGTGGAATTGGTCGCCTCTTGTTGTATGACTATGATACAGTCGAGTTGGCTAACATGAATAGGCTGTTCTTTCGCCCAGACCAGGTAAGCTTCCTCCGTAAATATGTTTATGTTTTGTTCTCTGCATGATGCCAACCTATGCCTTTTCTCAATATATGTGATGCAAGTTGATTTTCTGAATATATATATATATATATATATATATATATATATATATATATATATGAGATCCTCCAGTTGGAAATGATAACAGAATGCATAAGTCATTAGAAGGAATTCTAATAAACAAATAGATATAGTATACCACCTAACGATTTTGTTTCCCCTATGAGGTAAAAAGAAAATTAATGAACCTGCAAGTATCGGCAAAACAACAAGTATTGTTAACCAAGGAAAATAACTCATGATAAAGTGATAAAGACAAGATACGTTTTGACCAGAAAAGCCCGTGCTCGATCGTTATAATAGCTCCTTCTAAAGATTGTTAAGGCCATTGATGATATTGTTATAACAGTTGTTATATCAATATTATACAAAATCCAATAAATATCTTGTGCCATTTTCATAACCCCGCCTAGTAGAAGAATATCCTGTTCTAGATAGAGACAATACTTAGGCTTTTTTAAACCCAGATTTTCAACGGTTACTTTATCGTGATCAATAGAGCCCTTACTGCCAAACTCGGGGCATAAACAAGACCTATATATATATATATATATATTTCTTTCTTTTTATAGAAGACTGACTATATTATCCATGTGCTATTAGGTTGGAATGACAAAACTGATGCCGCTGTGCAGACACTTTCTGAAATAAATCCTGATGTTGTGTTGGAGGTGAGAATTATGCCTGGTGACAGTCATTTATGTGTTTGCACTTTCCTTCTCTAGCAAATTAATTCTTCCATCAGATTCAATACTTTGTAAGTTTTGGTGGAAGGGACAAAATGTAGTTCTTGCATTTTTCATTGTAAGAGAGACATTTATCTTTACCCAATGTTGCCAACTTTCAAGTGCTTATTCACGGTCCTTTATATATGTTTGAACTAAGATAATCTTCCCTTGGTACTGTTTCCCGTTGTTTGATGTGATTGCTATCTCGGCTGAATTTTGTATGAAGCCTAATATATCATTTATAACGTCTTCCCTTGGATAGGATCTTTGGATTGAGTATGCATGTTATACTCCTCCTGCTTGTATGGAAACCAACATTGACTTCTTTTCTTCCTGCAGAGCTATTCATTGAATATTACTACAGTAAAAGGATTTGAAACATTTTTAGGAAGTCTCAAAGCCAGGAGCTCTCATGGGTGTAGCACTGGAGTTGATCTTATTTTGAGCTGTGTTGATAACTATGAAGCTCGTATGGTTGTAAACCAGGTGATAACTAGTGAACATTATACTTTTCATGATTTTGTGTAGCATTTCATCAACACTGTCAACATTTCTCCTTGTCCATAGTCGAACTTAGTTTACATCTGTGGTTGTGCATTTCTGTAATTCAGTGGTGCATTATTTGTTCTGTATACCCGCTTTTCAGGCATGCAATGAGCTTGGCCAGACATGGATGGAGTCTGGTAAGTCAAAAACTCGGATTTTATGATTATGACCTCTTGAGAATTAACTTACTATTTTTTTGATACAGCCCTTATTAACAGCACTTCTACCTTCCTGCCATATTTCCTCTATCACATTCGTGCCTTAAAGTACATCAGAAATTTGATAATCCACCTTGTCTTGAAAAGTTTCTTTACATTGCCTTACATCTGTATAACCATTGGATAAACTCATCCATAATGCACTTAAAGTACAATCCCTTGTTATGAGTTAATCTGTAGGTATTATTGTTCAAGAGGTAAACTGATAGGGATTTTTTGTGAGAAAAGGGAAACTGTTATGACTTGTTTGGAACACAAGAATTTGACAGGAATTTTGCACGAAACAGTTCAATTCCTACAGGAATCAGGAAAATTCTGGTGTTCCAAGTGTGGCCTTATTCTGTTAAAATTCTACTGTACTACCTACGACTTAAGATAGTATGAGGTTGCTCAAGCTATCTAGATCGGATGTAGATGCAAATATAGTTACGATTTGATTAGTTTGGAAAAACAGTGCAGAACATGTTACTGAATTATGGGATTTGGAGGTTATATTTTGGTAATGTGTACCCTTTAAGAGTGCATTTCATGCAAGTACACATAGATTCTTAAATCATGTTACATCAGAAACTACAGATGCTTAACCTTGGTGAAAATGGACGGTTAAATTTTGACATACCTTCGCCTTCATTAGATGCTAGTACCTTTCGTTCACAATAATCTCATCAATGTGAATTGCAAGTGACACAAGAACTTTATGCTTCAGGTGTCTCTGAAGACGCTGTTTCTGGTCATATACAACTGCTGGTTCCTGGTGAAACTGCATGTTTTGCATGTGCTCCTCCATTGGTACTTTCTTATGAATCTTAGATTTGGTACTCCGGCTTAATGTTGTGTTCTTATGCATTTGGTTGTCTTTAAGTTATGGATCTGCAATTAGTGTTAGCAGTTCTTCTGGTTTTTGCTTCATTTTTTAATTCTGCATGGTTGGTCTAATTGATTGGGGTGTCCCTATGCAGTTCCTGTATTCACATTTTAATTTCTCTATCTTTTGCTAACCTGTTTGTGGTACCTATGCTTATAGGTTGTAGCATCTGGAGTGGATGAGCGTACACTTAAGCGAGAAGGTGTTTGTGCTGCCTCTTTGCCAACTACAATGGTGAGTCTTGCCGTATGTGGGACTGTTAGGTATTTTGGTTTCAGACCTACCTGTAAAAAGTTCATAAGCATCTACTTTACATTTGACTCCCGGTATAACATGGAATTTCCAGCTTACATCGAATACAGTTTATTACTTGACTTTTCTTTTCCATTTTCTCGCATGGTTGGAGACAACTGCAATACACTGCACCAAGCATTTCATGACTCAGCACTACTGTCCCAAGTTATAATGCATTTTAGTATTTGCTCTTCGTCTTACCTCTGTGTTCACCGAAACTCTTATCCTCAAAACATTTTCCCTGTCCCCATCTGTTTTTGCTGATAAAACATCTTCTTTGCAGGGTGTTGTTGCAGGCCTCCTGGTCCAGAATGCTCTGAAGTATCTATTGAAGTTTGGACAAGTTTCCCCTTACTTGGTAATTGCTTGAATCGTTGTGGTCCTTGTTTTGTAAGAGAAAAGGTTGCAAATAATATTTTGTAGGTTTTATTTGCTCCCATTATATTCCTATATAAATGTGCAAGACCAGAAGTAATATTTTAAGATGATTTCATAATACAATTTTGGGTCAGAAAGGTTGCTCTGTTGCAGCAGATGTTGATCTAGCATATTCAGCTTGATACTCTGAACATATGCTAGTTTTTATAATCTTTTCATGTCTTTGCAATTTTATAGGGGTATAATTCACTTAAGGATTATTTCCCAACAATGGAAATGAGACCAAATCCACAGTGTTCAAATCCAGCATGTCTTGAGAGACAGGTATTTGTCTTCGCCCACACTTTGGTTTTGCTAGTTAAAGTGGTGATCATTTCCTAATGACATCCTGGTGTTCATCATTTTGTAGAAAGAATATATGCAATCAAAACCTGCTAGAGATGCAGCAGCAAAGGCTAAAATGGAAGCTGAAGCATCAGCAGCAATTGAATACCCGGTTCACATAGATAACGAGTGGAACATTAGGTACATCATTACACATGAGTAGCATGCTTTGTCACCTTGATTTAGTTTTGCCCCCTGTTTCTGATTGAATTCCTTGACAGATACAAATACATAGCAACTTTTGTTCTGAATGTGATTATTACCAAGCAGTATAATTAGGATCTTTCTGCTCCATGATACAAGTGATTCATCACAGATATTATGCTACTTATTCAGTTCGGTGGTTATCCATAGCTAATGGAGCTAACAGGATAGTGGTGGACTCTGATTATTATCTAGAAGTAATAATTAGGGTCTTTCTGGTCCATGACATTAGCAATTTATCACAGATATTATGCTAATTGTATAGTTCAGTGGTTATCCCTACTAATGAAGCTAACGGGATAGTGGTGGACTCTTGATTATTACCAAGTAGTAGTTAGGATCTTTCTGATACATTAAATTCGTGATCTTTTGCTCACATCACTTCATTTCTTAGGCACCCCACTGTTGCAGGACTGCATGTGTTTGAAAATGTCGTCATGTCTATATTGAACTATTCTTTCTGTCCATATAGGTCTTAGAAACTACTCAGCCAGGATTTGCGCTTTGGTGCTTACTTTATTTTCATCATGACATGCTTGGGAAATTGAATAATTCATTGAAGAAGTTGTGCAAAATTCTGTACTTACAGTATGTATTCCTATCCAGTGTTGTTGATGACAGTGACACAGCGACATCAAGCATTCGAAACAGTGCAGCAGGTAAATCAAATTCTAAGAACGAAGTATTTCCTTTATTTACCGCTCTATGAATGTGTTTTACCACCTTTCGAAATTTATACAGACATCCTTCCAGAAGGCCTTGTCCGTGAACTTCCAACTGAAGACTCCTATCCAGAGCCACCTGCACCAGCTACATCTGGTGCTATCGATGATGATCTTGAGGAGCTCCAGCGGCAACTTGATGCCCTAAACTCATCTTAGCCTTGCGTAAATCTGGCCCAACATCTTGGCTTCCCCCTAAATCCCAATGATTGATTATAAAATCGAGTCAGATACAATTGTTTGCTTTCGTTTCTGACAGATTTTAGCAATTTCACTTGATATAGCATCTATTCATACTAATCAGGAAGAGAAATGTTAATTGTACTTTTTGGTTATGTAATTTTGGATGAGATGATGTAGATTTTATGGGCATTGGTAACTTATGTGAATACAATGCTGTTAATTTCTGATAAGAATTCAGCTCAGGAACAGCTTATGGAAACTAGTTATATACAGAGGTTTGCCAGGACTCATGAACCGTGTCAGCATGTCATTAAATTGTGTGACGCCGATCTACTTTTGCTATTTCTGCTTGTAAACTTTTGTCTATCTTGGCAAAAATATGTAGGGCGACACAGTACCGCAACGGCGCCCCCTTTACTTTAATACTAGGGTGAGTTTGATGTTGATGTTAGGGCATATACAGTGGCGTAATGTCGGCCTAACGTTGGTGGTGAATAGGGGAAAGGACGTTTGAGTCTGCTTTGGCATCCTCAAACCAGCGACGTTTTTGTAGCGTACCGACAAAGAAATCGAAGGAATTCAAGCACGTTGCTGCTACAGAAAACGAAAGTACACCTCGCCTGTATGACAACCACGGAAATGGTCTCTTCTTTTCCCAGTCCGGTGGAGATCATTGCGTGATACATTCAGACTTTGTTTGGATGCAAGCCTTTGCAAGGGGGGCAAAACCCAAGAAACCAAATCCCATAAGGAGATTTCAGGATGCACACGGGATCCCTCTCCCCAATGGGGGAGATGGTCCCGGTCGGGATATGATCAAACGGCAAATAGTGGGGGAGGAAACTCGCAAGGGTAGACGGGGCCGAGAGGGGGAGATGAGGAGGGAGGCGACGAGCGCAGAGACAGCGGCGGTGCAGAGGAGGGTGAGCGCGGAGCTGTCGAGGGAGGCGAGGGGGACGCCATTGGTGGAGCTGAAGAGGGAGATGGCAGCGTGGACGGAGGGGAGGCATGGGGAGTTGGCTGGGAAGGAGGTGACGGCCTTGAGGGCGAGGTAGGGGAGAAAGGGGTGCGCGCACTAGGAGGGCATGAGGAGGAGCCACTACTACAGAACATGTCATTACTGACGGGCCAAAAACCCACATCAGTGACGGGTTTCTGGCCCATCAGCAACTAAAGGTCAGTAATGACTCGCATTATCAGTGATGGGTAATTTACCCGTCACTGATAAAGGTCATCACGGACGGATAAAAAACGACCCGTCAGTGATAGTAGCCTCATTACTGACGGGTTGATATTCTACCCGTCCGTGATGAGTATTCTTCAAAGGTGACGAAAATATCATCACGGACGGGTGGAATATCAACCCGTCAGTGATAGCACAACATCACTGACGGGTGCTTTTCTTACCCGTCCGTGATGATATTTGATCAGAGTTGGCCAAAACATCATCATGGACGGGTAGAATATCAACCTGTCAGTGATAGTTCTACCATCACTGACGGGTGCTTTTTCCACCCGTCCGTCACGGACGGGTAGAATAACGACCCGTCAGTGATAGTGCTACCATCACTGACGGGTGTTTTTTAACCCGTCCGTGATAACATTTCATCACAGGTGATAAAAACATCATCAAGGACGGGTAGTATACCGGCCCGTCAGTGATAGTTCCACCATCAATGACGATTCCTTTGTTTACCCGTCCGTGATGATGACCAAAGCATCATCACGGACGGGTAGAATATCTACCCGTCAGTGATAATCCTACCATCACTGACGGGTCCTTTTTTACCCATCCTTGATGATATTTTGTCAGCTATAATCGAGATCATCACGGACGGGTGGAAAAGGCACCCGTCAGCGATGGTAAGTAGCAACCAGGCAGGGTTTTCCTGCTTCCTGGCTATCCTCAGGTCATTTTGCTAGCCATGCCCTCTGAAAAATAAAATATACCCCAGCTGCACAGCCTCTGTACAGCCCCAGTATGCACAGGACATATATCACAAGCATATATGCAGTGTAGAACAGGAATCAAAGAATTATTTCAATATGACTTCTCAGTTTTGACAAGTCCGTTCAAATATACAACACACTCTAACATCGCACAATTGGCTAAAGAATTTATCACATCTCAAATATGTTTGACATCTCAAATCTGACAAGTCTAAACTATAGAAAAGAACAATACATAATTAGTTCGAGCAAATTTATGTAGATGGGGGTACGCCGGAGTAGAATTCATCGGCGGGGTTTAGTACAAAATTGTTGAAGAAATATGCCAAGCGCGCCAATATGCGTGTAAAGTCCAGGATTGCATCAAATTGCTCTTGCGTGTTAATATGAAATTCCTGTGAAAAAATGAGAATAACATTAATTTCATATGGAAACAAAGTAGCTATTAAACAGACTGTCGATGTAGATATTAGATCCATCAATACCTTATGTACTCCGCATTCAGTTCACGCTAGGACAATCGCCTCCATGTGCGCACAAACGTGGAACCCACATGTGTTCGTTGCTTCTCGTTGTTGTTTGCACGGGAAATCAAATTTATGGGTGAGCTTTTTTGCTCCCCTTACCTTGTAATTAACTCCTCTCGATGTCTTATAGATCATGAAGGCATCATCGATGTACTTTCGTATCATCGAGAAGTCACGTTTCGTTTTCATCATGGAATCAAAGTAAAAGACCTTGTTCCATGCTCCAACTATAACCACAAGTACCCAGTGGTCGCTGCATACACGACATCATGGTCAAAAGTGAGACGTAAACACCTAACTAAGTGCATAAATTGAAGATTTAGACAGTACTAAAAAACTTATGATGGGTTGTAGGCAAACATTATGTAATCCTTGGTCTTTTGGGCGAGCCATTCTTTCACAAGAAACTGCGTGACCATCTCTGCATTCTCGCTGAGCACCCTCCAGTTGAATAGGTACGGATCGATCAGTCCAACGTTTGCATTCAAGCACCTGATCTCTTGGACCATGTGGAGCGTCCATACCCTCATGATGTTAGCGTCGAGTCTGTCGAGGTATAGAGACTGAACAGGTCTTCATAGTTGACGTCAAACGTACCAGTCCCAACTTCATCAAAGAAATTGTACTCAGGTGGCACTCTAACCGTGATGTACTACTCAGCACCAGGCTTCGTGGATTCTTGCATGTAGTAATTATGCAGAAGTCTGATTTGCTGGGCCATATTATTCAGTTGAAGCTCCGGGAGGAGTGGCTCACCCCATTCGTATTTCCGGGCTAGAGGGGCAGGAGGATAGTACTGTTCTGATGAATACGATAAAGCCTTACTGGCGCTATCAGCCTTCTATTTCTTCCCGCCTTGGCCTCGTCGTCCTCGGGTTTTCCTCAGAGGCTTGACCGGACTCGGATCGCTACGCTGTGATATGAGTGGTTGGGTTTCCTTAGGCGTAACATCCTCCAGTGCAGCTGATTGGGTTTCGTTGGGTGTAACACTTGTTGGTGCAGATTGTTGGGTACCCTTAGGCACAACACCCTCCAATGCAGCCTTCAGACCTCCTTCGATAGTGGCTCCTTGTGCCGGGTCATGTGTTCCTCTGTCACTGCTGTCTGGGGCTCATTGTGCTCTGTGATGGCCACCGCCTCGTCCATCACCGCCGTTGGGGCCTCCTCCACTGGGCGGAGCTCCTGTTTATTCTTGGAGCGACATTCCCTTTTTTGTGGTTCGACGGGCTCGTCCATCAATGCCGCTGGGGCCTCCTTCTCCGTCATAGTGTTCACGGTGTCCCCCTCGCCCATTGAGAATGACGTCGGCTTAACGGTTCCGCTCAAGTCCAATGGCGAATGGCACGACGGAGAGCGGTTGGCCGAAGATAGATGACAAGAGGTCAGAGTGTTTGCGTCCAGAATTATCCCCGTCTTCGGCCACATGATGAAACAGTTGACGCACTCACTTATTGTTACCACATCATCTTCGGGGGGCACGGGGACTCGTACGACGCTGTACGCGGGCACTACGGAGTCCACCTGTACCTTTGCCATCGTAGACGGTATTTCAACATTGTTTAAGCGTTGCCCCAAAGTTGGTTGATACGCTAGCCCATGTGCCACCGTCAAGGGCACACCGCCGGGTAGCATCATCACCAGGTCGCATTTTGCTGGCGCCTGCAGGACAATTATGGTTCAGTTTACACGTCCACAAAACTCGTTGCGAAGCATTCGTGCAACTAAACAAACTTACAGTGATATCGTCGACAGGAAAAGCGTCAGCTCTCCCTTCGGAAGTAGCATTTGCGGAGGCGCAGCTACTCCATCCGTACGCGGCGCTAGGCTCGGCGCGGTTAGGAGGCAAGGGCGGCAGCTGCCCCCCGAACAGGGAGGCCACCTCCCTGCGTGCCTCCTCTCTTGCCTTCCGAAACATGTCCTCAGCCATGTTGTCTTGTACCTTTCTCGTTATCTCTTCTATAAGAGTTTCCTTCCTGCTTCTCTTCCTTTGCCTGGCCTCCTCCTGGGTTTGGGGGAAAGCTACACTCCATGTAGCGGCAACCCCAAGGCCTCGCATGTGCCCAGATTTCTCAGGGTTTCCCAGAGCTTTCACGAGAGGGTCTAGCCACCTCTCGCTCCCGATGGACTCTGAGGAAGATTCCTGCTGGCTCAACTCCCTCTGCAATAAAAGCAGTATGAGATATAGTATTGAGCGATTCGTCATAAATTGTTTGTACTTATGAAATCGACACGGTGGTTAAGTTCATATCAGACGATTGGACACGTCCTCAACTTCGGGGGTCGAGAAGGAAATAGCCCCCGTAGTCAGGTCGGTCTTTGTGCGGCCCCTGATCCATGCCCGCCCCCGACCCTCGATGCCGTCGAAAGGAACTGGTTTTTCCAGCCTCTCGTAGTGCGGCGTCCTCTATCCCCCAATCCGCCATCTTCCTAACGTAGCCACGACTACCCAGGCGGTGGGGGTGTTTATTCTTCGAGCGGAGTTATTTGCTCTTTAAACTCTTCGCCTTGAATTCTTCCGTAGACTTCATTCGAACGAAATCTTCCCAAACCTCCTCCGTTATTTGGTGATATCTATGTAACGGCGAGCGGTTTTTCTGAACATATTCTTTGTTCAGCGTGCTCCTAAAGTTCCGGTGAGACTTAGCCATCATCACCTTCGCCGCTCGTTCTACTTTCTCCCTGTTGCCTTCGGGGATCTCGAACTTGCTCCACAGCTCCTGCATGATTCGTCCAATCTGGGCCTCAGGCACTTCAGTCCAATCTTGTGTTGTGATCTTTATATGTTGACGTGCCAGATAACCACACGCGCTGTTGAGCTTAGATGACGTCTTCTGGGGTTTGGAAGGGTACCCTGTTATCTGGTCTACCTCCGTGATGACCTGCCTTTGTGTAGGCATCTTATTACCGGTTCTCGGTTTCCTAACTCTTGTCATTGCCGCCGGGGGCTCCAACGAACCAGTAGTTTCTTCGCCCGTCATCGATCTTTTTTGCAAAAAAACAACTAACTAATTACTTCGAACTTTTATATATTATTCATATATTGAATATGTGATCTCTTTGAAAATTTAAACTTGAGTGTCCTAACCCTACCATATATGACAAGAGGCTATATAAAGAATCTGGAAAATTGTGCGTGCAGCCCAATTAGATGATTGTGCATATAAGTGAACTAACAACTGTTGAGAAAATAAAAAGCAAACTACTAACTGTAATATGAACATTTCTGAACAAGAAAGGTCAACTAACCATCATTGCAGCCAGCCAACCAACAAGTGTATCAGCAAACTAACAACTATTTGAGGGAAAAAAAGCAAACTACTAACTATAATGCAAACATTTCTGAGCAAACCATAGTAGGTATTATCCTCATAGTAGGCCTCAGGTTAACGAGAAAACTACCATTGCAGCCAACAAAATAAGCAAACACTACTCCTAGTGTGAGTATTTTTGCACACAACACAACAAGTTATAGTGGTACCTGTGGGGAGGAGAACCAGCATCATCAACAGCATATGGAATAGACTCATGCCCTAGCAAATGAACAAGTGACGAACCGGTAGATTTACATGTGGTTATAGGGGTACCTGTGGGGAGGAGAACCCGCGATGGTGGTTGTTGGGAGGAGGGAAGCGTCCACCGCGCCGTCGACGGGGAGAGGGTCCACCGCGTCCACCGCACCGCGCCGTCCACCCGTGTCCATGGCGGCGCGGTTGTTGAGACGAGAGGAGCGTCCACGGCGGTGGTTCTTGGGATGAGAGGAGCGTCCGCGGCGGGGGCAGTCGGGGAGGCATCCATTGCGGCGGCAGCAGGGGCGCTAGGGTTCACGCTGGGGGGCAGCCACAACGATGCTCTTGTGGCGAGGAGGCGCCGTTGCTGGTCAGAACAGAAGAGCAAAATCTAGGGTTCGACGCGCGGTGAAAAATTTCAAGTCCCGCGGGCACCAATTTATAAATAGAAGAAGTCATCACGGACGGGCGCAGATGTGACCCGTCCGTGATAACAATTTCATCACTGACGGGCGTAGATGCGACCCGTCTGTGATGAAGAAGTTATCACGGACGGGTCTCTCCCACGCCCATCAGTGATGACCTTCATCACGGACGGTCTAGTGTTTTCGCTCGTCCGTGATAACAATTTCATCACACTGAATCGATTTGCATACTGAAATGCAGATTCAGTAAGGCCAGATTCAGTAAGGACATGTGTGGCAACACCGTGAAATGAGCTCCATCGAACTCTGTTGTATCTGAAGGCTGGTAATCTTTCCTTCCGATTGTCTCGACGCCAGCGAACCTACCCTCGTGCCGATAACGAGGCACACCTATCGGACGGTGTTCAGCCATGTAATCCGTGCAAAACTCGACGACCTCTTCGGCAGCATAGCCTTCGATGATGCTCCCTTTCGGCCTGTATCTGTTGCGAATATATCGCTTCAGAATACCCATGTACCTCTCGAACGGGTACATGCTATGTAGGAACACGGGTCCCAACATCTGTATCTCGTGTACAACATGGATCATCAGATGGATCATGATATCGAAAAATGACGGAGGGAAGTACATCTCTAATTGGCATATTATAACAGTTATCTCGTACTGCAGTTTAGATAGTCGCTGCGGATCGATTGACTTCTGAGAGATCGTGTTGAGAAAGCTACATAGGTTTGTGATTATCTCGCGGACTCCGGGCTCCAAGATACCTCTTATTGCAACAGGTACGATCTGTGTCATCATGGCATGATAGCCATGAGACTTCATGCCTATTAATCTCAAGTCTTTCATTGAAACAAGTTTCTTTATGTTTGCCGAGTAACCAGATGGAACTTTGACCCCAAAGAGGCACTGGCACAATTCCCATCTCTCAGCCTTGCTAAGAGTGTAGAAAGCAGGGGGAATGTATGTTTTGCCTTTCTTCGTCAGTTGGGGTCCCAGCTCTGGTCTGATACCCATTTCTTGCATGTCAAGGCGTGCCTTCACACCATCTTTTGTCTTCTCTGGAATGTTGAGCAAGAGACCAATCAAGCTGTCGCACACATTTTTTTCGACGTGCATGACATCAATGCTGTGGTGGATATTTAGCACCTTTCAGTATGGCAAGTCCCAAAATACGGATTTCTTTTTCCAGATGCCCGACCTCAGCTTCTGTTGCTTTCCAAACACAACATCGATATCTTTGACAATTTCATAGATTTCTTCGCCCTTTTTTTGTGCGGGGCACTCCCGTATCTCGACTTCTCCATTGAACTGTTTCTTCCACTTCCTCCAAATGTGATCGTTCGGAAGGAACCGACAATGACCCATATATACGATTTTACGCGAGTGGTTCAAGAACCGACTCACTGTTTGTTCTTGGCACACAACACATGCTTCGTGTCCTTTCACAGTCTGGCCGGACGAGTTTCCATAAGCAGGATAATTATTCACGGTTGTGAACAACAAGGCGCGTAGGTTGAAGTTCTCTTGTTTATCTGTGTCCCAGACTTCGACCCCGTCGTGCCAAAGAGTCGCTAAATCTTCCTTCAGTAGTTGTACGTACACATTAATATCATTTCCAGGTTGCTTGGGCCCTTGAATGAGTATGGAGAGATGTATGTACTTACACTTCATGCACAGCCATGGAGGAAGGTTGTAAATACTGAGGAGGACGGGCCATGTGCTGTGTCGGCTGCTCATGTTACCGAATGGATTGATTCCGTCCGTACTCATCCCAAACCTTATGTTCCTCGGCTCCTTTCCGAATTCCGAATATAACCTATCGACAGTCCTCCACTGGCATGCGTCGGCAGGGTGTCTCATTATTCCATCTTCCTTACGCTGAGTGCCAACGTATCATCTTTGCCTCCTTCTTATTAGCGAAGAAACGTTTCAAACGGGGAATGATCGGAAGATACCAAGCCACCTTTGCTAGAGGCCCCTTCACCACACCCCCACCTTCATCCTCGTCATCATGACAGTTGTCTTCATTTGTAATACGCTTGTAGCGGGATGTCTTGCATGACGGACATCTATGCAGGTTGGCGTACTCTTTGCGGTACAGAATACAGTCATTCGGACATGCATATATTTTTTTTACTTCTAACCCAAGAGGGCATATAACCTTCCTCGCCTTGTAAGTTGTTGCTGGCAACACGTTCCCTTCCGGAAGAATGTCCTCCAGGAGCACTAACAGCTTTGTGAAACTTATGTCCGACCAGTTATTGCTTGCCTTGATCTTCAACAGTTCTAGCGCGACAGCCAATCGCGTGTGCTTCGGTTTGCATCCCGGAAACAAGGGTATTTCCGAGTCTCCCAGCAAGCCTAAGAACTCACCATACTCTCTTCCACCAAGGTTCATCCCTTCCGCGTTACGCAACATTTGGTCCAAATCATTGTGTACGTCAACCGTATCCTCATTTGAGGCTTCCAAATTGGCTTCTTCCACTTGTTCGTCGAGCGACGCAACATGTCCAGCCTCGACTTCTACCCCTTCGCCAACCCCCACTCCTTCCTCTTCGCCACTTGGGATAACTTCTGCCTCTTCACCAGTGGCAACTTCTTCCTCCTCGCCGTGACTTGTCCAACAGGTATAACCATCCATAAAACCCTTTATAAGCAAGTGTAATTGCAAGTCCTTTGTTGTCTGCACCATCTCCACATTATTGCAATTACAACATGGACAACACATTTTATTCTTTCTCTTCCTCAACATATCTTCCCGGGCAGCTCTAAGAAACCCAGATAAAGCATCTATGTACCCTCTGGTAGCACGATCCCCGTACATCTAACTTCGATCCATCGATCCTATAGTAATAAATGATAGCATGAAGGCTTTAACCTATGTCCTTTAGGGGATGTACGCACTTAATAAATGATATAGAGAGAGCACAATTACTAACCTCTCGTCTCCAACTCAAAATATAGCACTGTCCCCTTCCAAATGCGACCGAAATCACGCTTCTGGGCGGCCGCAACGTTGCTCTGGACACGAGGAGGCGCCGCTGCTGGTCGGAATTTAGGAGCAAAAACTCGGGTTCGATGCGCGGCGAAAATGACAAGTCGCACGGTTAGAAACCTATATACAACAATTCATCACGGATGGGCCAAATCAAAACCTGTCAGTGATGATTTTCCCACCATTTCACGGACTTCATCACTGAGGGGTGGGTTACACAAACCTGTCAGTGATTACCCATCTGTGATAAGTCATCACTGACGGGTACACAAAAAACCCGTCTGTGATCGAGAGGGCCCGTGCGTGGTATACATCACTGACGGACCGGAAAGTAACCCGTCAGTGGTGATCCGTGTTCGCGCCCAAAGTTGTTCTCTGTTTCGCGCCCAAAGACAAGGGGTCACGCTGGTACACGAGGCAGACAGGAGACTAGGGGTCGCGCCGGTACACGAGGCAGACGGGAGACTAGGGGTCGCGCCTGTACGGCGGGAGACGAGGACCTCTATATAACGTACGTCCTCCTCTTCTTCGTCATCCAAATATTCATCACCACTTGTTTTGCAATGGAGTCTGTGGGTACCTCCTCCCACATGGCCGGGAAGCGCAAGAGGGTGTCCCCTTCTCCGTCCCCACCTCCGTCCCCTCCTCCATCCCCTCCTCCGTCCCCTCCTCCATCCCCGATCAACTAGAGCAGCACCGAGTTCACGATGCACCTCTCCCGCGAGACGGTTCAAGCCATCGGGTGCGGCTATGGAAACACAGAGGGCACCCTCCTCTGTGCGTACATTGAAGGAGTACGCTACTCCGGCACCTTCGTCTTGCGCTGTGTGTTGGCCAAGAAGTCCACGAGCAAAGTTCATCGTGGAAGCACACTACGAGCCGGGGCGATTCCTCATCTCCTGTACTTCCAGTGGGTCGGAGCGCACCACTCGCCGCACCATGTGCTGCTGCCTCCACGCTAAGTACATCAAGTGGGGTGTCGACCGAGTGAGCTTCTTCATGGTCCATAAGGTGCTCTCTCTGGTGCCGGAGCCCGTCGATGAAGATCTGCCGCTCGAGAACTTTTAGTCATCTATTTTTATTTTATAAATTATGTTTTATTTTATAAATTATGTATGTAATACAAGAGTCTATATATATCTTAATCGTTTCCGATGGTCTGTATGCTTTTATGTTCTATTGTAGTTGTCCTGAAAATCGTGAGTTGTTCGTTCGATTTGCCCATCACACTTTTTATCACTGATGGATAGAAGTACGACCCGTCTGTGATGACAGTCTTAGTCGTTCACCTAGAGCAGGGTCATCACAGATGGGTTGTATTTACACCCGTCTGTGATAACTCATCACTGACGGGTAGAGAAAAGACCCGTCTGTGATCTACAGGATCATCATCACTGATGGGTCATCACTGACGGACCGAAAAATAACCTGTCAATGATGATGCCCGAGGACTCCAGTAGTCTTTCTCATCACAAACGGGTCATATTTTCACCCGTCTGTGATGAGTAATCACTGACGGGTCACATTTCTACCCGTCAGTGATGAGATGTTTTCTGTGCATGAATTTTCTGGCATCATCATTTCATTTTGGTTGCCACCTCTGAAAAACAGAATAACATCCCAGCTGCATGTATAGCCTCTGCACAGCCCCAGCATGCACAGGACAATATATACAAATTAATCTATTTTCTGCATCTCAATTCCACATCGCAAATTTGACAAGTACACATCTCAAATATATATATATGTACAATACATTCGACATCACATAAGTTGCTAAAGAATTTTGCACATCTCACTTTCATATGGAAACGAACTATCTAGATTGCTAGCTACAGTGTTTACACACTGACTACAAATGGACTCTTTAGAATGCGATAGACGCATTAGACTGCGATATCAGTATGTAGTTTTCTTGTGCAGTGTAACCGCAATAGAGCGTCGTCACCATTGTGACATTGCGGTTACACTGCACAAGACACTCTTTCCAAGAAAAGTGTCTTGTGCAGCGTAGCGCAGTGTCACAAATGCGACGGAGAGGAGAGAACGGTGGCCTCTGCCGGCGCCGGCGCCGCTGCAAGGCGGAGGAGCGGTCGCCGGCCTCGAGGAAGAGGCGGTGACTGGATCCGGGCTTGGGGAGGCTCGGGGAGGAGGCAGTGGTCGGATCCGGGCTCGAGGAAGAGGCGGCGACCCCATCCGGGAAGAGGCAGCGACCGGATCCAGGCTCGGAAGGGCTCGGGGAGGAGGCAGCGGTCGGATCCGGGCTCGAGGAAGAGGCAGCGACCGCATCCGGGCTCGGGGGGCTCGGGGAGGAGGCAACGGCCACAACGCGGTGCGAAAGAAAGCTTGGGTTTCAACGCCGCGAAAATGACTAGGCCGTCCTGCATTTATAGATAGAAGAAGTCATCACGGATGGGCCAAAATTATGCCCGCCAGTGCTAGTCTGGTCATCGTTGATGGGTCAGTTTTCTACCCGTCCGTGCTTACACTTCAGGTCAGCACTGATGGGTAGTTTTCCTACCCGTCTGTGATAAATGATATCATCACTGACGGGCGCGAAATCTACCCATCACTGAAAGTCATCACTGACGGGTCTTTTACCACCCGTTAGTGATGATATCTTTGATAATAGCCTTGAGGCTCTTCGCATATTCATCACTGACGGGTTATTTTTCTACCCGTCAGTGAAGTGACTTCACCACTGATGGGCACGGCTTACCCGTCAGTGATACCGATCCAGGATGACGTTGTTTGTAGTAGTAAGCACCGCGGCGGCAGAGGGCGTGGTGGGGAGCGGGAAGGAGCCGTACTGTGGGCGGTGGATGTCCCTGAAGAAGAGGAGGGCGACGCGGGTGGGAGATGAGGGACGGGAAGGGGAGCATGGTGTGGAGCGCCGCGGCATCGATGTAGACGAACGGGTGCAAAGACACCGACGCCATGCTCTGCTACGCGCACTGTGACACTGCTTCGGCCTTCGGCTCCGGCTCCTGCTCGCAGCGGAAGCGAAGGAGGTCGTGGTCATCGGAAGGATCCGGAGGAGGTCGAGGGTGGAGGTTGCGTAGATCAGTCACAGGATGGAGAAGGTCTGGGATGGAGGCGGCGCAGAGGCGAGGGTTTCCTCCTTGACGTCGCTAGGCGTGAACTTCCTTTCCGTGGAAATGCCGCGGACTGGGCCGGTATGGCCCCCTCTGGTGGGCATCCAAATGCACCCACAAAGCGACCTGGGTAGACTTTACGTGTGGGCTTTCCATGTAGGGATTGGATCGGGATCCCAGCCGGGATTTGAGGAATCAAATGAGCCCTCAGCGGTTCAGTCTCCCCTAAAGATGGCAACGAGTATAATGCCCGCCAGGGTAAGATCCCCGTACCCGATACCGGCCTCCTCTAATTTGCCCGTTACTCGTACCTCTTTACCCGCCCGGGTATGTTTTTCCCCTGTCCCCATTACCTGTTGGGTACCAGGGCCCCGACAGGTACTCATACCCGGTAAAAAAAGGGCTAGTTATGGGCTGAAAAGGCTATGGGTTGTGGGCCTGTGGGCTGAATTATGGTAAAACATTATTATTTTGTTTGATTTTATGCCGTGGACCCACCTGTCATAGGTACTAATGGGTATCCGCTAGGTATCGGTGACGGGTAATAAGGTCTTGTACCCATTTACCGGGTGGGCAACAAAGTTTGTCCATTAACATCCCCGTGGATAAAATTTTCCTCATACCTGATTTCTAAGCGGGTAAATCCGGCCGAGTATCGTATATTAGGTACCCATTGCCATATTAAGTCTCCCCACTCACTCCCTCTCGTGCGCATGTCCCTGTTTAATGCTAGGAAAATGACAGGGCAAATAAAAAGACGACGATTAGAACCATGTGAGTATGCGATTAAATTTTAGTCCTCCACGGAGGCATACAACGTACAGGTGCTTGGGCAGATCTTTAGCAAAGATAAAACATGTTTTTTCTTCTTCTTTTGGGCCGAGTAGGACGTAGAAGGTGCGTAGAAGTATGCTTTCAAGAGATTATTATTAAAAAAACATGTAATAGTTTGCTTTCGTTGCCGATAGGACAAAATAAACTTTATTCCTTCAACTAGTTCCCCATTAGACAGTTTATATATAAGTATACTATCAGTTGTGTTAGAGTTGTATATGTTTTTCCAGTTGTTACCAGCCAGAAAATTAACACTTTCATAGTGAAATTTATTACTTTGGCAAGACTAAGGAAGATGGAGAGAGCTACACATAGCTTTTTGGTTGTGATGTTGGATGTCTTCCTCTCCGATACCTTAAAATTCCTGTTCACTATAAATGACTCTGAAATAGTGATTGAAAAAGGAGCCGAGGACCGGTTTGAGAAGCATCGGAGTAGTTGGAAATGCAAGAACCTATCCTCAGGGGCCAGTCTTGTTCTCGTCAACTCGATTCTCAGCGAGCTATCTATGTTTATGATGTCTTTCTTTGAAATACCCAAGTGCGTATAAAAAAGATTACTATCTAGATTCTTTGGCAGAGTGATAGTTATAAACGAAAATATACTTACCAAATGGAGTATTCTACGCCAAACAAAAGACCAAGGAGGTCTAGGGATTTAGGACCTCGAAATAAAAATTGTGTGCTTATTAAGCAAATGGATTTTAAGCTGTTCACTAAGGACGGTGTGTGGCAAGCTCTTGTGGGGAATAAATATCTTTGGGGATATCGCTTTCACAAGTTAAGAGCAAGCCAGGGGATTCCTATTTTCGGGCTGGCCTGATGAAAATTGACACCTATTCTTTCAATTAGGTAAGTTTCATGTTTAGAATGGGGACAAGGTGCGATTTTGGGATGACGCCTGGATAGATGGTCAGGCCTTCAAATACTGCTACCTCTTGCTCTACAACATAACCTGCAAAAAAGCATGCCACAGTCACCGAGATAGTAAGCAGAGTTGCTTTGAACATCTTATTTAGATGAACCATAGTAGGGCATAGACTCATAGAATGGACCGACCTAGTTCTTAGGGTGGCAGGAGTTACCCTTGGGCATGAGCGGGACAATTTCACATCAAATTTACACTCAAATGGACAATTTTTCGAACAGTCCATGTACAGTGCCCTCGTGTGACCGCTTGTCTCTAGTACTAATCTATGCCTATGGCATTGCACCCCACGCTTGTCTCTAGTACTAATCTATGTCTATGGCATTGCACCCGTGGGGTCGAAAGTTCCCCTCAAAATCAAGATATTTATGTGGTATCTGCGTAGAGGTGTAGTACTGACTAAGGATAATTTGGCGAAAAGGAATTGGCAAGGTGGCAAGCAGTGCTGCTTTTGTGATGAGTTGAAGACAATTCAACATCTCTTCATTGATTGCCAGTTCACTCATTTCGCATGGCAATCAACATACTTAGCTTATATCCAATTTGTTCGGGAATTGGCTTATGAGTTACGAGGGCTACGTGAGCCCATATCCTAGTGGGGGCAAGTGCGGTATGCTGGTCTATTTGATTGTATCGAAATGATTTCTATTTGATAAACAAAAAAAAATCAGTTGCAGGTTACCTCTTGTTTATAAACTGGTTGTAGTCGTGGTCCTTTCTGCAACGACCGGAGGCCAAGGAGCAGATGATCGCCGGTGCCCGGCAGTTTCCACGGAATTTATATCCCAATATAGATGTCAGTCACATAATAGATTGTATAGCACGTACTTGATCTTCATATGGTTTGAAGTGCTATGTAATCTTTTTCAATTTGGTGTCATTTGGCACAACATATTGTACTTGGTGACAGTTTTAATTTAGCTACGTGCATCCTCTGATGCAGAGATCGGGATGTAATAAATCTCTAAGAAAACATTTATAAGTACTGTTGTTCCACCATGGTCTTTTTCAATTTAGCTATTTGCATCCTTTCTCAAGGTTGTATTACTTTGCCATATTTCAATTCGGGAATTGGTTTGTATATTAGTATTTCAAAAGTTGTGGCTTAACTGGACATGGATTCTATCTTACATCACATTCAACGGAAAAAATTAATTGAAATCCACGCAGATGTGTCTTATCCATAAGACATACATTTCTATTTTTTGTTGCCGTACACATGTACATGTATACTTTACTACGACCAATGCACATTGTTCTATCCGCAAAACGTATATGTGTATAAGATCTGTGATCCGTGATAAATGAACATGATTATCAATAAATACATGTGCCGATTTATAGATCATAAGGCTCTCGCATAGTGATATAAGATTAGAGATAATTTGAAGTAACATCATAACAAGAATGAAGAGTTACAAGAGCAAGTGACATACATGCATATGTAAAACGTAAATAATATTTATTGAATGGACAAAATATCATACTATTCAAAATTAAACATACAAGGGATATAATCATCGCCATGATTATTTTTAGGGTATATCACCAATAACTATATTCAAGAGACGTTCATAGAGAAACCTCTCAACATCTTTTTTAGTTTAGGAATCTTGAGTTGGCAAGACGTCGATCCATTTCCAACTTCGGCTCAAACCCACCCCTCCCTCCTCTCTCTGCGTGCGCATGTGTGTGAAAGGTAGACCGAAATCCTTTTATAATTCATAATTGGTGTGCCTTGTGGGTTGTCAACATACCATTTGTGCTGAGGCAATTTCTTACAAAGAATTTGTCTCGAGAGCTGGTTGAACTAAAAGTGGAGATCAAACTAAGCGAGCAAGGCAAAACACATGGTTATACGTGTTGACGTCAAAACCTAGATGCCGACGCTCCATGCATGCATCTATGGTTCCACTTCATCCTCGACGAAAAATGGAAAACGGAAATGTACGTGGGAGGTAACATATATTGCCGACGTACGTACTTACGCGTGGTGGCTTCTCACTAGAAGTAAGCAGTGGCGAAGCCAGCTCTCTGGTGAGGTTTGGCGTACGTCATACCTGCCAATACGTATATGCTGTATTTTGAGTGCCAATATTTAACTTTTAGATTTCGATTGTATTTGATAAACATAAACTCCGCCACACCTCAAAATTATTCCTGCCTCCGCCACTGGAAGTAAGAGCTCTAGGAGGACTCACTGCAATAGAAATCATGCTTTTTCTTTTTCGACTACAAGGAAAATGCACACACGTATAAACGCCAACACAACTTATTCACTCGCCCAAACAAACATGTCATGTAAGTACATGTCTAAAATTGACGAAGACCAGAATTATTTTTATGAATCTCACAAATCTGCTATTGATAGCTTGTGTATATGTAAACATGAGCACCGAATTTAAAACTGATAGGTGAAATATTTCATAAGATGTGCTCTTCGTGAAACTTTGGTGACTCTTCCCAAAAGCATCCATACTAGTACCGTGACACGTTAAATAATCATACAACATAACATAATTTTGAATGAACACTGCTACACAAGGGTTTATCATAGACGGGTAAAAAATGTCTTTTTAAATGGTTTTACCACCGGTGTGTGGGTGGGCATCTGTTGACAACATACATCATAGGCGGTTGTGGAAACACGTGTGTGATGTCTGATTACAAAAGTAAAAAAAAACAACAACAGTAGCTAGCGCTCACCGCCAGTGTTACGTGCTGCTCCACCTTCGACCTCCTTGTGCTCGGGGCCGCCGGATCCGGCCATGCCCTTCCCTTTCCACCCCTAGCATCAGCACCCTACCGCTGCAAAACTGCCATTGCACCCTTGCCAGCCACTGTAGTAGCCCCGTGGCAATAACCATGCCGCCATGGACTCTGACGCCATAGCACCCCTACCCTGAGAGGAGGAGGACGATGTGGCACAAAGCCTGCGCAATGACGTTATTGAGCTACCAGCTGGGTTTGTCCATGAGCATGTTGTCCCTGTTGAAGTCTCCCTCGGCGAGCATCCCTGGTAGGAGGCACCCAGCAGCGACGCATTGCAACAATATGAAAGGTAGAGCACCATAGCGGAGAAGGGGAGGGGGCGGCAGTGGTGGATCTAGAGAAGAGAGGCGGGGGCGCAGCGGTGGATCTAGGAGAAGGGTCGTGGCAGCGGAGAAGGGAGAAGGGGATTAATTTGCTGCGAGAAGGAGATGAGGGCGGCGCAGAGCAGTTCAGGACTTCAGAAAAGTAGAGGGGATGGCACATTTATACTAGAGTTAGATGATGTATACTCTATAATGTGTATTCTACTAAAAAATGTTTGAGATAAGACGTCATCACATACGGTTTTAATGTGCCATCTATAATAAGTCATAGGGGATAACTATTTTTTAACGGTGCAAGAAAATATGTGCAAGCAATTCTACGGATGAAGCAACTTCTTGGAAATTAGGAGTGTATTTTGTATGGAAGAAAATATGTTTTTAATTATTAACTTACTTATTCTTGTATTTTAAAAATATTAGTAAAATATACTTGGTTAGGTAGTTTACAGATCACATTTTTATATAAAGATGCTACATACCTTGCCAAAATTATTGAGACGATTATAGATATATCTTTCTGAGTTGGAGGTAATTAAGATTTGAATGATCATAAATTCGGCAATAAGATCTTTTACAAAATATCTACTTGTTTCTTTTTTTTTCCAACTATTATTCGCGTGGACCATCCGATCAACTCCCTCGCTGTCTCAAACACGCAGACCGCCTTTGTGTTGTACAGTGATCACTAAAATCTGTTTCTTTTTAAACAGCTCTAAAATCTACTAGTGTGAACCCATTGTAACAACTAATATTATTTAGATGTGAGATCCCAGAAAAAAGTCGAGTTGCTTCGGTACGGCCCCTGATAATATTTGGAAAAGAGTAATTTTGTTCCCGTTTCATCTGCCTCGTTCGTGTTTTAATCGGACCCAAACATGATCACTAGGTTGATCTTGTGGGGCGGTTGACGAAAGTACAACTTCGTAAGGAGCGTGACTTTCTTTGATAGAAGTTACACTTGTCCTGAAAATTCTCGGTGCAATCAATACATGCCACTCCTTGTGATTCGCATTGTCACTTTTAACATAAACTTATTTCGAAACGTAAGATTCAACTTAAAATAAAAAAATCTTGTGGTGACTCTGCTGCGAGGAGTGATTCTTATTAATGACAACTAAGTCAAAATATAGTGGCAGCAGAGTAAGAAATATTGTTTTTGTGACAAGGATAAGATAATTCAACATCTCTTCTTTACATGTGCTTTTGCACACCTGATGTGAAAAAGACGCACAATATATGACATTTAACTTTCCACCTCCCAAAAGCATTTCTAATATGTTTCAAAACTGTTTATCGGATACAGGCAAACCTTTGAGGGCGCTAATTCTTGTGGAGGTTTATGCTCTGTGTTGGTCTTTTTGGCGTTGTTGTAATGATTTGGTTTTAACAAGTACAAAGTTCCCAAGTTTTGTCAAGTCATTATATGGCTATCAACTGGTTTTGTACGTGATACGTGATACTTACTGTAGTAATAGGAGAAGCAGATTTCTTTGGCTATTAGGTGCAGCCGCATCCGAAACGGTTGATGTATGAAAACCATTTGGGACGACTACACATCCGAAACGGTTATTCTGTAATAACCGTTTCGGATGTGTAGTCGTCCCAAACGGTTTCCCTATATTAACCATTTCGGATGTGAATTTACAGCAAGAATAAATAATTTATTTTTAAAATTTGAGCAGAATTCATATATATGATAACATTTCATTAGAATATCCAGCACATAGCAGAACTGCACATTTTATTCATATAACCATCCATCCAAACATTAATCCATTACAAAAATGCATCCACACTTGAATCAATTGCGAAATCCATTACAAGTACCAAAATGCATTACAAAATCCATTACAAAGTATAAATTAACATCAGCTAAGGACTATGGAACTGTCCTTTTGGAGATAAGACTTTCACTTGAAAGAAGAATACGAATTGCCCTCGAATCTCTGCGAGATCGAGTTCCTTCATCGACTTTGATCCCATTGAAGAAAAAAGTTGTAGCTATTAAGTTAAATGTCGTGGCTATAGCTAAAATGACAAGAAATACTAATAACTTAAGAGAAATTAACCTGCACTATCTCTTTAACGTCTTTGATCTTCTTCGAAACAGGGATATGAAGTGGCAAATATAATAGGCACAAAGGTTGGTTCCTACGGGTTGCTGGGCAACCTGGAAAAATTAAATCTCAGGCATATTAGTAATGGATAGAATTTTTTGGGAATTTAGATGATAACGGACAGTTATATACTTAATCAGGAAATACCTTAATTTCAAAATTGTGACGCCAAGTTTGGGCATCTCCTAGCGTTGATCTCCCTCCACGAGCAACGGTGTCGAGTGCCCTAAGTGATTACAAAATTTAAGTAAATAGCACAAGGAAGAAAGAATAGAATTAATTACGGACGAAACGAAATGTGGTCTACCACCTGTTGATGAATCCGCGCATTGATGAATAGTCATGAGGCTTATAGGGATTAAGGTATATTACCCTTTTATCTTTCAGTATGAAGACAATCAAGATCCAATGAAAACTGCCAAAGTTTTTCTCCACGGTCACAACTCATGCAGCCCATGTTGTATAAAGTATAAATATGTGAAGTATAGTGTATAACTTACAACTCATTGTATGGAAGCATTATGAAGTGTTTGTCCTGACGAGTCATCAATGCGTGTACCAGGTAATTGTGGACGAGCTCATGGTTAATAACGATGCTTTGTGCAAAGAACAACTGTGGGTCGATGAAACCCACCGGTTCTTTCCTTACTTTGCATTCATCGATCATGTGCCTAAGTATGGAAAGTAAGAGTTAATATGTATGCATTTAGCGGCAAAATGATTGAATGGACACAATGATCGTGAAATACTTACAATGTAAAGCATCTCATAAGGGAGGCGTCGATTTCTCGAAGGTTGAAGAGGAGGAACAAGTCCTCGAAGCCTACCGTGCAATCACCCGCTTGGTGGAGGAAGTGCTCCGGCTTGAAATACACAGGTATACTAACTTGTCTTGCTGCGCCCTCCCTGTTGGAGACATCCATGTAGTACGCATGGAATTTCTAGCAAATCAAACCTGCACGCGTGAGTTCTTGTTGTCCCAGCAATGGTTGGCCAGGCACATATTGCGGGGCTACGTCCATGGGAGGGAACATTTTGTTGAACTCCTTATCGGTTAGCATGTTCGGATCCTTGGTAAGCGATTTGCTTTACCCTTTCCTTTGCCCTTCGTCGAGGCCTTTGCGCCGGTCTTTTTGGCTATAACCCTCACCAGGGGAGTGGTGCCGGTAGATCAAACTCGCGAGCAAACTAGGAAGGTAGCACCGGTGGTGCCGATAGCTGCAGCAGCTCTTTGATGTTGGCATGTGGCTCGACATGCACAAAAGAGGGTTCATCAGGCCTCGGTGGCGGTGCTGATAGCTGCAGCTGATCTTGGATGTTGGCAGGTGGCTCGACATGCATACTAGAGGGTTCATCAGGCCTCGCTAGGGGTGCTGATAGCTGCAGCTGATCTTGGATGTTGGCAGGTGGCTCGACATGCAGCCTCGGTGATGCTGGTAGTGCATCCTCGAAGACTATGTCCTTCTTGGGCCACTGGATGAATGACCCAATTGCATCTCCCAAAGTCTGCATATCGTCGTCCGCGCGTGCATAGAATAGCGGGACTCACATGAATTTGGGGTCAACACTGTCGATGGTGCAACTAGCAAAACCTGCCGCCATCGCCACACCGTGTAATGTACCCCCTTGAGCGGGTGGATACACCAACCCGGAAGCAACCTCCAAGGGAAAACCCAATTGGGCTATAATCATTTGGAGCTTGCACTTCTTTGGCTCGCTGATGCCATTGACTGCATACGTTGCGTTGGTATCATCGAGACATTCAGGTTCGCCTGATGCGCAGCTACTTCGACGGGCACCAGGGCTGGGGTGTCCAAGACCTTCTTGTTGTGATCTGAATCTTTCCTCCATGACTTCTCTCTCTTTTGTCAACCTAGCCTCAAGCACCTGTTCAAACTCGGGCATAAGTATTTGATGGAGCTGGATTTCATCCGCTCATTTTTGTGATCCGCTTTGGCTCTTTTCCATTCTTGTCTCGACTGTTCATCGAGTGGGAATGCCTTGCTATGTCTGACTAGGAGCCCTTGACCATGAGTACGACTCGGGTGCTCCTTCGTTCCCAAACTAGCTGTGAGAATGTCATCAGGCCTAACGGACTGGAAAGAGCTTTAGGAAGCTTGAACACTCAGCTCCTTCTATAGAGGGCAACAGATGGTATGTGTCGTAGCTACAGGACTAGACAGTGTACTTTAGGCACCCCCGATTGGTTACACTAACCTCCGGGAGTACCAGAGGAGTACGAGCAAGTATGGTGTCCGTCGAGGGGAAGCGCGCGGGATGCGCGATTGGTGAGACGGAATGTAAAACACTCGTGTCGAGGATAAATGGAAACTCCCGCGTCGGGGCGAAGTGAAAACTGTCGTATTGATTTCAGGAATTACAGTTTATATCTGAAAAATGGATCATCTATCTCTCCCCCTGGGTCCTATTTATAGGGGTTGAGGGAGGGATGCGAGTGATTACAATTATGCCCTTTGGGCAACAACACACCCCCAGGGGTATTCTGGTCTTTTTACAAGGATTCTTATAAAATATTTTAATATTTTAACATCCCAATGCTCGGGTTACGTCGACGTGTTGTCCTAGATACCGGGACAGGGCGCAGCCTCGACGTCTGCCAGGACGGAGCGCGGCCTCGACATTGCCGGTGATGCTAGCGGAACTCGATGACATCAGGCACAATGTGTCGATACAACGAGGGGGATCTTGACGTCGTCAAGGAGAAGCACAAGTTGAGTAATGAGATGGACCATGATATCAAAGAATGATGGTGGGAAATACATCTCAAGTTGACAAAGAGTCTTCACCACCTCGTCTTGCAGATCACCTAGTGAAAGGGGATCTATGACCTTTCGAGATATTGTGTTAAAGAAATGACACAACCTCATTCGTGCTTCTTGGACATCAATAGGCAAGATATTTCTGATAGCCACTGGGAGCATCTGTGTCATCATCACATGACAATCATGAGACTTTATATCAATGAACTTCAAATCTGCCATAGAAACAAGATTCTTTATGCTCACCGAGTAACCGGACGGAACTTTAACGGTACCCAAGAACTCGCACAGCTCAATTCTCTCGTCCTTCGATAAAGTGTAGCAAGCAGGGGGAGATACATCCGGACTTTATCGGTCATTACTGGTGCTAACTCAGGTCTGATGCCAATATGGACCAAGTCCATTCGTGCCTTAACACCATCCTTTGTTTTGTCACGGATGTTCAGTAACATACCAAGCACGCTGTCACATATGTTCTTCTCTACGTGCATGACATCTATGCAGTGACGCACTTCTTGATCCTTCCAATAAGGTAGCTCTCAAAATATTGATCTCTTCTTCCAGATGCTCTTCTCACTAGGCCGCTTTTTTGATCTATGCCCCTTGCCAAGCACAACTTCGATGTCCTTTACCATATCATGGACCTCTGTCCCAGTAAAAGACCTTGGTTTCGCACCGTGTTCTGTCTTCCCATCGAATTGATTCTTCATGCTACGATATGGGTGATTTCTTCTCAAGAATCTTCGGTGACGCATGTATACGGTTTTACATGAGTGCTTCAGCCATACACTCACGGTATCTTCCAAGCATGTCACGCAGGCTTTGGCTCCCTTTCTAGTTTGTCCTGAGCAGTTACCATATGTAGGATAATCGTGGATGGTAAGGAACAACAACCCACATAGATCGAAGTACTCTTTTCTGTACGCATCCTATACCTTTACCCCCTCGTCCTTCTAGAGAATTTGTAGTTCTTCCATCAGTAGTCTGAAATAAATGTCGATGTCATTTCAGGTTGCTTTAGCCCTTGGATAAGTATCGCCATCATGATGTACTTCCGCTTCATACACAACCAAGGAGGAAGGTTGTACATGCACAGAAGAACGGGCCAAGTGCTATGTCTGCTGCTCATACTGCCGAATGGATTCATTTCATCAGTACTAATTCCAAACCTTACATTCCTCGGGTCCGCATCGAAGGATGGGTACTTCCTATCAATGTTTCTCCACTGGGCCGTATTTGCAGGATGTCTCATCATTCCATCGCTCTTACAACCCTCGGTATGCCAACGCATCAACTTTGCCTCCTTCAGGTTCGCAAACAACCTCTTCAAACGAGGAATTACAAGTAGATACCATGCAACCTTGTAAGGAATTCCTTTCGTCACCTCAGCGCATTCCTCGTCCTTGTCCAGACCACCCTTATGCTTGTATCGAGGTGCTTTGCAGACTGGACATGAAAGCGAGTCCGCATACTCTTTGCGGTACAGGATACAGTCATTCCAACAAGTATGTATTCTTTCAACCTCCATTCCCAAGGGACAAATAACCTTCTTGCATTTGTACGTTGTTTTGGGCAACTCATTACCCTCTGGTAGCATGTCTGTGAACAGGCCTAACATCGCCGTGAAGCTCTTGTCAGACCATCCACTACTTGCCTTTAATTTCAAAAGTTCAAGTACGGATGACAACCTGGTGTATTTTGCCTTGCAGCCCAAATACAAAGATTTCTGAGAGTTCTCTAACATGCCAATGAATTGCTTATACCCTCCATCATTATTGTTTCCCTCTACATCACATAGCATGTGATCCAGATCAGGCATAGTATCCGCATTATTCGACATCACATCATCGGAAGCACAATTGTCACCATCTGGCTGATCATCATTGACTGTGTTTGGCATATCGTTCAATTCGGTGTCATCGATGTTATTATTATCTTCATGTATGATCACCTCTTCACCGTGCTTGCTCCAACATGTATATCCTTCCTTGAAACCTCTTCGAATCAAGTGTGCTTCAATCTGCTTACGCTTCTGCCAGTGCCTAGTATTATTGTAATCAACGCATGGACAAAAAATCCACTCTTCCCATTTATTATGCATATCCACCACGGCAGCTTTTAAGAAACCAACGATGCCTTGGATGTACGCTTGGCTAACATGGCTCTCGTTGTGCATCCACCCTTGATTCATCTACGTACGTTCACATATGAAGAATTAATTAGTCTCTCACTCTACATAATTAAGTACCATGATGCTAGCTTTATAACTTAATTTTGAATATAGTCATGTATGCATACAAATGTATATACTTTCTCCGTCCAGAAATATATACAACTTGTAGTTTTTCGTAGGATATCAGAAATAGTAAATAAATACGTAATACCAAACTTTTGCAAGAGAAATACAATGAAATGATTTTCACATACTCAATCTATATATTTTCACATACTTGTGATTAAAGTTTTATATACATTTCCAAATGGTGGTAGTATATAAGAGATCAAACATCATCTCCTATTTTGGATGTAACGACTTCATAGAAAATGTACAAATCTGACAAGAAAATGTCCAATTTTGAGAGAAATTAAAACTTGACTTGTTCCAAACAATACAAGATATATAATAATACTAACCTTTAAAAACCAATAAAAAATATGTCTTCTAAAAGTATGCAACAACTAAAATGGGAATGTCCGATTGCCTTAAATTCGCCACCCAAATCGCCAGCAAATCGTCCGCCAACCGAATAGCCAACACTTATGTCGGGCTTCTAAATCTGTCTGGTTGGCCGAGATATTTATTGGGCTAATCATCTGAAACCGTTCAAAAAATAGAGCCACCACGAATAAGTAAGTCATCCCAAACGACTCTGTTTCATGAACCTTTTGGGATTACATCGCAGACGGTTACACTTTTTAACCATCGCGGATAAGGCAGTCATCCCAAACGACTCAGTTTCATGAACCATTTGGGATTACATCGCGGACGATTCAAATTTTTAACCGTCACGGATGTAATATCATCCTAAACGGTCTATTTTCGGCCGACTTATCCCAAACAGCTAGAAAATTAGAACCGTTTGAGATGTGCGGCAAACGTGATGGCTATGATTAACCGTTTGGGATGAGCCATCGTTTATGTGCTGTTCTGTACTAGTAACCGATGACATTGATCCACGGCTCATAACACCGTCATACCACGTTCTCATCAACCAGAATGGCCATGACGCCATCGATCAAAAACCAAACCACAAGGTCCAGAGGCACGTTGCTCTCTACCATGCGTACGTGATGCATTCACAGTTCGCAGCCGCTCGACAAAGCCCTCGATGCCCTTGCTCCGCGTGGTGGGTCTTTAGCACGGGGACGCATCGGGCCGTGAGCTGCGCACTCGGTTGTCAGCGTGTGGGCAGCATCGCTGAGGGGTCCATACCACGGGCGCGCGGCAGCGGCCTAGTCAGCCATGGCGGCGAGGGTGAGCGGTTCTGCTGCGTGCTAGACTTAGTCGTGCGTCGTGGGCTCGTGGCCATGGCCGGCGTAATCGATATCGACGTAGTGCTCGTGTCTTGGTGGCCATGCCCCGTGCACGCGGTTAGTTTGCGGGCGGCCATGGCAGGCATACAGTACGGGAGGCAGCCGGCTTAGGGGCACCGATGGCGTCTGGCAGGGTACGGTGGCTTAGACACTGCAATAGACCATATTACCCTTTCTAACCTAAGAGAGTAGATCTAATCTTCACCATGGGTTTATTTAAAAATTATAAACTTGTTTAAAAGAGGTGTAGCAAAGTAAAACTCACGAATTGGTAAACCTACCTACTGGCACAAATCCATATTGTGGTCCATTTGCCCAATATTGTTGCGATTTCAAGTGAATGCCTTACTCGTATTTTTCTGCATTGCCATGTTGGTAGATACATATTATTTAGTTCCTGTTTTCTTTTAGTGTCACTTCTATGCATGTTTAATTAGCCAGTGCTGAGGACCACTTCCTGTGAAAATGACACGACGTACGTATCAAGCGATACATTCTTAGTTTCCCTGCTGTAAATTAATGTGCCATCCATAGAAATTGCTGTGTCAGCATCACACAGAGCAGAACCAGTCGAACAAGCTGTCTAAATTAATCAATCCATCAACTAATTCAGCAAAGTCAACTTTAGCCATAATGAAAGAAACTAAATCATGTCGTCATTTGATTCTGACCCCAGGAAATGATCCATCCAAGTCTCTCAATCAAGCACGTGAACAGACTTGATCAACACCTTATGAGATATCTCTCTCTTAAAATGTATTCAGTTGGGCTGGCAAGCTGCCTCTCCACCTTCTGACCAGGGCAACTGTACTAAACCTCTTTCTTGATAATTTTCTCATAGTAGTATTTAACAATATGAATTGGAGTAAAACTAAGCAAGGTGACGATGACATTTGAGATATGTATATGGTTGGTAGAACCACCCGATCGATTCATGACAGCAACGCAAATCTAGCCTAGATCGTGAACTAAAATTAATCAGCTAGAGTACAATGATGCTTTGACCTTAAGGATCGGTCAAATGATTTAAACTGCCACCATTTCAACGACCTAAGGGAATTAAAAACACAACAAATAAATATTTGGAAAATTATACGAATAGAATGTCTCATAGTGCGGAATTAAACAAAACCCAAAATATAGGAATATTAGAATGGATGCATGTTGAAAAATATCGAATATGTGTACGGGTAGGTTAGTGAAATTAGAGTCAAACTAGCGGATAGGGTTAGTAGAGTTTGAGTTGGAAACGTCCGTAACCCGAGTTCCTATAAAAAGGAGTGCCGCTGATTGTAACTATAAACCAATTTAGATTTGTTAAAATCATCCCGCAGAGGGTGGTCTGACCAGCCCTGTAAGGCGGTCAGACTGACCGACCCTCAGAGAGCGGGATGTTGACGGGGATGGTCCAGGAATAAAGGGGAGGTGTCCCGACAATGGCCCCGTGGATGTAGGCTTCGGCCGAACCTCGTTAAAAAATATCGATGTCTTTTCTCCTCACTTGATTGCTTCTAGATCTAATTGCTGCTGGACAACCAATGCCCATCTTTAAGATTAGCCCATGTCAGAGTTAGTTTTGCAACATGTGGTATCAGAGCGCAAGGTTGGAGGATCTTGAAGCAATGTGGAGGAATTCGACGGAGACCGAGGAAGCTTGGCGACATGTATGGGCATAATTGGCAAGGGTTTCCTGTGTATAGATCTACAAGTGAGGAGGCTGGGATCTGTCGAAGCAAAGGCCGGTTCACATTCTTTGCCATGACGCGGTGAGACCTCCTGAGGGGTGGTCGAACTGGTTGCAGGTGGCGACCAGTGGCGTGTAGTGGCGGCACGGGTGTTCAGACCAGCCAGGAGGGCCGGTCAGACTAGCCGCATAGTTGGATCTGACCCGGACTTGGATCTGGATCCGATCCGGTCAGAGCATCCAGGAGAGGCGCGACACCGGTGGTTAGACTGGCTGGGGAGGTGGGCTCGACTCGTACTCAGGCTAGAGGCCGACTACTCAGACTCGGGCCAGAGTCCAAGTCGACCAAGGTGCGGCACTGGCCGGTGCCAAGGCTGGTGAAACCGACGATTTTGGCAGAAGCAGTGTTCGGTGGAGAGCGAGCCACGACGGTTCGCCCGGCCGAGGAGGGCTAGGGCCTCTGGTGCAGAGTGACGTGCAGGATCGGGTCTAGGACATGGAGGTATCGAACGGGGCTCGGTGGCTTCAATTTGACGAGGACGTAGACCGAGTTAGAACAACGTGTGCACGGCAAGAGGAAACTAGATCAGAGGACATCGGTGGCTAGGGATAGCCACAAGGAGTCTTATTGAAGGTGGAGGTGGAGTGTGGCGTACCCAGTTTTAAGGCCGGATACTTCCTTGTGATTACTGTACCAGTCCCTGGATCAGTAGCCGGTACAGATAAGTTAACCTATACATCATTGTCATACATACGTATATCAGTATACCCTAAGTAAATAGACCGTCAAGGTCGATTGTCTGATACCTGTAGCCCAACGGCTATAAACTTGCAGAGGAAATCAAGCGGTGATGAAGCCCATCAATATGCCATACCCGACAGGCAACTGATTGGGGTTACGCCCTAGTTCTCGCGAACTTGATCGTGTTCTCGGCGTAGTTATCTCTTTCGTCTGGCCAAATCAACAAGCCAGGTAAGTACTTTGAATGTACTCGCAAGCAATTCTCATAGGAAAAATATACGGCAATACAGCATGCAGAGTGTGAGTCAAAGGAACAGCTCTATCCTAGGTTGCCAGTTGTGCGGAAATATAAGTTTTTAATTTAAATATGAGAATAGTAGATTCCAAAACAGTTTTGAAAACTAGAACAATTCAAAGTAACAAAACTTCATTCGAGGTAGACTCCGCTACCTCCTTTCCTCATCTCAGAGTGATAGCTCCGTCTATCACTACTTAACTCATGGCTCCAGCACGCACTACCCCGGGTAGTATGGCTAGCCTCTTTCTTCTGCCTAAATTGCTCTCTTGTGGACATGTCATGCCCACGTCTTTAATCCCTTGCCCAAGTTTTTTTTTGCAAACAAAACTCAGTCTAACCAGTGTGTGGCCTAACCAATTCTTGTCCATGATCGAGGACGCGGCTATTCGAATAGTTTTTAACACTCTGCAGAGGTTGTACGGCTTTACCCACAAGATGTAAGTCCCCCTTGTTGCCGAGCGCTAACGAATACACTTCACGAGGTGTATTGGCAGAGTTATTACAATGAGACCTTTTACCCGCTTTCATAATAGAGCTGGACCCGCTAGATGGGTAACCCAATTTTTACGTCCTGGACCAAAAATGGACTCTCCACCTTTGTGTCAAACATTTATCCACGTACCACGTGGAGCTCACTAACAGTTTCTACCCACGTAGTCCCGTGGAGATCCTCTAGGCATGCAATTCCACCTAGCACATCCTCCTACTTCCCACGGATCCAGGCTCTAATACTAGACGGGGTAGCAAGCCAAGTCCTTCCCATAAAAGACATGTGGACGTACGGTGTGGAACTGGTTTAGCGGTACTTAGGCTCGGTCCTTGATTGATTCGGGCAAGACTCCATATTCGTCCTCGACGACCATGCCACCATCTACTATTCTAACATCCTCGAACTGCCCTTACCATTCTCGCCCGAATCAAAATCATCCTTCATTTTATTTGGGGTTTTGGCAAACATTTATTTCAAACGGTCTCCTCTGAAAGCACTTACAATCCGAGGGTTTTAATCCTATGTCCGAGGAAGTTTGTATAACCGAACAAAACTTTGTTTTTAACTATAGCAGGTTTAAGCACGGCTAATGCCTATACCCTTATTATTTTGTCGGTCACATGACAATCGACTAAACTTTGTCTAGGGTTACAAGGGTCGGATTTCCAGACCTAGGTCATATGCATCTACTAGGTATAGCTAGGTCTAGCATAAATTATCATTGATATCCACATAGCATGCAAGTTTTGCAAACAAAATATTTAAATTTCACACATATGAGATTCAATATGATCAAGGTGGGAATGCTTGCCTGGCAATCTTGACGGACTCTCAAGCTTTGGATTCGATACAGTGATTGCTCGGAATGTTTTGCATGAGATCTCGTTACACCGTATCTACACGTCGGAAAACACCGAATAAGCAATGAGGTGAGGAAAAACCAAATAAGAATCGAGCATACACCCGTGAATTCTTAGAATATGTGATCTGGACTTATATGCCTATTAGGGCTTTTAAAGAGGCGAGGAGAGCTCTACCTCACCTGCAATAAGGGTTCCTCTTAGAACCGGAAACCCTAGCTCATTTGATCAGTTAGCTTAAGGGTGCTTAGATGTTCTTGGTTCCTATACTCTCTTCGGGTTCAGGGGGAAAAGGCCATGTTAGTAATATTCTAGAATTTTGTTAACGAGGCTTTTGGAGTAGGATACCAAATCATAAGTATTTGAGGGGTATGGGATATTCGAGGTTTTATCACATTTATATTGCCCACAAAATATTTTAAATGTTACTATTTCACAGGAGTAAGGATGTTGAGCTTGATGTTAGAAAATATTTAAGAAAAAGAATCGATCGATTCAGAGTTATTTCTAAGGAAGAACATATCTACGACGTGTATATCTAAATATGTTCAAGTTGGAATTTAAAATGGTTTCGGCAATTACGAAACTAGTACTGGTGGATGGAGCTTGAACCTAGAAGTTTGTAGGAACAGAGTTGAGTGAATTAGGTAGATAACGAAGAGGCTACGGTCTTTCAAAAACCTGCCGAGAGAGAAAACTAAAGGGAGGGTTTCAGTCAGAGGGGGAAATGGGATGATGACAAAAATGCATTCTGGAAATGCGCCTTCACGCTGGAAAGATGTAAACAGAACGTTCTGACAAAGGAGTACGTCTTCACGGAGTGAAAACGTAAAACCTGGAGGGGTAGTGGAGGGAGACGCTTTCCAATAGCGGACACGCACTTAAGGATTTACGCCTTCACATATTGGGTTGATGGGCCTCGGCCGGCTGCGTGTCTTCAATTTAGCCACACTGATTAGCGCACTGGTAAGCGGCAGTTAATGGTGCTAAATCGGGAGCTTGGGTTAGTCATGGGGAAAGGGGGGTCTGGCTTGACCATGCCATCCGGCGGCCGATGGGGAAGTTGACAGAGGCAGAATGGCAGGGCGAGCTAGATCTTGCCGATGGTGGCGACTCACCCGAGCAGGCCGACGACCGGGATAGCGGGGAGACAGCTGGAGGCGGGTAGAGCGGGGAAAGAAACTCACCGGTGGTGAGCTATGGTACAAGGCGGCCGAGGGAACTCACCGAGGCAAGCACTGGAGGCATTCACCGGTGGCGGTTTGCGGCGGAGGTGCTTGGCGGATCCCGCCTGTTCTAGCAGAAGAAGGAGACAGCCGGTGTAAATTGTGGCAACAGGGGGCGCTTGCCTTGGTGGTAATGCTTCGGGTGGAGGAAAAACCAGCAAAGAAATTGAGGAAACTCAAGCAAGGGAGAGGAGGTGAGAGGGAGCTCGCAGAGGGCAGTCTAGCTGAGTGGGGCGGCGCCCGGGACGAGCTCGACAGCCATTAGCGAGTGCCCAGTGGGGGCGGCGCGGAGTATCACGCCGGTTCTTGTGGAGTTGCCGAGGAGAGCTGGGAGAGGGTGCGGAGAAGGGCTACTCGGGAGGAGAGAAGCAGTATGGGGAGTTGCTCGGATAGAAATAAATGGCAGGTGAAGCTCAGCTGCATCCGTGGGGAAAAAGGGAAAGGAAGGGAGTTAGGGAATGGGAAATGGGGAGATTGGAGGAAGCAACGTTGGGGAGTTCAGCCGAGGAGCTCAACCAGTTTAGAAGCAGGGACGAGGTGGAACTCCATTGGAAAGTTAGCAGCTGGTGCCGCTCGGTGTAGGGAAGGAACAATGGAACGATGGAGAGATGGGCAGCTCGGGCTGCTTGTGTTGGTGTTTATGGAGCTTAGAGAAGGGAGTAGCTAGGTGTTAGCTCGTCTTGAGGAAGAAGGAAACTCGGAGAAGGAGCATTGGAACAATTCAGGAGCTTGAGGAAAGGGACAGCAGTAGGAACTCGGTTGGGGAGGGGCAGCTCGGCTTGAGGAGCTTAGCTAGCTATGGAGAAGAGAGAGAACCTGGAGGGAAATGGAACTCAGAAGGTGCTCAGGCACTGGAGCAGCAAAAACAGCAGGTACTGGAGCTTGGGCGCAGAACGGGGAGAGGGTGAAGTAGCTGATCAGGTAAGGGAGAAGATGGAGGGGACGTGGGAAACTGGGATTGGAGCTGCTCGGGTGGAGAGAATGGAACGAGGCAGCAGGGAGCTAGGGAGTGAACTCTGCTTGAAGAGAAGATTGGGAGATTAAGGAGCTGGGCTGGGGCTCTGGTTTGAGAGCAAGGTGGTGAGGAGAAGCTGTTGTGGGGAAAGAAGAGAGGAAGTTGGGGAAGCTGCTCGGCTTTGGGAAAACGGAGCTTGGCTTGCTGGACCGGGCAGAAGAAGCAGTAGGAGAGGGAGGAGAATAGTAGTTTGGGCAGCAAAGAAACAAAAGGAATTAAGGAATGAAGATGAACAACTGAGAGGGTGGAGCTCGTGCTGGTTTTTAAAGCACAAGGGAGTAGCAGAGTGGGGAGAGGAGGTGCTTGATGGGAAGTGAATGGAGGAGGAAGAGAGGACTAAAGAGCTAGCTAGGGCTGTAGAAAAACAGTGAGGGTAGGCACCGCATTAGCAAAGGCTGCTGGCAGTGCTGAGCTGCCACGACTAGAGCAGTGCTTGCATTGAAGAAGGGAGAGGAAAAGAGTTTGGGGAAGAAGACGAGTGAGTGAGCTGCTATGGAGCTAGGGCCCACATGGAAGAGAGACTATGGGCATTCGGTTGGTGCACAACTAGTGGAGCTAGCAGATTAGGAAGGGAAATTCAACAGGGATAGCAAAGAGAATTTACATAGAAGGAATCAACGGAGGTTTCTCTGATTCTTTCAGGGGAGAGATGGCGAGATATGTATAAGTTTTAATGCAAAAATTAATTAGACAGGTAGGAAGGACACTTCATAAAAATTTTCAAGGTTTTCGACAAGTTAATTTAGTTGGTATTTAGCAGGTTCCAAAACTGGTTAAAACGGTTTTAATGGGTTTGATATTTCTGAAAAAGATGTGGTTGGACAGGGCTATATTATTCTATACTTGAGTTACGATATGTGAGAATACCACCGGAGGATTATATATATATATATATATATATATATATATATATATATTAATAATAGATGTAGAGGATATAGTGTAAGATTTTACATGTCCCTCAGATTTAGATTTAAATCATCTTGAAAGTCTTGTGTCACCCTTCATCACATGATTGGAAGATAGGTTTATCCCATGCATGAGATATCACCATGATTTTATTTCGAGTTGCTCGAGAGTAAGAGGGACATGGGGTCTGGAATATGGGGTCTCAGGTTAATTGTCGAGCGAGGCAAAGAATTAGGGTTTTGATCCGTACAGTCTCAGGGGTATAACAAGGGAACCTTTTCAGATTTCCTCTGCTCAAAAGAAGCAGTTTAGCATTCAGAGTGTATGCGCTCATATACACATGGGAATTTAAGCGTATATAGGGTTGCGATAAGGTCGGAATAAGCAGAAAAGGTCATGGTAGGCTAGAGTTCCAGAAATGCCATTTGTATACTCATATATACACATGCTTTGGATTGGCGTTAGAAGCAAACAGAGAGTACGGGTTTTACTCCGTAGCTTGGGAAGAAGGGGTTAGGGTTTTGCGTATATGTGTATATATAAAAGCAGTATATATGTGCACATACTCATGATAGGACATGGCGAAGTAGAGGGTAGAAGATCGTGGCATTCGGAAGAGGTTTGTGCCATATATATGCTCAATTTTGCAATGGTACCGCATGGTAGACGAACATACGCACCTACACATGTGGGTACATGCATGTGGGAAATTGCAGGTGTGCACATGTGAATACGCAAGGGGTCCAATAAGGAGTGGGTAGGCGGAGGTCACCTTGCGTCGAGGGATACTAGGCGGGATTGGTGAAAAGATAAACACGACGGAAGTTTGAGCACAGGTGTCAAGAGGGGGAAGAGATCACCCGGTAGTTATATTAGACAATGATGAGGTTTTTGATTAGGTTTAATTAAGAGAATGCTATTATTAGCGCAAAAAGTTTTTGTTGGCCCTAATTTTCAGGTTTTAGAAAATCGGGGTGTGACATGGAGTCCAAATTGGACTCTAATTCAAATCAGAATCCGGTTTGGGGTTCGAGTTCGAGTAGGAGTAGGTGGAGGGCTCTAGGATCTCTTTAAATAGAGGGGCAGGGGAGGGCTATGGAGTAAGAGGTCGGAGATTCATAGCCTGTTGCTAGGAACAGTGAGAGCAAGGTCATTGGCAAGCGGTGCGCATGGTTTTCGAAGGCAACAAAGGCAATGACTCTTAGGCGATTAAACCAGAGGTCCATCACGGTGTACCAGGGTGAGGAGGATCCGGCGAGCGAGGCTTCTTCATCCAAGGAGAGCGGTCAGACTGGGTTAGAGGCCGGTCAGACCAACGTGTCGAAGGAGGAGGAGGCCAGCCGTGAGTCGTCAGGTAGCTCTGGGTCGGACTGGTTAGACCGGCCAGAGGAACTAGTCAGACCGGTTGAGTGATCAGACCAGTCGGAGGAACCAGTCAGACCGGTCTGGGCGCAGATGGCGTCGAATTCCAAATTTGAGGTGAAAAAATTTGATGGTACGGGAAACTTTGTGCTATGGCAGACTAGAGTTAAAGATCTACTAGCAAACAAGGGTGCTTGAAGGTGATTAAGAAAGAAGCTGAGAAGCCTACCAGGATGCATAAAGATGACTAGGAAGATTTGAAGGTCAAGGCTACCGGGACCATATGGCTATGCTTATCAGATCAAGTCATGTACCATGTGATGGACTTGGATTCACCTGATGTAATCGGGGAAAAATTGAAGGCTCAATTTATGTCCAAATCACTGACCAACAAGTTGTATCTGAAGCATAATGTGTATGGTTTGAAGACGCAGGAGGGGTCAGAGCTTGCGAAGCACATCAATGTCTCCAATTAGGTAATCACTGACCTAACTCGACTAGAGGTGAAAGTTGATGATGATGACAAGGCTATTTTTTTATGTTCTTTGCTTCCTTCCTATGAGCATATGGTGACTACACTAATGTATGGCAAGGATACCATCACTGTGGCGGAGATTATTGCAGCTCTTATGGCGTTCGATCAATGTAAAAAGAAGAACTATGCAGTAGGAGCTCCTCGTGCTGAAGGGTTGCTGTCGGTGTTTAGATCCGGTAATATTGAATATAGGGCAGCGTGAGCACAGCAGATCCAGATGGGTGCACACAGGGGACGAAGTTTAGATAGGTTCAGGCCCTCAAGAAAAGGTAATACCCTATGTCCTGTGTTTGGTGGATGGTATTGCTTGTATTCCGAGTGCCGCAAGACCTCGAGAATAGATCTCTAGGTTGCTAGGGCTATGTGGATATAAAAATACGAGAGCGTATGTTGCTTCGTGTGGATCTACCGATCGGGGGATCCCTACCTGGCCTTATATAGGCGACCGGGATAGGATTACAAGAGTCCGGATCGGTTTACAGATTGATTTCCTAGTTAGTTACAACTGAATCCGGGGTTGCCGGGCAGGTACTTATCCCTGTCTTGTACTCCAAGTCGATGAGGCGCCCTCGTGTAGAAGTCGGACTCCGAGTAATCGGCCCGGCCCACCCTATGTCCAGAGGGCCGGTTTTGTCCTCCTTGACGATACCCGGGTGCTATGCCATCGTCAGTTGCTGGTCAGGTATGAGCATAATGGGAAGAAGCAAGATAGGGATGAGGCTAGAGGTTCAAAGGCATAGTCAAAGAGTAACAAAGGGCCACAGTGCTATAATTACAAGTGGGGACATATAAAGAGGCGTTGTCTAATGAAAAGAAGCACTGATGGAGGCTCCAATGTGGTTGTGGCAGGTGATGACAGTGAAGTTGATATTTATGATGTTCTCATTCTTTCAGATAATCAGTCAACAACAGCGTGAATATTGAATTCAGCAAGTTCCTTTCATGTGACACCAAACAAGGAGTGGTTCAGCACATATGAGTCTGGTGATTTTGAGAAGGTCTACCAAGGTGATAGTCTAGTGATTTTGGGAAGGTCTACCAAGGTGATAACACAAGACATCATGTTGTCGAGATTTATGACATCAAAATCAAGATTAATGATGGTGTGGAACATCTACTCAAGGGTGTGAGACATGTGCCAAGGTTCAAAAGGAATCTAATTTCACTAGGATCTCTTCATGATGATGGTTATGTCTACAAGGTGAAAAGGGACAAGCAAACCAGTAGAGTCAAGAAGAACAAAATGACTATGATGAAGGGGAGGAAAACCATGAATAATCTTTAGAAGTTGAGCAGATATATTTTTTCATGTGGAGTCACAAGAGAAGAACCAGGGGTGGCGATTCTAGAAGTGGAGGACGACAGGTCTGAGGCCAAGTCAGATTTGTCGGGTGGCTCTAAGTGATCTACAAGGAGAATACTCAATTCCATAGTGCACGGAGATTCGGATACGACAACTTCATTGGTGGATGACCATATTTGTTAAGGTGGAGATTGTTGAAAAGTGTCAAAAATGTGTACGGGTAGGTTATATAGTGAAATTGGAGTCAAACTAGTGGATAGATTAGTAGAGTTTGAGTTGAAAACGTCTGTAACCTGGGCTCCTATAAAAGGGAAGGTGCCACTGATTGTAACCGTAAACCGATTTGGATCTATCGGAGTCATCCCCCACAGGGTAGCCTGACCGGCCCTATAAGGTGGTCAGACCGGTCGGCCTTGGAGAGCGAGATGTCGTTTAGGGATGGTCTAGAAATAAAGGGGAGGTGCGCCCGACAACGATATTGGGGATGTAGTTTTTAGCTGAACCTCATTAACAAATAGCAGTGTCTTTTCTTGTTGCTTTGATTGCTTCCAGCTCTAACCATTGTGGGACGACTGGTGTCTGTCGTTAAGATCAGATCATGTCGGTGCTGATTTTGTAATTATGCATTTGGGTGGTTCGGAGAAAAAATAAAAGAATATTAGAAGAAAATTTTCTTAAAGAGAAAGAAAGAGAGGACTTTAAAAAGAATTAACATAAGTTTGGACCTGGTGCTTATTTTTCAAATCTGATAACTCCATTCCTACGTGCCGGACACAAACCTTTGAAGGAAAAATGCAAAAGGTCGTAATCATCCAAAATTACCATAAAATCCTACAATCCAAACCTGATTATGCTCAGTCTTGCCCGCGGCAGGGTGCCGCTACCATCGATCGCGCACTCCCTCGATGTCCCCCCCACCCTTATGCAAGGAGGCAATTGCCTCAGTACCACTAAGTCATCTACAATTCTCCAAAATACCACTCAAACATCACCTCTTTCTAAAATACCATCTAATTCCATTTCCCTCACTCCAAAATAGCATTCCGTTTATTTACCACTCAATTCCGTCCATCCGCCGCCGCCCCCCTGCCCAACTGCCGCCGCCTCGCATCCTGCACGGAGCTCCACCTCCCCGGGCCACCGCTGCCACCGTTTCCCGCCTCCCCGCGCGGCGCTCCGCCTCGCCGCCTCCCCCAAACGCCACCTCCTCACCTCCCGCCGTGCGCCGCCTCCTCACCTCCCGCCGGGCTCGCCTCCTCGCCTCCCGCCGGGCCCGCCCCCCGAGCGCCGCCGCCTCCCGGGCCGGCCCCGCCACTCGCGTGGGCCACCGTGCCCCCTCGCCTTCCACGCTGGGCGCCGACTCCTCGCCTCCCGCCGGGCCCGCCATGCTCGCCCGGTCCGCCTCCCCCGCTCGCCCAACCGCCGCCTTCCCACCTCCTGCCTTCGGACCCGCGCCGCTCGGCTGGCTCGCCTTCCCCGCCCGGGTCCGTGCCGGTCGGCCAGTTCCGCTCGGGTCCGCGTTGCTGCACCCACACGCGCCGCTTGCCGCTTGTGGCCCAAGCCCGAGTCGCCGCTGCCGCCTTCGACCGGGGGCCGAAGGCAGGCCTCCTCGCCTCCACGCCGCCACCGGCGGTCCGGCTTCCGCGCCGTTGCTAAGAGACTGGTTGAGGAGCACCTACACGACGGGGAAGGTGCGGATGCGAGGCACCGGTATTGACTAACGGGTAAATAAACAGAATGCTATTTTGAAGTGACGGAAATGGAATTGGATGGTATTTTGGAGAGAGGTGATGTTTGAGTAGTATTTTGGAGAATTGTAGAGTACTTAGTGGTACTGAGGCAATTGCCTCTTATGCAAGTCGGTTGAGTCGGGCGGATCCATATCGATCCATCCCAATTCTTTGCTTGACAAAAATTCGATAGAATGTAGGCCCGCAGCTACCATATGTGTCAAACACTGTGTGAGAAAATAGTCAATGATTCTATTTAACTGGTGTACTTATGTTAGATATCATGAAGCAACCATGTTTTATCTTCCAGCTGACAGTAGTAGACATAAAAATAAGGTAAATTATTATTGATGGAACTTTCAACAAAGAAGTTGATATTGATGGTATGAAAAAACATGACAGAGTTAAATGGGTGCAAGTTTGCAGTGTAAAACCAATTAATTAGTTATGGGCTTATTGCCCGTTACCCCAAAAGAAAAATGATTTTGAAGTTGATATATTTTACCCCAAAAAAAATTACATATCTGGCTGAACAAATTTTTGTGCATACTTACGACTTGTCATGCATGGAAGAAGTTCCCATATAGTCCATGTGTAGAAGACATTTCGAACAAGCCATTGACATATCGTCATTCTAGATCAATGCATTGCCTTGCTTATCCAGAATAATTAAAGCTGAAAAGCTTGATCAAAGGTGAACTATATGCACACCAAAGTAATTGCGACGGCGCAGGAATGACCTACCTCCAAAGCAACATATTTTTGACATAATAAACTTGTTTCACTGTCCTGCACAATATAGTCAGTGGCAAAATTGATTCTAAAAAGTGGTAGAATTGATATGCAGTTGGGCGTAGTCTAATCTCCTTTTCATCATTAATTCTAAATTCTGGCCCAGTCAATCAAACCGTGCATCGATCAAGTACAGCCTTGTGCAAAAGAAGGGACAAGGGAGATGGTATAAGAATTGCTTGTTGGGGGGGACCGGTGGGGTGTTTATTAGGAGTCTAATGTATATCTAACTACAGATATGGATGATGGTGAGCTATATATGGAATATGTAACTGGAGTAATCCGATCCACACGTGTCCTTTTTGGATTAGGTTTTTGATTTGAGTATACCTTGATCCAAGAGAAAAAAGGAGAACATGGAGGAGGCACATACGCCCACTCACGCCATTTATACACAGGCAAACACGCTTCCTCATATGTTATGAATATTACTGCGGCTTCAGGGCCTCACACAGGCCCCACAGAGTGTAGAACCTGGCCTTTAATATCACACTGCCGGTTTACATGTATATGTATACTAGCATGAAGTCAAGAGAGAAGTGCTTTCTATTGGGAAGCCTAAGAGACATTCTTTTTTTTAAGAATGGGAACAAAAGAGACGTGTGATGCATACGTCACCTTCTAGGTGGGGGCTCTGTTTTTACCAAATTTTGGGCTAGCTTGCAACAACTTGTACGTGGCACGTGTGTCCGCAGCCCTATTAGTGGCACACCACATGGGACGTGTATCTATAAGTATTTTTAGAAGATAGAACGTTGTCTAAAGGTTCAACCTTAGAAGAGAATGTAATAATTATTAGGTTACAGATAAGCTGCGTATGTGCAAATAAAAAAATTCTACATCGTAAACCGGGTACTAATACTGCCAGTAATATGTCATGGAGCTAAGGGTGTGTTTGGTTCACTGGCTATCCCTTAGTGGGATGAGGGTAACCAGCTTTTAGTTGGTTGATTTGTGTTTGGTTCAGAGTATGAGAGGGGATGAGGGTAGCCAATTTAGTGAAAAATTGTTCTAAAAAGCTGGTTGAGCCCATCCAGAAAAAAATAGTAGATGAGGGTGCCCTCAACTAATCCAACATATCCCTCAAACCAAACACACCCTAATATTACCGCTTGATTACCGCTTCACGCGCAGTGCAGCCGAAGAAGATGTTGGCCTAGCGGTCCAAGCAGTCGCGCGTCATCTTGGTCGATCCTGCACACGATCCTATGTGCATGCACCTCCGAGTAGATGGTTCCTTTCTGAACTCCTTTGGCTCTTCTCGTCGGAAGTCAATCATCGAAGTCCTTCAGCGGCAACTAATCGATCCTTTTAAAGTTGCCTTTGCCTCATCTTGGTCTGAAGATGATAATCGAGTTCTCCAACTCGCCAATTTCCCGTGGTTGCAAATCGTCCTCCATGAGCACGGAAGTAGTATACACAGTGCCTCTATTGGTATCCACACATCCAAGGCTGGAACACCATACACCGGTTGTTAGCACCACACACATAGCATGTTTCGGGAGGTAGAGAGGTTGCGGCGGTAGCTAGAGTTTCTAGTGTATCGCGTACCCGTTTGACCAAAGCGTGGGATCAATATCGCGTAGATCCAATGTTGCGAATTAATCTGATAAGAACCGGCCAAGTCCGTTATCATGTCTATCTAGTCGCCCTACCACACCTCTCTTTATATAGACGTCTAATGGTTTGCTTCTCAAGTAATCCAATAGGGCTCCGATACCTTCTCGGATACAAATCCAATCTGCATTCTATTCCAACCTTTTAAATCTTTATGTCCCTGTATGTTTGATCGTAGCTTGGTATGACCCAGATCTATTTTCCGATCAACAATGGTAGCTACGGCTAGCAAAACGTACCGACTCGTGATCATAAACAGAAATCCCAAACAGACTTTTTTGAAAAGCACCTTAATAACATTAAACTGCGTTTATACAATCCTTAACGACCCTTTCCGACACGCGGGACGAAATAGAATCATACAACACACCTGCATACCTCTCCCTATTACTAAACTGAGCAAAAGCATGAGTAACACCATTAGCGGTCCGATTTACTTTCACCAATTTCACCTCACTCAAACAATGCCTCCTTGGTTCAGCGAGAGAGGATCTGTCTTCTCCTGATGAGGTAAAAAGACTATACACAAACACACAGTCAGTCTCCAAGATTATCGGTGAATGCAAGTTTAGCGCTTGACGAAACCCAGATAGACAAGCTTTTAATTCAGCCTCCTCCACAGATGAACAATGGCTCAAAATTCCCATGCTGACACTAATACAACGCCACTCGAGTCCCTGATCACAACACCTATATATACTGCCAAAGTTTCCAGAAGCAATGAAGCTCGCATCAACGTTTATCTTCGCCCATCCTGCAGGAGGAGCGATCCATGTAGTATCACGGCCGCCCGGCAAACTCCTCGACATCGGCTGAAACATCGGCGCTTTACCTTTAGCATCATGGTTATGAGGACGTTGGAGAGCGATGAAGGAAAAATAACTCTGGAGAAACCGAACCAACACATCAATCCTCGCCTTACCATCACCAAAAATAATGTCATTGCAGTGATGCCAAGCTCGCCAAAGACAGAACAACAACTTACATCTTGTATCCATTCTCTCATGAATTAATAAGTTAAGGAACAAATCCGGGCCAGATTTCACAAATTTCTCCTCTCCAGGAAGGTCCCAAACCGAGCCTAGAGCAAAACAAAGAGCCCTCGATTTTGTACAATTAGTTAGAGCATGGAAACCATTTGCCTCCTCGGTGCCACAAATATCACAAGTCGGCAACGTCGCAAGGTGACGCCTCCATCTATTCCCCTCTGCACCGCAAAACTTTCTGTGGCTACTTTCCAAGCGAAAACCTTGATCTTTTGAGAAACCTATGCAAGCCAAATTGTATTCTAAATTTTCCTATCCCCATTAGCAGCTCCATTATTCTGTCCTTCATCATTAGCTAATAGATTTTTATGCAAAGCAAGCTTGTAAGCACTCCTGACAGTGAAACAACTATTCTTTTTAAAATGCCAGGCAACAAAATCGTCCTCCATCAACGACGGTAACCGTATTCTTAGGACTGCATCCGCATCGTGATGATACATTATATGACGAATCAACCCTTCATTCCAGCTCCTAGAACCAGGAGTTATAAGCTCAGAAACCCACTTAAATCGGGATCTATTCCTCTTACCAGTAATCTAGAGGCAGGAATTCCTCGGAATCCAGCCATCACACTAAATCCAAATCCTTTCCCGAGAACACCCTCCAGATTACCCCTTGTATAAGCAGCTCGAGACCATGCTCGATACCTTGCCAAGTTGAAGAAGAATTCCTCAGAAATGAAGTATCCAACAAATGACCATTAGGATAATATTTAGCTTTTAGAAGGCGATCACATAAGCTATCAGAAGAAGTCAGCAACCGCCATGCCTGTCTTGCCAAAAGAGCTAGATTAAAAAGATGAAGGTCCGAGAACCAATATCTCCATGATTTTTGGGTCTTATTGGTTTCTCCTACGCCAACCAGTGGACCTTAATTAGTTCGCTCCTTTGCACTGCCCCGCCAAAAATTCCGTATGAGCCGCGTTAAATCGATCCATAGCCCTATCGAAAATTTTAACGCACTCATAGCATAAGTCGACAAAGATTTAAAACAGATTTGATCAGAATCTCCTTACCCCACAGGATAAATATTTCTCAAACTAATCAGATAGACATTAAAAAAAAATTCTTTACGCATTTTGAACTTCACAGCCTGCATACGACCTAGATATTTATCCTCCAAACCTTCAGCCACTATATGCAATGAAGCAATAATCACTATATGCAAGGAAGCAATAATTATAGACTGATCCGCAATGTCACAGCCATCACCAAATAAAATAGAACACTTAGAGGGGCTCAACGGTTGTCCAATTCCTTATTCATACGGGCCCGAAGCCTCTTTAATAACATGCGCTTGCTGCACTGAAGCTTTGAAAAAGAGAAGGCTATCATCTGTAAATTGTCAATGTGAAATTCCCGGGGCACACTAACAAATTTTGAAGTCCTAAAAGCACCCTCTGCAAATAGCATCATTTAGAATTAAAGACAAGCTGTCGACCATTGTCGACGATCGGTAAACCGCCGATCTTACGGAGTTTGTGGAGGATAAAGAAAATAGATAGGAGGATCGTTCCGAATAAGATAACCCACAAATCAGGCTATCGGCAAGACGATTTATACAGGTTCAGGCGTCCCTTAAGATGATAGCCTTACGTCCTGTTGGTATATATTGATCTCGAGACAAGATACAAAAGGGAGTATCTAGTCCTAGAAAGGATCTACAACTAGTCGGAGGTGGTTGTTGAGGACGATCTTCTCTTCTACTTGCTCAGAAGGTGATTGATCTTCAAAGGCTTGTGATTCTAGAGTTGTTTGTCTAACTTCTGGTCCTAGTTCTCCACAGGCTTTCGGGGTCATTTTATAGAGAGTACACCATATCATAAGGGATATAGACACATCTCCGAGTAGGATTCGACTTTCCTTAAATGTTGAGATCGACTGCCTGGTTTAAGGAGTCCTAGATACCTATGGATGATTTCCTTATCAACGTAGAGTCCCTCTCCGAGATACACTCCTTCCCGGGTAAGTAGGACACTCCATAGTCATGGTGTATTTTTATACGGATACGTTCATCGCATACAATAGTTGTCTACTAGTCATCGTCAGCCATGAATAAGAATAAATAAGGAGATAATGGATTGCCCTGCCAAATTCCTCTGGTAAGCGCAAAAGACTGCAGGAGCTGCCTATTGAAGCGAACTGAGTACTTAACAGAAGTAACACAAGTCAAAATCCACTTAGTCCACACATCTAAAAAGCTAAGAGCTTGAAGCATGCCTTTTGAAAAACACCAATCCACTCTAGCATATGCTTTAGCCATATCTAACTTGTAAGCACAAAACTTTGATCGTCTATATTTATTCTTATGCATTGCATGAAAACATTCAAAGGCGATAAGGGCATTATTTTTAATCAATTTACTAGGAACAAAAGCACTATGAGTAGGGGAAATCGTACCATGCAATAGAGGTCGCAGCTGATTGACTAAAATTTTTGCAATGACCTTATAAATAACATTGCACAAACTTATTGGTCTAAAATCCTTGAGATCCATAGGATTCTTTTTCTTTGGCAACAACATGATTGCAGTGTCATTAACCCCCTCCAGCATACATCCCTCAAAGAAAAATTGCTTCACTGCCTGGATAATATCATATCATAACACCTCCCGGTTCCGCTGGAAAAACCTCACTGGAAAACTATCTAGCTCCGGTGTTTTAAGCGGACCAACCTGAAATAGAGCATCACTAATTTCATCATCAGTGAAAGGTTTAAAAAGATATTTACTCATACCTTCATCAACCATTGGCTACACAAGACTAAGAATAAAAGAAGTATCCACCTCTGCATCATGACTTGGTCAGCTAGTTGCCCATCCTCCTTTCGTAACATGGTAATGTTGTTCTTTTTAGCTTTCCACGAAGCTTTCCGATGGAAATAAGCTGTATTTCGGTCCCCATCTTTTAACCAAGCCACTTTAGACCGTTGTTGGCACATAAGTTCTTCCTTGTAAAGTAATTTATCCATTTCCTGCATAAGCTGTTTTCGTTCCTAAACACTGTCCTCATCATGTCTTGTACTAAGCAAATGCAATCTTTTCCATGCCTTATCCAGTTTCCTAGGCACATTACCAATGGTCTGCCTACTCCAAGAATGTTTAGGTTAGAAGCAATATCCCCAAGGTCAACAGCTGCACCTATTTTCCCCCAACTATTTTTAACATCCAAGTCTAGAGCAGTACCTCATTTTCCCAAAATGTTTTATATCTTAAATTTTGTATTACCAGCCGTGTATCACGTGAATGTACAAGCTAAAGCAAAATAGGGCAATGATCTGACCTTGAGCTAATGAGATGTTGTAGCCGACAGTGGGGGAAAAGTGAAGACCAAGTGGGACAAGAGACTGCACAATCAAGACGTACTCTAACATTCATTCTCCCACTGTGTTTATTATCAGAAGTTCATGCTAGTCCATGATATCCAATGTCATGCAAATTATAATCAGACAACACATCACATAAATTTCTCATTTGATGAGCTCGCCGTTCGGACACAGAGAAGTGTTCAAGCTACCACATAGCGTCACTAAAATCACCAATCATCAGCCACAACCTTGACCTAAGAGGTTTAATCCCACTTCAAATGTCTATGTTGTGTACGAGGCTCACCGTAAACAAACATAACCCTCCATTTTATTCCATTGGAATGAAAACAAACTCTTAGATCAATGAAATGCTCCCCAAACTTATTAAGCTCGACATCAACACACTCATCCCAAAACGAAGCAAGACTGTAGAGACATGCTTCAAACCTAGCGGGAACGCAAACCCTCCACTTTTACCTTATTCTGACGAGTCTCTGAAGGGAAAATCATGTTCGGGCAATGTGTCTTTGTGAGGCACACAAATTTTTGAACTATCCCAGACTACCCCAAACCCCGGCAATTCTAGCTTAGGCATGTCATTGGTCCTGACAGGCATCCACATATGTGCTCGTCATTTTCCCGGCAACCCCAAGGTCGATTGCTCCCTGATCTTCATCATTCCCTACCGACTCTGTCGTGCCCTCTGAAAGAAAAATATTACACACTTGTTTACAACTCAAACACACATCCATGCTACTGTGATCACCCTCACCGAACTGCACACTATCAGAACAAGCCACTCTCTAGCCAATATTCCTTTCTTTAGCCCACAATGCCTTGATAAGAGAGCTGTCACCACTGAGAGCTAAGTCTATCATGTGTAGCCGATTCTTGTCCCTGCACATCAGAATTGTTGGCGGTATCATCACCGGTGCCATCATCAGTGTTGTCGTCATGTCCCTCCTCCACCATGGGAGGGGGCACAACACAGTTCTTGCCTGCATGGAACTTGACACCCGCGAAGTGCACATCGTCAAGGTCCTCCACCTTCTCGTTGTGAAGACGTAGACACCACTTGCTCGGCAGCTTCGCACGCCCAATTGTTAACTCTCTAGGCGCAGCAGCAGCTGCGGCCAAAGCCAGAACCATTGCTGTAGTTGTTGACACTACTACAGTTGATGGTACAGTGGGCATGGCTACCATTGCCACAAGCGCCACCTCCGGCGAAGCCATAGTAGTAGCGGTAGCCACTGCCGTGGCCATCGCCGATGCCGTGACATGTAGATTTCTCACAACGGTAGTAACATCAGTGATCACAGCCTTTGACACTCGGCTTCCTCCCTCTTCCTCGTGCTCCTCCTTAGTGCACACCATGGTTAGCGTTGACGAAAAGAGCTCAAGCCTCTAGCGAGCACTCCCAGCCTCCGCCAGGAAACTACAAGCACGTCGTTCGTATCTCTTGTAGGGCGACATGTGGAGGTCCGTAATGAACCTCACCACTTGCTTCTCTTTTGGCAAGGCATAGTAGCACTCGGTATGCCCTACAACACCACAAAAGAAACAAAAATAAGGAAGCTTCTAATATTTGAGCTCATATAACTTTTATTCCCCATTCTCCTTTGCCTTGACCTTGAGCCACCGCTGCAATGCTAATGCAACCGGTTGCTTGATGCAAACACTCAAATGCTTGTCTGCGATGACACCATGGTGATCAATTAAAACAGCAAGGATCATACCCAAATTGTCGTCGAGAGCTCTTCCCATATCCTCTGTCATCAACAAGAAAGGCAACTCACATATCTACGCCCACATCTGAAGCACATCAAGCCTCACCTTGGTAGCATGCCCACGGCCATCAAACACCGCTAGCAAGACAGTGTCTTCCAGGAATGTCCATGGACTGCCACAAAGGATGAACGGATGGTCTCCCTCCATTTGGAACTTGAGGAGGAAGCGTTCGTCGTCGTAGGCAATGTGCTAGACCATGAGGTCCCCTTTTAGCCTCCAGGGCGCCTAAGAGTGGTGATGATGGTTTGTGGATCGACGTAGAAAGGGGACTAGTAGCCCCTCACCATTAACCATCCTTCGATGGTCTTGTTTGCCGCCACCAAATCCACCTCAATCGTCATGTTCTAGGCAATAGACTCGAGCAAGGGGACCTTGCCATCCTGTCACCACGAGACCTCTTCATCGCGGCAAGCTGTCACAGGCTCGGCTGGCACAATGGCACAAGCCGACCTCTTGTCTGCAGAGTTTCCCATTTCACTTGTGCTCACCATAGCCAACAACCTGAGACGAAAAGAATAGAGAGAGGAAAATGAAGAAAACCTTTGAAAAAGGTGGTATATCAGCACCGAGCAAACTGAGAAAAAGAGCCGCTAGCCATCACTTGGAACACCGAAGATCTCACCCAAAATCTAACCGCAATCATGCTAGCCTGGCCGTTATCAACCACCAGATCACCAGATGCCTCACGCTCAGCATGAACAGTGCCATGCACAGAAATAGTACAATGCAAAATCATTGTATACAGACTGTTTTTTGTCTGCCGATTCAGATCCCACTCTTGTGCCTCCTGATTCAGGGCGATCTCCCCACCCAAAGATGATGCCTCCATGAATTGTGAAAGAATCGAGATGTGGCCTCCTCATCATGTCCAGTATTTTGATTGCGAGCAGGATCCTGTAGATTTGGTGGTTTAACACCAATTCCTTCACACCAAGGATTATCCTGATTATGCACAAGATCATCCCTAATCAGGAGTTGAATACTTGGATCAATTCACTCCTTCAGCCTCCTAAGACAATCCTATAGATTTATGGTTATACTTGGATCAATTCACTCCTTCAGCCTCCTCTCGATTTTGCCTTTATTTCCTCAAATCAGAACGGATCATGCACTATCTCCATCCTCAGCGGATTCACATTGATCAGTAGAAGTTAAGATGCTCCCAACCAGGTCGCCACCACCAGGTTGCCCAAGAGATGAGAAACCCTAGTTCATCTATTTTTTTCCATCTAAATTCCAAACAGATGAACCTTAACAATGCTAAGTAATATGCACTTCCCTTTGGCTCGCGATATCGATCAAGCCAAGGCAAGTACATGTCATCCTTCGATGGCTCGACCATTCTTTCTTGATCTAAGTGACTCGGAATCACTGGTCGTGGTTAACACCTTAACCGTGAGTAGTATGTCCATATATTTCTATATCCAATCACTCGTGGGATCTAGAAATATCTCTCCCATTGTACGGAGTTGCAAATCCATCCTGATCAATCATATATCACAACTTGCTTCATGGCAAATCCTAAATCTACCTATTTGTACACAGTTACGGAGTAGCGTGGGTAACCAGTAAGTTGTTTCATGTCTCGAGTCCATGTGAAGATCTCAGGTCTAAGGACATAGCAATGGGACCAACTGATGACATAAACGAATATAATATTCTCTAGTGTCTTGTGGTGGGTCTGTCCAACCCCATATTCTCCAACATGCCTGCACATTACTGATTGACATCTCCATTTCCATGATGAGTGAAACATAACCATCCAACAATACATGTGTTGGTTGATAACTCATACGTGTGTCACATAGGATTTTCTACTATGAACCTCTTTGGAATAACATCATGGAGATATAGGGTTTCATAAACAAGTTAGAAATTGTTAACCGATATCATGATTGTTTATTCAAGATATAGAACAACAAATTATTCTTTATAGATTTCATAAACACATGGTGATATCATTATTTTCATGATTGCCTCTAGGGCATATCACCTTCAACAATCCTAGCCCTTAGTACTACCTTACTAGATTATTTTGAGTTACACTCGCTTATAATGCATATTGGCAAACAATGTAGCACTCGCAAGTTAAATCTGTTCCCTAAAGCAATAAAGAAAGCCCAAGTGAGGACCGCATGCATGCACATTGGGGATGGGATTATAGTGAATCATGGCCCAGAAGGTGTCCACATCACTTGAATTGGTAGTGTAGGTTGGCATGCTACTAAGATGGGTGGATGGGGTTGTGTGGTTGTGACGTATGCCAAAAACAGTTTAGGATGTCTTAGCATTCGTCTTACATTTTCCTATACACAAAATGCTTGGTAGAGCCGGTTCAAGGGTAGTTGATCTCATGGTCACTGGTCGTTTTGGCCAAAATAGGTCACCGGATCAACTAGGATATCAAGTTGGCCTTGCTGCTATTGTGTATATCAAATATCCGATAGAATCACCACTGACACTCCGATAGAACCGATGAGTCTATTTTTGATTCGTCATTTTCTTAAGTTCAATTCTGATATTTTTGGATTTTTCTCATTGATTATTTTTTAACCACTAATTAATTGCTTGATTGTGCAAATCCTATATTTTTGGCTATGTGCACATGAATAACAAAAATGAGAGAAAATCTCGGCATATATGGAAACTACTCGTCAAAAGGAGCAACCTCCAAGAAAACAACACATCAATTGGAGTCTCTAGCGGTTACACGAGCTACGGTATGGTCTAGCTCGTCTGTAACGGCTGACTGTATCGAGTGGAAAAAGGTTCACTGGGTCAAAAAGAGCTTAGTTATCCCATGAAGGCAACCACGTGAAATTCTCCACCGATGCATCATATTCTACCAATTTTATATAAAGGAGAGAAGACACCAAGGCTAGGGAGAGAGAGAAAGCATGACTGAAGGAGTATTCCATCGACAATCCTAGCCGCCTCCATCACCATCACCTCCATCGCCACCATAGTTTGATCTAGATTAGATCATTATACTCTTCATCAGCAAGAAACATATCATGCCATCTCTTGTGATTTATTCCTTTCTGATCCGCTGTTTACATTGTGCAATTTACCTTAGAATTGAATTGCTTGATGACCCCCTAGGATTGCATGGCTCTTGGTTGTACCATTAGGGAGCCTAGTCAATTTAGGCTTTATCTTGTAAAACTACTTTGATTATTTGCAAGAATTTTAAAACCATCTATTCACCCCTACCTAGTTCATGTACAAGTTATGCATTAGGGCATGCATGACGAAATGTTAAAAATTGATGGCATGATTCAAATTTAGTTGTGCTCCAACTAAGAAAGTTGCATTTAATAATTTAGGAACAATATAATCTTTACAAATGAAATCTATAAATTATCAAACCAGGTAATTATTTTCCTTTCCGCTGGTGGCACGTATTTTTATACTTACATTTTAAAAATAGGAATAATAGTTAATAATTAAGTAGCATGTTTTTGTTTCATATAAAAAAGTTAAACAAGTTTACACTGGAATGCTCTGTTTGCAAAATTCATTGTACAAAATTTTCTTCTTCTCAAAACCTTTATGACGCGATATGACGCTTTTAAGTGTCTCCATGCATAGTAGTTTGTGATGCTTTCATGATACGTAGATTGAACACTAATCCAACGACCCGACCTTGAATTTCCTCCCTTCCCAGTACCTCCTCTCACCTTTCACCCAATGCACCCCTCCCTCTCACCACACCTACACCCACACACCTCGACAGTGTGAGCGAGACCTACCGGCTCCTCCTTTGCCACCTACCCTCCCAACACTATCACCTATCCTCGCCAAGCCTCTTGTTCCCTGACGCCCGCGTGCGTCTTCTTCCATCGTATCCGTGGCTTACATGCCCCTTTTATGTATCCGATAGCTACAACCGGTAGACCAGCCACAGCCTCTCGCTGCCTCCTAACATTTAGCTTTGATCTTTGTCGATCTTGCAAACTGTCACCACACCCACTATCCTCTCCCAACCCCAGGGCTAGAGGTGCCACCTATGCACTGCCACCTCTATTTATAGTCGTGATGATGTCATCGCTGTTGGCCGGGGATGATGACGATGTCATCAACCAGAGCATGGACTCACAAGCAGGTCCAATGATCAGTAGTGTTTACTGAGATTTCTCCAATTATCAGAAGATTGAGAGATTAGACATCTAGATTACAAAAATCAAGCAAGAGTGGTAAATGAAAATATGTAAAAACCGTGCCTTCTTTTCTAAACAGGTTTTGCTTCCACTTAAAATCCATAGAAAAATAATGTTCATAACATGTCTAGTAAAATTTAAAAAGTCCTTACCAAAGCTTTTGGAAAGGTACATATAGCCCAGATGGTTAACCAATTGACAGCCTCCATATATAACAACTCAGAAAAATTATGTGTCTAGCTCCCAAGAAAAAGGAAAAGAAAAGAAAAACAAAGAGAGAGGAAAATAGCAAGCCATCCACGTACGTAGGAGTTTGTATGTGTAAGTAGCACAGACGAAACCGGCATGCATCCACCCGTGCAACTCTTCACCGAAGCAGACAGACTCGCACCAAGCATACAGGCAAAGGTAACAAGGCGGACACGCCTTCCCTTCCCCGGCTCCGAGCTACCCTCCAAATTAGCCCAGACACCACCCACCCTGCAGCCGGCACGCAACCTCCTTCCCAGAACCACCCCAAAAAATACCATAAATCGCCGCACCCCGCCCACGAAAACGCCCTGCCCCTCGCCACCGCCTCCCCGCCACACACGCGCTCCCCGAATCTTTTCTCCCACTCCTACCAAGTCCTACCACGCCACTATATACGCCAAGAAGCCAAGAAGACTACTCCTTCCACCTCTTCGTTTGTTCAATCCCCGTGTCCATCTCCTGTGACAATTAATCCGTGTGCAGGAGAAAGGTTTCTTGGTTTGCTTGTGGTCGTGAGGTGAGGATGGTCGGGCCGGTAGCGATCGCGTCGGCGGGGCTGGGGATGCTGGCGGGGCTGGCGATGGCGAACCGGACCATGGGGGACGGGCTGCCGGCAGCGTCCAGGTGGGACGCGCGGCCGCGCTGCGCCACGTGCGGCGGCTCCGGCCGTGTGGAGTGCCTCTGCAACCGCTGGTCCGACGGCGATGTCGGCTGCGGGACCTGCTCCGGGTCCGGGCGCAAGCGGTGCGGCAGCTGCGGAGGATCCGGCACCGGCAGGCCGCTCCCCGCGCGGCTCGTCGTCCAGCAGCAGAAGCCGCCGCCAGCGCCCCGGCGAGGGGGAGACTACAACTGATGAATCACTGTTCAGTTCTCAGGAGGAAATTAAGGTGCAGTTAAGCTGAAGAAACACAAGTATATATATACATGTCCATTCCTGTGGATGTTATATATGATGTCTCCTTCAAGACTAGTACTTGCTGTACATGATCGCTACTCGGTCGGGGTTGTTGGTGTTGTTTAGCTCGAGCTGATGCATCAACACTTCAACGCTGCTTGGAAATTATACAACACAAGAAGAGAAGAAAAGCTGGAGAAGAGGACTTGATGATGAAGAGGCGGGCCATCATGGAGAGGAGATAGATGCGGAGTACTTCGGAAGGTGCATGATCAGTTTTTTGGTGGCCGGGGAAGGTCGTATAGTTACTTGTGTCTGTAATATACACTCTTAGATTCGTTAATTAATATACAGATTAATGTCTAGAGATGGTCATGATGAATTCCTTGTTGTTGCTCTTGTTTTGGTTTGTGTTGGTGCTTTCGTTGATTTCTCCTTGTATATGGGTTTTTCTGATCTCTTCTCTTTTTGTACTGCTGATTTGCTGCTGCTAACCGGAGTTTTTCTTTTCCCCTCTTGTGGAAAGATACACGGATCTCCTGCGTATTCCGGAAAAAAGAAGTTTCCGTTTCCCCTTTTGGGCGATCTCACTTTTTGCAGAGACTAATTAAGCATCATTTCCATGGTCAGTTGTTTTTAGTAATAGAACGAAACCGCTTATATATCAAACCAGGAGTGGCTCGAGGCGTTCAGCACTTGACCCTTGTGTACAAATATTTCATAAGAAAATTTATTTAAGACTAATCTGTATTTCTAGGTTTTGTTAAAAGATTTAATTATGTCTGATAAGATGTTACTCCTACTTCTTTCCGCAAAAAGGTCAGTAATACCAATAGCTATTGATCTTATTTGTGGTATCTCCGTTGAAGTTGTCGCCAAATTAGTGTAGGCGGAATTAACAAATTAAACCGTAGTGTAGTTTTTACTCATACCGCTATCCTGATCTACGTACGCATGCATAAAGAAAAAACATGTCGGCATGCATACGCTGACATGAATTATGAACCTGGGCAGCACGCGTGGGTTGGATCACGCTCGATCAGATCTTGTGGCTTGCTGTGGCCTATAGGACGGCAGCACCACAGACTTGCAAGAAAAATATCTTAAGACAATCTCATGTCGGAATCAACTTTGTCTGTTTGGTGACTTCATGTTTGGTTCCTCTCTTCCTCTTGCCATGAAACTATCAGAAGCTGGAGTCGTTTGTGAGCCACACATTGACTGGATAAGCTGAGCCAAATGCCAAAAGAAATTGTGGAAAGATATATTTGTAGAGCATACACAATACAATAAATGCATGTACATACTGTTCGCTATGCATCGAGATTATACTACTCCAACTAGAAAGATGGTCAGATAATATCAAAGAATTCAAGACCCGTTCAAGTTGCAATTCCTTGATATGTATTATGTGGATCGGAATCGCTTTGCAACACTCGGCTAAATTTTCTCACTGATTTCAGTCAAAGTTTCATCTTGGAACTCGACGGGGAACAATAAGAACGACATAATGTTAGGAGTGTCGTGGTAAATCCGCCGGAGACGAGGCAGGAATGCAGCAGCATCGGTAGTGAACGAGGAGGCGTCAACAGCGGCAGCGGTGGTTGGAGGCGGGACCCGGCGGAGCCGATGAATGACACGTGGGAGAGATATGACTGCGTCGATGATGGGAATAGGAAGGTGAGGGGAACAGGATCACCAAATATGATTGAGAACAACATTTTCTCAGATTATGATGAATAGTCACTCACGCAGATCTTTATACAACACTCAACCCACCCACCCACCCACGCCCTTCATGTTCCGCCTCACTGTAGGGGAAAATAGACGTCCTGCTAGTGTTCATCTTTTTGTACAAAGCAGTAAAGTAACGCTAGTTTTGCACAAAGTCTTTCAATGATTCGAGTCTCACTGCACCATGCCCAGCTTACATGACACTATGTCTGTCTATAAAACTGACCTTTAACAGCAGACTTTCTGTCATGAGCGTCTGCCATGGATCCAGTTGTCCCTAAAAGTCTGCCGACAGACAATTGGTTTACCGGCCACAATCAGCTAGCAAAGGTCAGACTTGTGAGCGGTTGATGAACACCGAGGAAGAGGGGTCGAGGGGGGGTCATTGGAACCTGGGAGGCTTGCGGCGGACCTGAAGGTGGACGGCGGCCGTGAGGTGAGGGAGGCTGGGGGTTGCATGTGGGTGGCGACGGGGCTAGTTGAAGGCCGGCGGGAGGACCCGTCGCTGGGCACTGCAGGGTCTAGTGTTGGTTGGCGGCGGCGAGGCGAGGAGGGAGAGAGGGCTACTGCTGGGCGGCAGCAGCAATAACACGGGATGGGATTGAAGAATTAGAGCAAAGTTTTGCTTTTGGGAGAGAGGCCAGTTGAGTACCTTTTACTTTTAGCTGCAGCTCTTTTTCCTTTCCCGCCTGTGCTCACCTCATCGAGTTTCGCTTCCCCGGCTGCGCGCACTTCTTGTCATTGCTATAGAATAGTTCAATCCATAAAAATTTTGGAAGAATTTTAATATGAGTTTTCGACCCTCATGGAAAATTTCCTTTGTGTTTTATATAAATCTTCTCTCTTCAAAATCCTGTAAAATTCTTATGGAGTATCTAAAGAGCTAGTTTTGCATATTTCCGTTATTTCATTTCCTGTAGGATTCTACAAGCCATGATATTTTATTTTACATTTATCCTATTCTTGTGTTTTGAGAATCCTGCATTCAAAAGAAGGCCATTATTCTCCGTGCAATTGCCTTCTAAAACATCTTTATTTTCTGTTTCTGTATATTATTATACTATTTAGAAGAACATAAAATTACCGATAGTTGTACTAACTATACATAATATTAGATCAATACGCATAATTAAAGTTCGGATCTCGTACCAACCAGTCGGTTGTTTGTACATGTGTTGGTAGGTCATTTGTATATATACCAGTATGTGGAATTAAAATGCGGATCACTAGCCAGTTGGTTGTTTATATGTAATATTAGATCAATACGTGGAATTAATTGAGTACCCTATATCTAGAAGTATAGAAGTATATCAAGACAGACACTCGGTCGTTTGTACTGAGCCAATAGATTCTTTGTAAATGACATCAGATCACTTGGAATTAAAGTCTAGATCACGATTAGTCGATTGTTTGTATGTTATATTAGATCAAATACGGAGTTAAGGCTCAGATCGCTGGTTGTTGATATTAGGCTAGTATGGAGACCAAGCCAATTTTTTGTATGTTATATTAGATAATATATGGAGTTATATTTCATATCACCGAATGTTGATATTAGAGCAGTATGTAGACTTAAAACTTACATAACTTTTTAATAAGAAATCTATCGGTTGTAGTCCATTAATAAGAAAGGTTTATCAGATCAATGGTCGGATGATGTTTAAGTGCAGTTATGAAAATTTATTGGTTGTGATCTATTTAGGTATAATTATGAAGATATATCGACTATAATATTTTTAGGTACAATTATGGAGATCTCTCTAGGTGATCTATCAATTATGATCTGTTAGGCTATCATCTATTGATCAAGGTGCAGTTATAAAGATATAATGGTTGTGATTTGGCTAGGTAAGTTACTATGATCTATCGTCTGTGATTTATTTAGGTACAGTTATGAAGATCTATTGGTTGTGCTATACTAATAAAAAAGGGTCCACTAGATTAATGATCGGATGTTTTGTTTTTTTTAATTTCTAGCACATCTATCTTTTTTTAACCCGTTGTGTACTTTTAATATGTAGTAGATAGATTTTAGAGTTGGATCATGGATTGTTCATCATTTTACGAAAACCGGCTCCAGGCACACTGATCTCCCATGAGGTGACACGCTGAAGCATAGGATCTATCTCGAGAGCATTGTAGAAAAGGTAATAAGAGACATGAAGTTTTTAACATGGTTCAGCCATGAGGCTATATCCACAGGGCATGATTACGAGCGCACTCTCCTTATAACTCTCTTTCAAGTTATATCTTGTCTTGGCTTCATTACATTGTATGGTGCCTCTCTCCTTATATAGGAGGCCTAGGATACACAAGTCTGACTCCCACTCTACCTATAGCCTACTAGGACTCCTCATAGTACGCTAATACAATACTATAATTTCTTTAAGTCTAATTCGTAACCTACTTGTATACATATTCGACACAATCTCCTCCTTTCATTTCTACCATGAGATAGTGGAAAACGACTGTCGATTCTGAGTCAAATTATCAATTATGAGCACTAAGCACGCAACAAACAGTGTCTTCACATCATAATCTATGCATGTTCCTTTCGTGACACTGTGTTATTTTTCTCTCTTCTCACTCGATTCTACTATTGCCATCTGCTTCTTTGGAGGATATCGTCAGAAATCTCTGATCCCCCGATATCTTATTCCCGTAGTTGAAAGTTAGATTAGGCTAAGCGTTCAAAAGTTTAGATTATTCTGAGTGCTAAGCATGTGGATTTGCTCCTTTGCTTCTTCGGTAGCAGAAAGTAGCAGCTCAGCCTCTATGGTACTAACTAGAGGGGTTTCATGGCTTCCGCCACCGCCACCCTCCTCCTCCTCTAGCTCCAGTTGCTGCTCCTCTTCTTACTGTTTGTTACCGCTCAGCTTGGTCAGCCACTCTCGCAAGATCCTTTTACTTTTTTTGGTGGAGTGGGGTGGGTGTGGGGGATTGGGGGTGGCCTTGGATTTTTTTCTTCCTAGTGCTCTCTCCCCATGTGGGTCGTTTTCAGCTCCTGAGATTCCCCTTTTTCCTTCCTAGCGTCCCTCCTCTCTCAGATTCAACCTCTCTCCCTCCATCTTTGGTGGCTCGGGCTGCCGAAGAGGAGAGGGAGGGAGGTCCGGTTGCCCCTCTACGTACATTATGTTGCTTTTCGTCTTCAATAAACTAGATTCGGGCATCTTTTCCTACTTTCCCTTGCTCTGTCTATGGTGGCCGAAGCTCCGGCAAGCAGAGGAGGACTTGAGCATCGCGGATCTATGCTTCCCTCGGATCCGGGCCCCGGTTCCATCCTCCAGAGCGCTCTCCAGCTTCTGCTACCCCACCATGATAATGTCAAGGCGGCTAGCATGGAGAGTGGAGCTCGGTTTGGACCCCATACGGATCCAGCTCTCTTGCCCATGGTGCATCTAGATACTTGTTCGGCGCCGCCCTCTCTTCCCAGGCTCCTCCCCTCTTCAAGGTATTAATAAATCCCTACTTCATCCTTTGGCTTAGCTCGCTAGATTTGATTTGCCTCCAGCGAGCTCCCAACGAAACTTCACATATGTTTCCTATCTGGTTTGGGCAGGATGGTCTACGCACGACGCTTATGCTCCTTATATATCTCTTGGCTTCATTTGTTTCTCTCTCTAGGAATTGTTCTTCGATTTTCTTATGCACCGAAGTGAAGCCATCTCTAGCCGGAGTGCTCGTTGGAGATCCGTTGTCTCCCTCTTCAACCTCCATCTTGGAGGCCCGCTTTGCGGTTCATGGGTGCGGCGGCCCCTTAGCGTCCATAGGAGCGTGCCTTGGCTGCCAGCCCGGTGGCATCTTCCTAATTCAGGGGTTCTGCTTGGTTCGTTGTCGCATAGTCATCTTTAACATCTCTATGTTGGAATTGATCTAACGGCCAAACAAATGGATAAGGTTGGAGCTCTGCACCAACGTGCAGCTCCAACAAACTCGCGCCCTAAGGGGGGGGCACCAAACCAACCGATGGTTTCGGTCCCCCGTGGCACAGCGCTAAATAAAAGGGGATTACCGGGGTCTTATGAGGCTAGCTAATTCGCGTAAGCCTAAACCCTAATCCCGACAATATGAGCCCCGATCCGATTAGGGGGAGCGCTGGAGCTGCGGGAAGATCGACGCCGACGAGACGACGATGCCCATTCCTGGACAGCGCCGGTGGCGACCAGAAGGCTGGCGATTCCCTCTTCTTCGTCTACACCAAGCTCGGCTCCCTCAAGCTCCTACACCTACAACGATGGCCTCCTCTTCCACTACCCGTAAGTGCCACAAATGCTCACGGTTTATCATGGTTAAGGTGTTCTGGATCATGGCTAGGTGTCGATCATGCTAATGCCTAAAAGGATCAACCTAACACTCTAGTGTCGGTGACTTCAGCTTCTGGCGGCTAAGCCAGTTTCTACCGGCAAGCTATGCCTCCTGCTGAGGCCCTTAACATCCTGGTTGGGAGGCCTAGTTATTGGTTTCAGCCTTGGCAAGTGCACGCATGAAGGTCTCTCTTGCGATGTTGCCGTTACCCGGATTATTCAGCCATTAGGCGACCTTTCTGCCAGTTGATGTATGTGCATCCCAACACCTGTGGCGTCAACATGACTTTGGTGGCTGGTGCATTGGCGTCTTCTTCATCATTGGCCCTAGCTTCTTCAAGCTCAACCTCCGGATCCCATCGAGGATCAAATGGAGGCCTTCGATGTACGTCCAGCAGAGCAAGCTTCGTCCCTATGATGGTGGTGGTCAGCGGTGACTTGTCGTCGATGGTCTGCTCTTTAGTAGGTGAAGGCAAGCTCAGTCAGATGCGTGGTATCCTCTGTGGCAGCCGTGGATGCGTGTGCCCATCATGGTTTCAATTTTGTGCACGTGTCCCTTGGAGGCAGTTCTATAATTTTCTTTTTCTTCCCTTTCAAGTTAACCGTGGATATAATGTTGTGGGGTGTTTTGACCTCACCTTCGTTTAATATAAAGCAGGGTCGTATTTTAAAAAAGTATTTTCTTTCCTGCGATACAACATGCCGACAGACAATCTAGCAGTAAATATTATTTTACCAACAGAAAGACTGTCTATCGGGAGCTTTGCCGGCGAACGTTCCACCACTAACACTTGGTTTTAGCGGCAGTTTGTCAGCTAGGACTTTTACGGACGGACAGAATGCCGCTCCAAAAATTCTTTCCCAACTATCTGTCATCTTATCTGGGACGTGATGTAGTGTCTGTCGGTAGTAACACAGTGTGCAATTAATTGGATGCAGACTTACGTACTCATAAGATTCATATCAAGTAGTACGTAGCTGGTAGTTATTGTTAGAAAAGGTTTACAATCCTCGTCCTCAGGCGAATAAGAATCGCTTGCGCCGCTCAAGCAGAAAGCTAGTTTAGTCACTGCAAAATCGTGTCTTTTCCCAGAGTTGCCTCCAATTCCAAAGAGATTTATGGGTTCTATATTTGTCTCAATAGAATGAATTCCAACATATATGTCAGGATTCTCAAAAGAAAAACATATGTACCAAGATATTAGTGTGTCTAATAAATCTGATAAACTTAGTCACTAGATGGCAAAGGCATTTTTACAATCAAATATTTCTACAGACAATTAATCAGTGTAGATCCACTTTTTCCATACAAATTTATATGGAAACTTAAGTCCCCTTGTAAAATGAAAACATTTTTTGGTTACCGTTTTGTCGAAGCATTCTTTATAAAGGACAATCTGCTGAGAAGAGGATGGCAAGGGATGCTGAGTGTTTTTTTTATGTCAAGAATCATTTGACCATATAATGTTTCACCGCCTCCTTATAAAGTATATTTGGTCTATTATTCAGTGCTTTAATTTAAGTTATGAACTGACTACTTAACACTACAATAGAAATCATTTGTACAGATGGTTCGGAACCCCCGTGCGGGATGGTTTTTCGAACCGTCTGTACGAAAGAGTCTGTACAAATCAGATTTGTACAAACGGTTTTTGAACCGTCTGTACAAATCGATTAGTACAGACGGTTCCAAACTAGAACCGTTTATACAAAGTTTGGAACCGTCTGTACTACTCGATTTGTACAGACGGTTCTAGTTTGGAACCGTCTGTACTAATCGATTAGCACCCGTCTGTGATGTCGTGTTATAAAAAAAATGGCCCCACACACCATGTGCCTAGTTTTCAACCGCATCTCATCCAGCTGTCCGTGTCGTCCCATCCAACCACTGGAATTAAATCGCACAATATGCTTCCAGCGGGATTCGACCCCGCAACCTCGTGTTGTCCAAGCAAGGGGAGTTGCCAGCTGACCTAGACTGAGTACGCGATACAAACTGAGTAGCTTTCCTCTTAACTAATCCCTACGAATAAGCGGGACGCTTCTAGTACAGACGGTTCTAAATTTGGAACCGTCTGTACTGTTAGATTTGTACAGACGGCTCTTGGAGCCGTCTGTGCTATTTGTACAGACGGTTTTAAATTGGAGCCGTCTGTAATGTAGCACCGAATGCTAGTTTTAGAGTCCAGATCCAACCCTAATTTGAGAGGTTTTAGTAAAATAGCCATAACTTTCTCATACGAAGTCCGTTTTGGGTCCACGACCACTCAAATCGAAGCTAACGATGAGGCGCATCTGAAAAAAATACACGTGTAAACACTTGTACGCATCTTGACCCTTAAAATTCGGCTTCTAAGTAGGACTTTTTCGCTCCGGAAGTTTTTTCGTTACTTTTTTTGATTTTGCGGAGGACATATCTCCTACACCCGGACTCCGAATTGGGCGATTCTTGTTTCCCTGGTTAGCTTGAGCCGATGACTTGCTTTCCATCTTGATCCCAGCTTCTGCCGAGCACTTTTGTCGAGGTGCCGTTTTCAAAATCTTCGATTTTGGGCCGGGATTTCCACTAGTCGTTTCGTCGACTTTCTCGGAATTGGCTCAAAATTTGTGGAGAGGTAGAGTTTGGCCTCCCGCTCACAGCCGTGAAAACCGTTCGACAATCGGAGCTGTCAAACTCCCTCCCCGACGCTGCCACTTTCCTACCGCGACAAGGAAATCTGCAGTTTTTACTACCGCGGCAGCAGCCTATCAACCAGCCTTGCTTATCTATTTGTACAGACGGTTCTAGTTCTAGTTTAGAACCGTCTGTACTGTTAGATTTGTACAGACGGTTCAAAGTTTGAATCGTCTGTACTGTTTACATATTTGTACAGACGGTTCCACGTTTAGAACCGTTTGTACTGTTTACAGATTTGTACAGACGGTTCCGAACTTAGAACCGTCTGTACTGTTCGATTTGTACAGACGGTTCCAGTTTGGACCCGTCTGTGCTATTTATACAGACGGTTCCAGTTTAGAACCATCTGTACTGTAGCGTCCTGCTTGTTGGGAACCGCTTGTACTCATTTTCTCAGACGGTTTTCTTTTGGAACCGTCTGTAATACTATTTGTACAGACGGTTTCAAAAATTCGTCTGTACAAGGGCGTCCCGTTAAATTGTTTTTGTAGTAGTGTAAGCACATGCGTGGAATATGCTATTTAATCTGTTCCACGGTCAAATCAGGAAACTGGTAGCAATATTGTATTAGCGCGATTCTTTGGGCGCCGTAAAAAGGAGAAATAAAGCATATTTACATTTCAAATATTCTAATGATCTAATGATGTAGTTCATTATATATATCATTAGATTGATTATTGGGCTCTTTTGTAGACTGAACGTCAAAAAACTAATACACCAAAACACAACAAGATTAAGACTAATGGCGGAGGTGTTTAAGGATTGGCTCCAACAAATCATCACCTATTGTGATCTTCATGGTTACATGGAGATCTGGATCTTCATTTCCTAGTTTGCCATTATGTTTTCTAATAAGTGTATTTTGATATTACTGTAGGGAACAGGTAGGCTACACGAGCATAAATTAAAATTTTCTACCACATTAAACATGAAAAACTGCAATTTCAAATTATGAGATTACCATTAGAGGCGCAGAGTAGCAGAAGCAAAATTGGTGTAGCGTGTCGTCGTGGTCGTAATCGTACTAGGTCCCGTGATTTCTCCTGGAAGTAGTAGACCGTCATAGCGTCGAAACCTCACAGCAACGCCTCCAAGGTATCCACAGATATGGGAAAGGAATGCTGTGCGCCAGAGTGTTGGCTTCGGGCAGCACAGTTTGGGCATAGGAGGAGTGGCGGTTAGGGTTTCAGGAATTCTAAACTAGGGTGGCCCTAATGCCGACGCCCCCTCTCTTTATATAGACGTCCCTAAAATGAGTTTTTACATTAGAAGCCCATTAGGACTCGAGACCCAACAGAATTCGGATCTTAATCTGAATTCAGTTCCAACCATTTAAGCATGCAACTCTATAGGTTCATGTGTACTTAGACATGACATAAGTGCTCCTACTCGATCGGTCACTAATTGCAAGCAGGCCCTAATAGGACATGCCAACTTCCAAGTGCACATAAAGATAAAATCGAACGAACATCTATAATGTTCAATAATATGTATTCCTTTTGCCTTGCGATATCAGTCAACCCCAAAGTGAGTATATGTCATCCTTGTTTGGATAGCTTAAACGCTCTTTCTCGATCATGTAACTCAAAATCTCCGTTTGTGGTTAACTCTTTAACCACGGGTAGCATAGCCATGCATTTTTAGATTCGATCACTCGAGAGGTCTAGAGATATCTCTCCCATTATACGGAGGGGCAAATACTATCTTGTTCGACAATGTCTCGTCGTATGCTTTACGACAAACCCAAAAGTCATTTTATACCTACTAGTTATGTAGTAGCATTTGACAACCCCTAAGTAAGTCTCTACACATTCCAAGTCCATACTACAACCTCAAGTCTAAGAATATATCATATACATGAGACCAACAAATGACATGTAAGAATACAACATTCTCATTGTGTCTCATGGTGGTCGATCCAACCCCATTTTCTCTAACACGTGTCCATATTATTGATTTGATATCTCTATATCTATGACCTGTGAAACATGGTCATCAACCAATACATATGCTAGTCTAAACATGTGTGTCCCCATATGTTTTATCGATCAAGGATCACTGAGAATAATCATCACACATATCAATATAGAGTTTCACAAGCAAATCATGTACTTGCTAATCAATTTTAAATATAATATTCAAGGACATTATTCAATAAATCATGAATAGAAAGAAATATGATCATCTCTATGATTGTCTCCAGGGCATATTTCCGAGTGTCTCTGACTTGCACTAGAGTCAACTATTTAAGTATCTAATAGCAAAAGCTCTTGTGTGCACCTCATGCTTTGTGAAAGAGGCTTTGTCAATGGATCAACTACACGCAAATCCGTGTGTACTTTGCATGTCCTCTCTCAATGATTTCTCATATAAGATGATATCACCTGAGTATGTGTTGGAATTTCTAGTGAGAACTTGGTCCCTTAGCTTGTGCAATGGCTCTAGTATTCACAATAGAGATCCAATGGACTGGAGGCACTCGAAACCACGCTTAGTTTAGCGATGAACTTCCTTATCCAAACGCCTTCCTTCACCACTTCAGAAGCAGCGATGTACTCGGTCTCCTTCATAGAATCAGCAATAGTCTCTTGCTTGGAACTTTTCCAACTCACCGCTCCTCTATTCAAAATGAGTACTAACCTAGATTGCAAACAATAATCATGTTTGTCAGTCTAGAAGCTTGCATCCGTGTAACCATTTACAATGAGCTCTTCCTTACTTCCAGAGACCAGGAATGCATCATTTGTTCTTCTCAAGTACTTAAGAATATTCTTAACTACTGTCCAGTGGCCTTCACCTAGATTAGGCTGGTATCTTCTCGTAAAACATAGAGTATATGAAACATCTAGTAAAGTAAATAACATGTCATTTAGTATATTAAGACGGGGCAGAATCCGAGCGATCTCAGGGCCACTGGTGCGGGATTACGTCTGTTCCGGCGTGGACAGCCGCGATCGAGGCGGGCGGGAGCGCGTGGGCCACTACCGGGTCAGGCGCGTGGTGGGTCGGGCGGTGCGAACGTGCGTGGGCGGCTACTGTGCAGGGAAAATCGCTGGTCTGTGGTTGATTTGGGTGGTGGGTTGGCACGTGAGGACCTGTTAGGCTGCGGCGGGCGAGGCGATGCCTCGGTGCGCTCCGTTCGGCCCCTCGCCTTCCACACTCTTCTCTCGGAGCGGCGCCAGGCAAAGCCCTAACCCACGCGTTGCGGTGGTGATGGGGTGATTGAGGCGAAGAGGCCATGGGAGGAATGGACAGGGAGAGCGGTAGAGGTCGCCGTGGAGCCACGCAAGCGGCCCTTCCCCTTCCAGGCTCTTTCCTGCCAGTAGCGCATCGTGAAACCCTAGCTGCGGTCTGTGATGTCGGCGGTGTGGTGGCGGTGAACAGAAGAGGGCACGGGAGCAGCCTCCTTGGCGATCGCTATTCTAGAGCTTGTCCCTGTACCGCTTGTGATTCCGCGGTCTGCGATGGCGGCGGAGTGAAGGAGCAAGCCTGTTGCTGCCGCCCTTCGGTGCTCGAGGCCATGCTCAAGGCTATGCACCAGCAATCCGCGTCCCAGGAAAAATCCAAAGGTACTCCAACTCTGCTCCTCCTTCCATGCCTCATTCCCCTCATGCTCTCTTCCTAGGGTTTGATTTTGAGGCTCGATTTGATTCTTGATCCCATTTCCTATGCTTGAGCACTACGACACCAGCCCCTGCCGGGTCCAAAGGAGTCGGGACGGGCCACCCCGGTGACATCTCCAGCAGATCCGGCATGCCAGCCATCTCCGGCGCGTCGTAGGAGCCTGGGCAGGAGGAGTCCGTCCGCTGGAGGAGCCGCCGCGTCCGTCATAGCCGCCGGGCAGGTCGTCCCCACCGAACCTGCGGCCGCGACCGTCTGGAGGTACGAATCCTCGATCTCGGCTTGACCCCTTCCCCCTTCCTTTGTTGCCGCGACGCCCACCTGGCCCCGTCCCACTCCCGGATCCGATTCCCCGAGGAGCAGCGCCGCCATGGTCTCCCGGATCTGGCTCTTCCAGATCTGGCGGCGCCCTGCTCTCCTGACTCCTCTGTGGCTACTGCAGCTCCTCCCCGCTGCGCAGGTGCCCCCCACCGCTTGCTCCCCGCGGCGCAGCTCCTCCACACTGCGCAGCTCCTTCCCACACCTCACGTGTTGCTCCACGCCACTGCTCTTCTCTGTGCTAATTACCCCGCTGCTAATTAAGTCAGATCTACACTGGTTATCCGATCGTTGGGTCACCAATTGAGTCATCGATCAGCGTATATGTATGGATGCATGCCATGAATTAGCTACGCATAAGCACAACATACCTTGGAGAATTGGAGTGGATATGTAGTCAGGCTTGGTTTCATGAAGTGAAATGTACTAGCTCAAGCTGATGTAATTAGCATCCATTCCGTAGCCTACTTATTGTCTTCTGTTGTTCATTCGGTTACGGGGACAATTTATTTGTTCTTCTCAGACATGACTTCTTAAGCTACAAGTTCTAACATATTACATATCAAGATCTGGCTATTTTTACTTTTCTTTTTTGTTAATCTTCTTCCATTGTTCCAGCCGTGGTTTCCAGCCGTGGGGGCGCCGGGCGGGATGCCGTCCGCGCGGCTGCTTGTTCTTCGAAGTGGTCGCCGAGGCGGCCATTGAGCTAGGGCAGCTGCGTTGGTAGGTTGTGCTGCTGCGCCCGGCAAGGGTCAGGTCTCGTTTTCAGACTACTTCTTCTTGGGGCTTGTTGGCCGTTATGCCGGTTGCGTATTCCGCTGATCAGTGCGGGTGAGCTTTTATGCACGTTTTTCCTCTTCTAGGACCCTTGGTTCTTTCTTGTTTCATAGATAATCTGTCGTTCTTTCGATGGTCCTCGGAGAGCGGGTTCCGCGATGCATGACCGCGAGGCCTCCGGCGAGGAGATGGCCCCTTCTTCTCTCCAGTCATTCTGAGCGAAGCCTGCTGCTCTGTTAGAGGTGCGTCTTTCCGATTATGGCTTTGATTCAATTTGTTCGTACTTCTTATCAGGTTTGTGCTGCCAATTTGTGAGGGATGCTGTTCCCCTGTGAGAGATATTTCTAGTTTGTGAGGATGTTCTTCCTCTCTGACAGATTGTTTTCTGTTTCGACGATAGGAAATTGTTGATCTACACAAACACTTAGTTTTTGGCGAGCTACATTACTGATCCTTGGCAGCTTAATATTTTAAGGTGCCATGCTCTACCACGTCAGAGCGGATCGCCCTGCTATACCCTCGGTATGTAAGAAAAATACAGATTCTTCTTTGTATAAGGAACCATTGTTGAGGAGAATACTTGAGTTTTGGGCACCTGCGTAGGTTTATGCAGTGCCCTGTAGGTTTTTAGTGCATCAGCGCTTTCAGTTTGTGAGCAGCTCTTCCTCTGTAGGGAGTTGTTTTGTGTGTGTATAAAAATTGCCGATTGAGAAGGACGGTTGATTGTTGGGCGGCCGTGTAGGTCTATGGGTGTTGGTATTATCTTACAGTGTGCTGTTGTATATGTTATGGTATGGTGTCCTTTCTCTGCATCCTAAATATATGTTTTGTCCCTGGTAGTTCAGATTGCTACGTTCAGAGTGACAGTGTGACTATTATGATCTGTTTACTAACAAGCCCCTATTTCTAGGAGCTTGTCCAGGATTGTTGAAGTGTTGACAATTTTGGGACGGAGTATATATGTTCTTTGAGATAGCATATTTGATAGGCCTACACAGTTGCCCCTTCCTATCTATATAAATGCTCATGGTGCTAGCTACTGCAGATTATTGCATGCGGATGTTTATAGAATTGAGAAAGAGAGTAAGTATGAATATTACTCTAATTTGCTGTTATGATCTGGTTATTTGTAGTCCCTCCCATTTGGTGGTTCGTGCTAAATTGTTGGATGTCCAGTATTTTGGAGTTGGCTATGTTCTCTGGATCACAAAGAAGGAACTGACGGACGTAGTTCCCCATTGTTTAATTCGAATTGCTTCGCACACTAATTCTTCACTGGCTTGATCTATCAAATGAAATGATTGAATATTGGTTTTTTTTGTTTCACGCAATATCATTTCGACTGGAATTCTTTCTAGGTCAGTTGATGCTATTCCTTTTGTTATATATACCTCCATCGGCTATTCCTAGCCTAATCTATCAAAAGAACTCTTTCTTTTATCGTACATACCTCCATCAGCTATTCCATTTCGTGCATATGAAATTGTTATCTTTCGAGGTCAGAGATGAGGCATACACTGCCTTCGAAAACATGCATCTTATATTCAGAGTTTACAAAAAGTCAAGCAATGGAAGTGGGTTGTGCCGAAGCCATCCCCCGTTTTAATGTGGTTTTTTGCTTCTTTCATTCTGTCAATATACACTTGTTTATTTTTTTATGCATACTTAATACTTTCAATACTGTTAGAAATAAAATTGTGTGTTTATAGATTATAATCGGCATGGGTCTCCTAGAAATTTTGCAAAAGAAATCCCTTTTTCAGTTGATAAAATGTGATTGTTAAAATGGATGATTGCATCTGAGTGGGAAACTCAGACATGTTCTTTATAGTAGATAATACATTATTTACTGCTTGAAATGCTGATATGCTAAATTATTGGAATTCATGTCCACAGGAATCAATAGGTTAATTTATTCCTCTGATTTCTTCTATCGTATCAAGATTCTTTGCGTAGTGTTGTTCATTTTAGATCCGTATTTGTGACAGAATTCTAGATGTTATCGCAGATTATTAAAACTTGCTCTTGTGTGATATCTGATTTTTTTCATATTTAGATTGTTTAACACGAACCCCTCAGCCTTCTTTTCTCCTTACTCATAGCCTATAGAAATAATCATGTTTGCTGCTTCTGCATTGTTTTATTTACACTAGCTAAATAACCTTGCATCACAATAGATCACCAAGTTAGATTACCACAACATGTCGAAGCACTGTTGCAGTGCTCCATGGCACACCCTTTGTTTTCTCAGCTCTAGGCTGAGCCTCGCAACTGGTAAAATTTGGACTTTTTTGCGGGGGAGCAATACCTTGGGCAGATTTGAATTCTGGTGGATGAGGCAGACAACTATTGGGGTCTCCGCATGGGCATATAGGTTTGCCAAAATAGATGGTCCCACATGTAAGAAGGTGACGTTAAAACAATCATTTAATGTTTAGTTGCATTTGAGGACACATACCTCAAATTTGAGAAATCCTTTTGCTTACATCTTCTTGGAGAGGTGATAAGCTAATGTGATCTGTTTTATTTTTACTAGCCTATATTACTAGGAATAGAGGTTACTTTTCAGTGTGATATGGCTAGTAATTTACTAAAAGCTTCAGCAACTTCAAAGTAATTATAAAGCTTCAACAACTTGAGGAATTAATAGCCCAACTATTCTAATACCAGTAGCGGCGAGTGGTCTAATGTTTAGGGTGTATGGTTTATAAAAAGACCATCCTAAATAGCTAAAGATGTCTATCTTATTTTTTTCCAGCTACCATATAACTAGGTTCAATGGTTTCAATTAGGATATTCTAATACCAGCAGTAGAGAGTGGTCTAATGTTTAGGGTGTATAGTTTATAAAAAGACCATCCTAAATAGCTAAAGATGTCTATCTTATTTTTTCCAGCTACCATATAACTTTAGCCAAAGATGTCCACCTGATGGTGCGCGAGTGCCCATGGATAGATTGGTCTGATCGTACAGGTAGCCCCTTTCAGTTCCTTTTTCCTCATTCTTTCTTGAGCTTATGCATGTTTTATTTAATCCTGACAGTGTTCTTTTTGCTTATTACTATTCCAGGTGTATCATCGTAATGCCCGTTGGGTAAATATAGCTCCCCAATCTTTATTCATATTTGTTACTGTGAGTCTTTTCCGATTTTCTCGATAAATTTTCTCGTTTTTTGGATTATGCTTGGATTCCTTGTTCTGCAACAGAAGAACCCAGGCTTGGTGGCGAGGATACAGGTCCTTCTTCTCTCCAATACCCCTGACCAGAGTCTTCCGCTCGACTAGAGGTGCGTCTTTCCCCGTTCCCTTGCCTACTCTACTATGGATTAGTTTAGGCTATACAAATCTGCCCTATAACTGAAATCACACCACTTACAGATCTATTGGTAGCTCCTTTCTAGATCAACCAAAGCATTATGACATGTCAGTTTTGTATACTAGATAGGTGATGCACACATGATTATCCGCATACACGCTACAAACAAATCGATCCACCAAGATATATGGATCTATGGCACATAGTGGAAAGAGGAGAAAGAACTGCCCATGCTATGTATATATTTTCTTTGCTATAGATCTGATTGCTAGCAGGCCCCTACCTCTGAAAAAATGGTAGCGTAAAATTTTTTCATCATCAGGTTGTACATCTCTTCCGGACAGAACCTAATCAAATATGCTATTGAACGATTCGTGCAAGATTGTCCAAATGTTCAGGATTTGGGAAAGGCCTATGTTCTCTAAGATAACAGATCTAATGCCTATCTATAAATGTTTATGAGATTAGGTACTACAGATTATTTCATAGACATGAATAGCTTCTTCATCTATTAGACCATTTTCAGCACAGATCACTCCTTCCCTTTGACATTACATGTTTACTTTAGTTAACATGTTACTTTCCTTCCAGATAGAATCTCGTCACTTCCACAGTTCGGAAAAAACAGTCCACTATGGTAAGTCACTCTGTATTTTTAAATTTTATCTACTTCAGCAGATAGACAAACTAACCCAGCTATTTTCACTACAGGGTTCCAGCAGCTCAGGATATAAGAAAGCCTTTAGCACCTACCACCTTGCTTCACTGAACGATCTATTAAGATCTTGGTACCTTTCATATATCTTTTCCTCCAGCAATGATTCTCTTAATAGATAAAATTACTCTCATACAGTCTTCATTTCTAATAACTAGGACATCCCACATCGAGCAGCTAGCAGAATTGGTCTTCAGGTTGGTGACTTGCTTGAGTTTAGTACTGTAGAAGGCTGTGCTGCTGGTCAGTTTAGGAATTACAGATTTGTCTATTTGATATAGATCTGGTTGGCTGTTGCCCCTGTGCTTCCTTTCCTTATCCTATACACCATTAGATAACCTGAAGTAACAAATCCCTTCTCGTCGCCAATATTTATTTTTATACCCTCGTTCCGTTCCTATGTGTCCAAATTGGCTTGATTTTGTTGGACTCCTATGTGAAGGAAGTCTGTCCTATTTGAGGGACTTCTCTGAAGCAAACATACCAGCGATTTTGTGTATTTTATTCCAATTGCTTATATTTGGTTCACTTTCTTGCAGGAATGGAACAGGTAGAGGATTAGGATCTTGTTGTGCAAGCCGATGGATCCTTATAGATGCCAGTGGAAGATTTGTGGGTGAGGCTTTTCTTATGATGCATCCACGTGAATTAACTTCTCTTCAAATGATTTCCATCTAAACATGGATTGTTACTCGAGAGGAACATTTACCTGATTTGGCCTTTTTCTTGCATATTATGATTCAGAATGGAAAATTCTAAGTTCTTTATCTTTTTTGTTACAGTTTGATTCTGATTGAAGAAACCTTAGATTCTTGAGATTTTTAGACGAGTGGCTCTTGATATGTGTATGCTTTTCATTTTCAGAAGTTATTTTTTCTTAGATTAAACTCCGCCGTGGCTGGTCCCAAGCCCGGGTAAAGGAGGAGGGTTGTGTTAGGCTTGGCGAGCCAACGTAAAAACCCAGCCATTTTTATAGATATGAAACCCAATAGAAATTCGTTGGGGCGTCACCCTCTTAGCGACGCGCCATATCGGAACCCGGGTGTGGTGTTAAATGAGCAAGGGCCGGGTCGTCACTCTCTTAGTGGCGTGCTACATCAGCGCCCGGATGTAGTGACAAGTGTGCAAGGGTCTTCGCATTTTGCTCGACGAATGTGAAGGGTAAGGAAGCTAGTCGATGCAAATAGGGTTCGTGTGGGTAGTTGGTGATGATGACATGGCACCCGGGTATCATCAAGGAGGACGAATTCGGCCCTCTGGCCATAGGGCGGGCCGGACCGACTACTCGGAGTCTGACTTCTACACAGGGGCGCCTCATCAACGTGGAGTACAAGGCATGGACTAGTACCTGCCCGGCATACCCGGAATCTGTTGTAACTAATTAGGAAACCAATCTGTTAACCGATCCGGACTCTTGTAACCCTATCCCGGTCACCTATATAAGGCCTGGTAGGGGACCTCCGATCAGTAAGCCTTTAGTCATTGACAATCTCCATTGTTTCATAGCTCAAGTAACCTCGAGATCGATTCTCTAGGGCTTGCGGCACTCAGGATTCAAGCTATACTAGCTACCAAACACAGGACGTAGGGTATTACCTCTCCACGAGGGCCTGAACCTGTCTATATCCTGTCTCCCGTGTGCACCCATCCGGATTTGCTATGCTCACACCGCCCCATATTCAGTATTGCCGGAATAATACTCCGACAGTTGGCGTGCCAGGTAGGGGAGGTGCGCATAGATCCATCTACACGAGTCTGGATGGGTTTCATCAGCAACAACAACGTTTTCGTCCCGGGAAGTGTCATGAGATTCGCTTTCATGGACGCTACTCCGGACCCTGGACAGCTTTTTCAATTCGGAAAGTTGAACTTCATCGCCGACAGGGTCGGCGAACTTCACCTCTGCTACTCGGCGGCACGTCGATCAATAGAGGCTCCATCAGCTTCTCGGCGCGGACTTACCCTTGAATCCGCACCTTCGGCCCCTCTCCTTAGGGACGCGGTTACACCGAAACCGAGTCTGCTATCCGCGTACAGGTTCACACCCGTCGAACAGAGATCCCGACTGGTGGGCGCCATCGACTCTCTCCTCCCCATCCTCGAGTATAACTCGAACGAGTACGAGAGCTCCGGCAGTCACCACCCGTCCCGGGAGGTCTTCATGGCCAACCCCGATTCGCTAGACAATGGCGATGGCCGATCAGTCCCCATCGTGGAGCAAACGCCGGCTGAGCTTGAAGCCACTCGACTCCGTCTCCTCGCCAAGGAGGAGGAGTTGATTGAGCAACAGACCAGGCTCGCTCGTCAACGCGACGAACAACTGCGCAATGACGACATGAGGGCTCGAGGATGCCAAGTCCATAACGAGTTCCGCATGCGTGAAAAGGACGGGGTCCCGATATTCTCGCTTCCTAGTCACAACATCGTCACGGCCACGATGGCGGCACGCGCCATTGATATTCCCCGAGGGCACCCCGGGACACGACGAACTCCGGCGACTCCGCGTCCTGCTAGAAGAAACAGCCCTTCAGCAGGCCGAAGCCTCAAGGGACCGCGCGGGCTTTTCAGCAAGTGCTAGGAGTTGGCGCTCTACCCCTCCGAGAAGTCCGCCCACCATGGGTGGTCACCGTGCAAGCCCCGACCGTCGTCAGCCGGCCGGAGCGGTTCACAAGCGACTCGGACCCAATCGTGATGCCCGGGGCATCATAGCCACACGGAGCCTCGCCCGTCAGGACGCGGACAAAAACGCTCGCCGAGCCGGGCCAGTCCATAGCCGACTCGGATTGGATCAGGATGCGCAGAACCCTCTAGACATCGGATGGAGCACTCATCGAGGTCCCGAGAGGGATGACCGTGGCAACCGCCACGACACCAGCGGCGCCACCAGCCGTGGCCGTTCGCCGACCTCCTCCGGCATGGGGTATGCGGGCCCGAAGGCATTCGGCACCCGCATCCGCAGCATCATCTTCCCGTCACGATTCCGAGTCATCGGCATTGACAAATAGACGGGTGAAACTCAGCCAGACATTTGGCTGGCTGACTATCACACGGCGTGCAGAACCAATGGTGGCAACGACTACGTCGCGATCCATTATCTACCACTGTTTTTAGCCGACTCAGCACGAGCCTGGCTCACCAGCTTACCTCCGGGTTGCATCTAGTCATGGAGTGACCTCGAGACCCTCTTTGTAAACAACTTCCAGGGCACTTATAACAGGCCCGGGAATGCGTGGGACCTCCACAGTTGTACCCAAGAGGCGGATGAAACTCTCCGAGAGTACATCCAGCGTTTCTCCAAGAAAAAGAATTCTCTACCTGAGGTCCGAGAGGGTGACATCATCACCGCCTTCTCCAAGGGAGTTCGAAGCACCGACCTTATCCACAGGATAGTGCGCAAGAACCCCAGGCTACGCACGAGCTCTTCGATATCGTTAATAACTTCGCCACTGGCGAAGAGGCCATCCGCAGTGCTACCAGAGATGACAAGGGCAGGAGCAAGGGCAAGGCGCCCGAGTCCCCCAGTCGGGATGCTCACCCCGAGTCATCCAGAAAGAAGCACCGAAAGTGCAAAGGCGGAGATCTCGTTGCTGCAGCCGAGCACGCCCCGCCGCGTCGTCCTCAGCGCACCAACGCGACCTTCGAAGAAATGATGAGTCAGTCGTGTCATTTTCATGGACCCAAGTCCAACCACCTGACCCGCGACTGCAACCTCTTGAAGAATTTGAATAAGCCTTATGTCCCTAACCGGAACAAAAAAGAGCCCCCCTCAGGACGAAGGTGACGAATTCCCAAAAGTGACCGCTTGTCTGATGATCTTTGGCGGACCCAACGGCTACGAGTCCAAGCACCGCCAGAAGATCACAGATCGAGAGGTCAACGCAGTTGAACCGGCTGTGTCCAAGTACCTGCGATGGTCCGAGTCCGTGATTTCCTTCGGCCGCTCGGATCACCCCGACTACATTCCCCACCGGGAAGATTCCCCTTGGTGGTGGACCCGATTGTTTGCGGTGTCCGCCTCACCAAGGTCCTCATGGACGGTAGGAGTGGTCTTAACATTCTGTACGTCAAAACTCTTGATGACATGAAGATCTCTCGCTCCGAGATCAAGCCGACTGGTGCCCCCTTCCATGGGGTGGTACCCGGCAAGATGGCTAGTCCACTCGGGCAGGTCAGCCTGCCCGTCACTTTTGGTACCCCCGACAACTTCCGGACCGAGCCCTCATCTTTGAGGTCGTCGACTTCCCAGGATCGTATCACGCCATCTTGGGGCGTCCCTGCTACGCCAAATTCATGGCTGTCCCCAGTTATGTCTACCTGAAGCTCAAGATACCGGGCCCCCACGGAGTAATAACGGTACAAAGCAGTTTCCAGCACGCATACACGTGCGACCTAGAAAATTGCAACATCGCCGCGGCTCAAATCGCTGAGGCTAAGCTTAGCAACCTCAAGTCGGCTGTGGTTGAGGAAGCACCCCCGGCCAAGAAAGCTTCAGCATCGATATCGTTCCAGTCGGCGCGGGACACCAAGTCGATCCAGCTCGACCCCGAAGACTCCTCCAAGACGACGCAGATCGGGACTGCGCTCAGCGACAAATAGGAAAGCACGCTCGTCAGCTTCCTCCAGGACAACCGGGATGTCTTCGCATGGACATCTTTTGACATGCCCGGAGTTCCAAGGGAGGCTGCCGAGCACTATCTGAATGTTCGGCCGGATGCTAAGCCGGTCAAGCAGCGCTTACGCCGCTTCGCTGAGGATAGACATCAGGCAATAGGAGAAGAAATAGCCAAGCTTCTAGCAGCTAGCTTCATTAAAGAAGTGTATCATCCCGATTGGTTAGCGAACCCAGTTCTTGTTCGCAAAAAGAATGGAAAGTGGAGGATGTGTGTTGATTATACCAGCCTTAACAAGGCATGCCCCAAAGATCCTTTCACTCTTCCTCGCATCGACCAAGTGATTGATTCCACGGCCGGGTGCGAAATTTTGTGTTTTCTCGATGCTTACTCGGGCTATCACCAGATCAAGATGAAGGAGGATGACGAGATCAAGACGTCTTTCATCACTCCATTTGGCGCTTTTTGCTATGTCTCCATGCCTTTCGACCTCAAGAACGTAGGCGCTACATACCAACGGTGCATCCAGCGCTGCCTTCAGTCACAAATCGGCCAGAACGTACAAGCCTATGTCAATGATGTGGTGATCAAGTCCCAGAAAAGAGAAGACCTCCTAAGTGACTTGGGAGAAACCTTCTCCAACCTTAGGAGATTCAGCATAAAGCTCAACCCCAAAAAATGTGTGTTCGGGGTCTCTTCGAGCAAGCTACTCGGTTTCATCGTTTTCGAACGGGGAATTGAGGTCAACCCGGAGAAGATCGACGCCATCGCCAAGATGGGTCCTCCAAAGAGCCTCAAAGATGTCCAACGGCTGACCGGGTGCATGGCAGCTCTCAGTCGGTTCATTTTCCGACTCGGTGAGAAAGCCATGCCCCTCTACAGGCTCATGAAGAAGTCGGAAACCTTCACTTAGACATCCGAGGCCCGGAATGCCCTCGACGGCTTGAAGAATTTCTTAACCACTCCCCCGGTGCTGGCATCCCCAATGCCCAACGAGCCGCTGCTTCTCTATGTCACAGCAACTACTCAGGTAGTTAGTACCGTCTTGGTTGTGGAACGCTCCGAGCCCGGTCACATCCAGAAGGTCCAGCGCCTGGTCTACTTCATCAGTGAAGTCCTCTCTGAGTCCAAGGCACGGTACCCTCAGATCCAGAAGATCATCTATGCGTTGTTCATAACATCACGAAAGCTAGTCCACTACTTCCAAGGACACCCCATTACGGTGGTTAGCTCCTTCCGGATCGCTGACGTCATCAACAATCGCGACGCCACGGGTAGGATTGCCAAGTGGGCGATGGAACTAATGGCCTTCGGCATAGTTTATGCCCCCCGCACGGCCATCAAGTCCCAGGCTCTCGCTGACTTTATGGCCGAATGGACAGAAGTCTAATCTCCACCCTCCGTCGTCGACCTCGAGCACTGGACACTCTACTTCGATGGTTCTCTGATGCTTCAGGGCGCGGGGGCTGGTGTCATGCTCATATCTCCCAAACGCGAGCGCTTCAAGTACATATTACAGATCCACTTCCCGGCATCTAACAATGTTGCCGAGTACGAAGCTTTACTTCATGGTCTTCGGCTTGCCGCTTCACTCGAGATTCGTCGCCTCCTGGCCCGCGGAGACTCCGAACTGGTGGTCCGGCAGGTCATGAAGGATTGGTCATGCAGAGACCCCTCCATGGAAGCCTACTGCCAAGAAGTGCACAAGCTCGAAGCCAAGTTCGACAGTCTTGAAATTACCCATGTCCTACGCCGAGACAACAAAGCCGCGGATGCGCTCGCCAAGCTAGGGTCCAGTCGGGACGTCGTCCCAACTAGAGTTTTCTCTAGGAGTTGCATACCCCTTCCATCAAGGTGGAGACAACGTCCGAGGCCGAAGAACAGCAGGTCCAGGAACGCGACGCCACTCAGCAGCCCTCGCCAGAGGTCCTGATCGTCACTCCCGACTGGGCAACGCCTTTCCTTGATCACCTCCTACGGGATGTCCTCCCGCCGAACCGGACCGAGGCGCGCTGCATCGCGCGATGCGCCTAGGCCTTCGTCATCATTGATGGTGAACTTTACAAAAAGAGCACCTCCGGGGTCCTTCAGCGGTGCATATCCCAAGATCAAGGAAAGCAACTGCTGTACGATATCCACGCGGGAGTGTGCGGACACCATGCGGCGCCCAAGTCGCTAGTCGGGAAGGCCTTCCGACAAGGTTTCTACTGGCCAACCGCCGTATCAGACACCGAACACATTGTCCGCACCTGCGAGGGATGCCAGTACTTCGCCCGGCAGACACACTTGCCGGCTCAGGCCCTCCAAACTATCCCGATCACCTGGCCCTTCGCGGTCTGGGATCTAGACATGGTTGGTTCCCACAAGAAGGCTCCCGGGGGCTATACACACCTTTTCGTCGTAGTCGACAAGTTCACCAAATGGATTGAAGCCAAACCGGTGGCCACGATAACTGCAGAAAAGGCCGTCGAATTTTTTTGGGACATTGTCTTCCGTTTCGGCGTACCCAACAGCATTATCACAGACAACGGCACCCAGTTCACAGGGCGAGCTTTCCTCCAATTCTGTGACGACTACAACATCAGCCTTGACTTTGCCGCCGTGGCACACCCGCGCACCAATGGGCAAGTCGAGCAGTCCAATGGTTTGATCATGCAAGGCCTCAAGCCTCGGATCTTCCAGCGACTGAACAAATTTGCAGGCAAATGGGCATCCGAGTTACTATCAGTGCTTTGGAGCAGTATATATGTGCACATACTGACGATAGGGCATGTCAAAGCTGGTATACATATAAAAGCCTAATACATCATTCAACCCTGTTTCAATCCTAACCGCTTCCTTCCGAGCATACATGCAAACCCTAACTCCTTCCTCTCTCGATACTCGTGATCAGAACTTTCATCGCGTTTATTCCCTTCACTCTCTTCTGTGCGACTAATCCTAACCTATGTCGGGTTTAGCTAACCCCCAACTAAGCTAGGCTCTCAAAAATCATGCACGTATCCAAGTGTTAGCAAGACATTTACCTGTCTCTGGTAATCCATTCTAGACATGGAATCATGTCGCATGTACGCAGTCTTTTCTCAGAAAGCTAGTCAAGGATTACAGTCCTATGCCCTACACTTCTCCATGAGGCTCTCGTCCTCTCTAATCTCTTGACTGCTGATTCCTTTTCTCTGCTAAGTCCACACCAAAATGTCCCAACCGACACCCCAGTTGCCCCACTTACTTGTGGACCCGGTCCCATGCGTCAGCCCTTTTCTACCCCAGCCCCTTTCTTCTCCCTCTCATCTCCCTCCCTGCCTTCACACCCGAGCCAATCCCCCACTCCCCAAAGCTGAGCTTTCCCCATTAAGCTGAACAGACCACAACCGAGCTGCTCCTCCCCTCACCCTATTCCCTCTTCTTCTCTGGTCTCCTCCGACCACCGTGACCATTCCCTCCGGTTGGTTTCCACCTCCCTTGCTCGTCTCCGGCCTAGCTGCCCTGGCTGAGCCTCGGCGCGCCGTCAATGAGGCACGCCTACCCGCAACTAGCCCTCGCTCATCCCATTCCCTTCCGGCCACCGCTCCACCCCGTTCTCTCGAGCGTGCCGCTGCCACCCGCCCCGGCTCCGGCGATGCTCCTTCGGCCGATTGCCGCCAGCACACCGCCGCCGTTTTTCCCATCTCCGGACCACCCGAGCTCTGCCACGCGCCGGCGCCCCGCCTCCACTCACCACAGCGCTGACCCGCGTCTCCTCTCCATCGCCGGCCGTGAGCCACCGCGGCCTTCCCCACCGAGCCACCGCCTAGCCGTTGAGCTCACCCGCACCGGCCCTCTCCTCGACGACTTTGCCGTCGACCAAGATCTCCTCGCCGCCACAGAGCCCGTTGCACAGTCGCCGCCGAGTCCACCTAGGTTGCCCAAGCGCCACTGTGGCCAGCCGGACCTGCTGCTCCCGGCCCTGCCCCAAACTGCCACGGCCAGCACTAGCGCCCCGCCACTTTGCTTCTGCCACGGCAAGCCACCGCCGGCTGCGGCAAGGATCTACCATCGCCCCTCTCTGGAACGCCGCCGCCCTGCTCCACGCACCATGGTAGCGCCGTCACTCCCCGTTGAAGCCGTTGGCACACACGGTAAGAACCGAACCCGAGCATCCCACCGACTGAGGGCCCAAGCGACAGCATTTGGCTTTCATCCAGTTGAAGCACCTCATTTAGTTCACAGAAATAATTTTCTAAATACCTACAGCTCTGACCCCAGGTACACTTTTGCGTCCAAATTGTTTTCCCTCACAATCTGCCAAGCATGTAGTATATATGTGTAACTCAAACGAAAACTTGAAATAAAATTTATATAGCAATCTTTGGGCAGTACCTTCTCTCGAGATAATCAGCTAAACCCACTCATTCAAGATTATAAAATTCTAACATATTATAAGCTATTTAATAGTATCAGTAAACAAATTACAAAAGACCTTGAATTTGGACTTTACCTATAATTCCTATATATAGGTCGTAAGTGCATCGTCTATGATTCGGCGCCAGACCAGTCATAAGAGTTTCAAACATTGAACCAAACAAATTAGCACCAGTAGGGCATTAAGAAACAGAGGTTTTACGTTTCGAAACATAAAATACATGAAACCCTGAAGGTCCCTGCATCTCTTTGAGTGAAATACTTTATGACCCTAAAACCCCGCCTCCCAAAACCTCGAAGTTAAAACCCCTAGTGTGTCTAATTTATCTAGCAGGTGAATGCATATGTTGTCGTGATCGTTAAGCCCAATCGAAGCTTCAAGATATCGTGACCTAACCTTGCAACCTTCGCTTGTCCAAGTAGAACTAAAACCAGATGTGAGTTCACCTCGCTAACAGTAACTGAGAGAAAACCCTAAAATACGCCCGCCCTCATACGGTAGCAGCTAAAACCAACCCTAATTGTAGCATTCTTGCTAACTAACCTAAAAAGAACTAAAGTTCCAAATAACTACCCGATTAGGGACAAACAAACTTAAGAAGGTATCGTCATTTCATGTGGCCTAAAGCTAGCAAGGGAACCACAACACGCGTAGTATTTTGTTAAAAGAAAATACCCGACTATATACCTCAAACCCTAACGACCTTACGAGGCATGGGAACCCTAACGCGACAGAAACCTAAAGTGGACATCTTCTCCGGGATAATCTAAAGTTCCCATATCCATCATTTTAAAGCTCCATAAAATCACGATAGTTAATCCGACGCATTGTGGTTGCATGAATTGATAATTTTAGTTTTATGTTCGATGTTCTTGGTTCTTTCCTGCATCGTTGATTTATTTGCCATTCTTGCGACGTGTAGACACCAACGTTAGGGAGATATCGTACGAAGGGATTCGGGCAGCTGTCGAATCGGGTTCAAGACCAAGACCCGGACAATATTGCCAGGCAAGCATTCCCACTTTGATCATGTCGAATCCCATACTTGTGAACATTAAGTATTTTGTTTGCAAACCTGCATGCTATGTTGATATCAACGTCATTTTATGCTAGGGTAGTTATGCCGAGTAATTGCATATGAGGTAGGCTCTGAAATCCATTCCTTGTATCCCTAGGATTATTTAGTCAGTTATCATTCGACCGATAAACTAATTAGGTCTATAGGCCTTAGCCGTGCTTAGCCCTGCTGTAGCAAAAACTAACTTTATCGATACGATGGGATTGGGATCGAAACCCTCGATTTGTTATACATTCCGAGGGAATCTTTTGAAATGAAAGGTTGCTAAAATCTCAAATGAAAGTGATGGAGGATTTGGATTCGGGCAAGAATGCTAAGGGTGTTTGAGGTGGTAGAGTAGCCGGTCGCTACTTGTGGCAAGAAAAGGGTAGGGTAGTCGGTTGCTACCTGAGGCATGTAATGGTAGGGTAGCCGGTTGCTACCTGAGGAGATGGTTGGACATGGAGTCTTGCTCGAATCGGTCAAGGACCGAACCTAAGTGCCGCTGAATCAGTTCCCCTATCGTACGTCCACATGTCCTTTGTTGGATCGGTGGCTTCCGACAGAGGGGGGGGGGTGAATGTCGAATTTCAAATCTCTTTCACAAATTCTTCACATACATAGTCAAATTCAAAGAACTAGTATGATCTGAGTGAAAATGCAGTGGAAAGACCCCCAAAAGTTCTTGGTAATGTGGAGCTCGTCGATAGCTTCGAAACGAGTCCAAGATCACTGAATTCCGAGTTCGGACGCAAAAGTTATGACCAAAACAGTAAACGTCCGAAGCAGCAACAGCAGTTCACACCTGAGTCTCAGCTGGGTGACTCAGCTGAGTGTCACAGCTGAGTTTCAGCTGGGTGACTCAGCTGAGTTTCAGCTGGGTGACTCAGCTGAGTGTCTCAGCTGAAACTCAGTTGGGTGACTCAGCTGAGTGTCTCAGCTGACAAGGCAGATTAGTGCAGATTCCAGAGCAGAAATTTCGTTCCAACCTTTGAGCCAATTCAAAATCTACCCAACCAAATTCAACCAAAATTTGCAGAGAGATGTAGGAGGGTCTTGTGAGTCTAAATCAAGTACTGATCTCCATAAAAACTCCTCAAATCAAGACCTTTATCCAATTTCCTCCAATCAGCCCAAGAAATGAGAAAAAGTGAAAACTCGGGGGAAAAGGAAGCTCGTGAGGAATTTTGATCTCAAATCAATATAGTGTCATCTCACATGTCCCAGCAACCTATTCCAAGCACCACACCATAGAATTAACCCCTCTACAAGATCAATCACGAAAATCACTTTTCTCGCTCTTTTCTCAAGGAAAACTCGAAATAGAGGAGGGAAAGGTTGAATCCTTGGGTATACTTGGATGGGATCAGTATAGAGATAATATCCCCATCACTTACTTGCCATACCACAGATCAATCCATAAGAAAAGCAGCATCCATAAGCTTCAAAGAGAGAGTGACTCAAGAACACATAGGGATTGAGGAAATCTTTTTGTATTGAATTTTCGTGGGTTTTTCTTGGGTTTACAAGCCTCTCATCTAGGCAAAGCACTTCATCAAGTGCAGCTCTCAACAGCTAATCAAAAGGGTTGAGGGTTAAGAAAGCCCTCATCATCTATTTATAGTGGGGAGGGACAACCCCCTCTTCCACTCTTGGGCCTCATGCCCTAATGGGCCTAACTACCTAGCACGCATCCCAAAGCGTCTAAATAGCTTGGCCACCTCTCGATTTTCCTTCCACCCTAAGCTACCAACCCTAAACCGCTTCCGGCCGCCGCCGCAGTTTCTTGGTTGAGCTTTGGTGGTTTCCGCGTTTTTACCAAAACGCCCTCGCACTGACTTGGTCTTCACGTCTCGTCTCCACCCGCTTTCTTGTCATCCGCGTACATGCTTTTAAGCCGCACGATGTCGTCGCCACCTCCTTGACCGCATCTCAGCCCTCCAAGCTATCATGCCGGTCCATATGGCCGAACCATCGCCGCACCCAACTCGCACCTGCACACAATAGACCAAGCAAAGCGTTGCGAGCACAAGTTTTCCACTTGACCCAAGTCAGTCGAGAAAAATTCTTTATCCACTCAATTTTTCCTTGAGACAAATTGAGAAACTCAAACAATCAATCACATTGCAAATAATTCAAACCACGAATTCATGCAACCAAAAGAGTCAACTCCACATAAGATGGCAAAATATTCATCACAAATATTGTCAAGTCCTCACATGACTCACAATCTCCCCCTTGATGAATATATTGCCAACATCTCTCAATCAATCAAATTGAAGTTGGTTTAAAGATTTAAAAGCAATCGAGTTGCAAGAATTCACACTTGGCCAAAAGAAAGAGAAAGCAAGCACCGGGCCAAGTGCATGTGAACAAGAGTAAGATCCAAACTGTGAGTGAAGACTTAACATATGCAAAGAAACTCCCCCTCACTCCTATAATCCATATATCTATGATCTACTCCAGAAAATGCGAAATCCATCCAAAGGTATGATTGATGTGACTATTTCTCCCCCTTTGGCATTATAATCATCAAGGATAAGCATGGATGCATGGAAATTTGATTTTTCAGTTTGAGCGAGCTTTGAAGATTATCCAGAATGAGACAAAACAACTGCTAATATGCCACATATGTGCTCACCAAACCATAAGAAGACATGTAGATCAAGAAGAGCAGCTAGCATATCAAGTTCTTAGCATATTAAAGAGTTCACTAGTAATGAGCGCCAGACTAGGTAGTCACAATTGCAATGACTCTAAACATGAGTGAAGTATGACAACCTAGCGCTAAGCCATGACTAGGAGGACAACCGATCAAGATTAGGACCAAAATACTCTACCACATGCTGAATTAAGCAATCACATGATGAAATGGATTAGGCACAACCAAAATACAACCCCCTGCACGAGGAAGTACCTTGAGTGATTCATCCTGACTTTTTCACATTGAGTCCACATGATTATTTGGACTAGCCACAACCAAAGTACTACCTCCTGCACGAGCAAGTACCTTGAGTGTTTCATCCCTATTTTAGCATTTTTCACATTAGCATATGATAGATTTCAAGCATGTAGAGCAAAAACTAGTGACTTTTGATGACACTAAGCATTCTCCGACCCAAGCCACAAAAGCCTAGGCATGTTAAGTCACTAGCAGTCCTAATCAAGATTACCATGAAGTCCTATCTTTAACCAGTCATATACAAAGATCATAGTTGCAATACTAGAGTCATGAGCAGATTCAAAAGCAAAGGATTCCCTAGCAGGCAACTCATCAGTAGATCAAAGATTTAAATTCAAGTTGTTGTCCAATTAAGCTAGCATCACTGATTCTTGAGAACACATATCAAAATATGGTAAAATGAGCTAGACACTCAGAATATGGCATATAGCGAACTCGTAGAACTCATTGTTTCATCAAGGATAATAGACAAAGCTCATGAACATGTAAAGTGCACATGATATATCACAAATGATGCAAAATGCACTATATTACACTATGATACACAGTGAGAAAACTCCCCCTCAAACCAACCCATGGGGATGAACAATCCCCAACTCCCCTCTAAGTGCACAGAATCGTGTGGGATCTAATGGCTTGGTAAAGATATCCGCGAGCTGATTTTCAGAATCAACAAACTTAAGCACTACATCACCCTTCTCAACATGGTCTCTCAGGAAATGAAACCGCACATCTATATGCTTAGTCCTAGAGTGCTGCACTGGGTTCTTAGCAATATTAATAGCACTAGTGTTATCACAGAAAAGTGGAACACTATCAAAAGACAACCCAAAATCCTGCAAAGTCGAAATCATCCAAAGAATCTGACTACAGCAACTAGCGGCAGCAACATACTCAGCTTCAGCAGTAGATTGTGCAACAGAAGATTGTTTTCTAGAGGACCATGAAACAAGAGAGGTGCCAAGAAAATGACAAGTGCCAGAAGTACTCTTGCGGTCTATCTTACACCCGGCAAAGTCTGAATCAGAAAAACCCCGAATCCCAAGCACAGAAGAGCATGAATACCAAAGTCCATACTCAGGGGATGATCGAAGGTACCTCATAATGCGCTTCACAGCTTGCCGGTGGGAGTCTCTCGGCGAGGCTTGAAACCTCGCACATAGGCAAACAGCGAACTGGATGTCCGGCCTGGTCGCCGTCAGGTAGAGGAGGGAGCCGATCATGCTCCTGAACTCCTTCTGGTCCACTGCCTCTTCTTCTTCATCAGGACCAAGTGACGTTGCAGTAGACATCGGGGTATTGATTGGCTTGGCATCGCTCATCCCGAATTTCTTCAATAGATCCTTGGTGTACTTGGCCTGATGTACAAAAGTGCCCTCCTTTGTCTGCTTGATTTGTAGCCCCAAGAAGTATTGGAGCTCACCCATCATGGACATCTCAAATTCCCTGCTCATCATCTCAGAAAACTTGGACACAAGAGCATTAGAGGAGCCACCAAAGATTATATCATCCACATAGATTTGTGCTATCAGAAGGTCATTGCCACGCCTAAGAAGAAACAAGGTTTTGTCTACCCTCCCCATTTCAAAACCATTTTGAATCAAAAAGCTCTTAAGTCTATCATACCAAGCTCTAGGAGCTTGCTTAAGACCATAGAGAGCCTTGGACAGTTTGAACACATGGTTAGGGTATTTAGAGTTCTCAAATCCTGGAGGTTGTTTAACATAGACTTCTTCTTCAATGAAACCATTAAGAAATGCACTTTTCACATCCATTTGATAAAGCTTGAACTTCTTAGAAGCTGAAAATGCAAGCAAAATGCGTATAGCCTCCAAGCGAGCTACTGGTGCAAATGTCTCATCAAAATCAAAGCCCTCAATTTGACTAAACCCTTGGGCTACAAGTCTAGCCTTGTTGCGAACAACAATGCCATCCTCACTTTGCTTGTTCTTGAACACCCACTTGGTTCCAATGATATTGTGACCAAGTGGAGGCTCTACAAGCGTCCAAACCTTATTTCTATCAAAATTTTCTAACTCCTCATGCATGGCATTGACCCAACTATCATCAGAAAGTGCATGACATATATCTTTGGGCTCAAAAGATGCAACAAAAGCTGAATGCGCAAGTTCTGAGGAAGGAATGGACCTAGAGCGAGTTACACGCTCAGAAATGTCACCGATGATCTGCGCTAGAGGGTGATCCTTCTGGAGGCGTTGTGGACCCCCGAGCTCATCTGGAACTCGAGTAGAAGTAGCCTCGGCAGCCTCTACCTCAGCTGAAGAAGGGGTAGGAAGCTGAGCTGCCGGTGAAGAAGGTGCCACCGCCGATGAAGAAGTCGTCGGGGCTGGACCCTCAGCTACTGTAGAAGAGGTCACGGGAGGACCAACGGCTGCCGCCTGAGAAGTGGGGGCACGGCCCACGCCACTCTCAAAGTCATCTTCATCCTGGAAGATCGACTCGGACTCCTGTGAAACACCTGAAATCTCGGGTCTAGCAGAGCTAGCCTCATCAAAAGTCACATCACAGGACTCCACAATGGTGTTAGTCTCAAGATTAAGCACTCGATATCCTTTCGAATGTCCAGGGTATCCAAGCATGATACCATCAGAAGTACGTGACTCGAACTTGTCGAGAAGGCCCTTCTTCAGGATAAAACATTTGCAACCAAACACCCTAAGATGGGACACATTTGGCTTCTTCCCAAACATAAGCTCATAAGATGTCACATGCAGAGAAGAACGCAGAAAAACTCTATTTGACACATAGCAAGCGGTGTTGACGGCCTCGGCCCAATACCGTCGCGATGTGCCATACTCATCAAGCATCGTTCTTGCCATCTCAACTAAAGTCCTATTCTTCCTCTCCACAACACCATTCTGCTGAGGGGTGCGTGGAGTGGAGAATTGGTGCTCAACACCATGATCAGCAAGAAAATCTGCGAAAGAAGCATTCTTGAACTCTAATCCATTATCACTGCGGATTCCCTTCAAAGAACCAGGAAAGAGATTCAAGAGCCTCAAAGCCAAATCTCGAAAGAACTCAAATGCTTCAGATTTGTGCTCCAAGAAAAACACCCAAGAGAACCGAGAATAGTCATCAACAATGACAAGAACATACCACTTCCCACCCGCCGATCGAACCCGAGCTGGACCTACAGTGTCCATGTGTAAAAACTGAGCGGGTCCATCGGTCTTCACCTGATTGACAGGTGGATGAGAAGCGGCAACTTGTTTGCCATGACGACATGGGGCGCATACCAAATCGTTGACTGGTTTGAGTTTGGGCAAACCTCTCAGAAGGTCAAGGCTGCCAACTCTAGTCAAGTGGTCAAAACCAACATGCCCCAAACGCCGGTGCCAAAGTTGAAACACTGAGGAACTAGTTGCAAGAAAGCATCTAGACTCAGAAGAACTAAACTCAGCAGCAAAGACTCTACCAGGACGAGAAATACCAAAAGCAAGTGCGCCCGAAGAGTCAAGAACACGACATCCATTCTTCTTAAAACACACCTCATAATCATCATCAATGAGCTGTGAAACAGAAATGAGGTTGTATTTCAGTTTACTCACAAGGGCAACATCTTTGAGAATGTTGTTGTTGTTGACTCGCACTGCGCCCTTGTGTGTCACACGTCCACGGGAGTCATCTCCAAAAGTGATGTACTCATCACCGGACGTCTTGTTGAGGGAGGTGAACCATTTTGAGCTTCCGGTCATGTGACGTGAACACCCGGAATCAACAAGCCACATGTTCACCAACCCTCGCCGGCCAACCTATACAAAAGACCGAAAACGAGTGGGCTCAGTACTGGGGTTAGTAAGCAAGGATTTTTGAATCCAGTACTGAGTCACTCGCTGAAAAGGAACAAAAGATCGTGAGTGATTAGTATGCAATGCAACACCTTGAGCAACTCTACGACCCTGACCTAGACCCCGCCGCGGAGGAATGTCACGCACCGGAACACGTGAACCACCTCCAAGAGGACGGCGAGAAAACTCTAAGCGACCTAAACCCTGTCGCCTGCTAGAGCCACCAGAAACCTCAACATGTTGAGGCCTCGTGTGTGTCTTAGGAGCACTCAACGCATTGTTGCGTCGTTGAATACCCCTAAGGGCACGAACACGGTCACGACGCTCCTCCTTGAGACGTCGAAAGCAGAACTCAACTAGGTGACCATCCTTATGACAATGAGTGCATTGGTATTTTACCCTATGCGAGGTAGCACCAACTGAAACTGAAGCACTCTTGTCCTTAAGCGGTGAATCTAGATAACCTCCTGACTTAAACACTGTTTCCCCTCTCCCCCTGAGCTATTGCAATCAAGCCTCTACCAAGAGAACCAATGGGATGAGGAGGATGATTCTTATTTTCTTCCACATGATTAAAACCTAGACCTTTGCCTGAGCTAACTCTAGACTTGTCTAAGATCATGTTGAGTTCTTTTCTACCTCCAGAAAATCTCTCCAAAGTTTTCTTGAGGTAGTCAACTTCCCTAAGCAAAGAAGCACATGTAAGACAAGCTCCTGAGGCTGACACTCTAACAGCTTTCTCATATTTTTCTTTGTATGCTCCTAGTTCAAGTTTTAGAGACTCACAAGACACACAAGTAATGCTACATGTTTCAGCTACTGTTTTCTTAAACCTCTCTCTAAATGCAGCATGCATAGCAGAAACATCATTCTCAAGCTCATGGCAAAATGTGCAAGTAGAGGACATAGCATGAGAAACATCAACAGGTAGCTTAGACGCGGTAGCATTAGCCAAAGTAAGTTTTCTGTAAAGTTCAGAGATGTGTCTTCCTAGGTCCTGATTTTCTTCAACTAGTTCAGAGCATTTATCACACACTGGCCTTCTCATTTCAAGCACAGATTGATTCAATTCTTTATTTCTACCTTCCAAATACTTGCATCTTAAACATGGGGAAGATTCTTGAGTGCTAGCAAGTTGATTCTTAGCATTCTTGAGTTCATTAGCATGAAATGAGTGAGCAATGCAACCAGCAAGATAAACAGTTTTAAGCTTGGCTAGATTGTCCTTATAGATCATAAGCTCCTGGATGACAAATATATGCAACATGAAACCTAGAGCGAAGCACAATTTCATCTCATTCAACTCATTCAGAGGTGCTAAGCTAGAGGAACATCCTAGAGATCCACAAGAAGGCAAACTAGCATATGAAGCCTTAAGCATGTCAATTTCTTTCTTCAGAGAGTCTAAGTCATCATCCTTAGAAGTGCAAAAGGAGCAAGGGCTCGACTTAAGTTTATCAATTTCAATCATGGATGACTTAAGCAATTCACTTACACTAGCATGAGCATCTTTAGCTTCAAGGAATTCTTTGTGTAAAACATCACAACTAGCACACTCATCCTCATTACTTTTCAGTTTAGCAATTTCTAGTGTAAGAGAATTAACTTTCTTAGTCAGGTCTTTAGATTTCTTGATTGAAGCAAACAAGGCATCATTTTGCACATCAAACATATCAAGCAGTTTATCATGCCTAACACTGAGCTCATCGAAAGTGCAACTTACATCGCTTTCAAGATCTTCGTTGTCGCTCTCTTCTTCAGATCTCGCCATGAAGCACATGCCGGTGAAGCCATGTTCGACCTTCTTCTTCCCTTTCTTCTTGTGCTTGGGCGGCTCCGGTTCATCCTCGCTTGAGGAAGAGGAAGATGAAGAAGAGTTGGAGCTGTTGTCGCTATCTCCAAAAGCGGCGAGAGCTCGACGAAGATTCTTCTCCGCCTCACGCATCTTGGGCCTTGATCCAAAGTTGTTCCTTCTCTTGTCCTGAAACTTAGAAGCAAACTTGTTTCTCTCTTTAGGATTAGGACACTCGGATCTAATGTGGCCTTTCTCACCACATCCATAGCAAGTGATGTCCGAGGATTTCCTTCTCCTATTTCTCACATTCTTGTATGCCCTAGAGAAGCGTTTTGCAAATAACGCGAGCTCATCCTCGGGAAGAGACTCAAGCTGATCATCAGACAGAGAAGACAAGGCTGCAAGAGACAGTCCAGAAGAAGAAGAAATCATGCAAGTGTCAGAGTTGACACTAGAAGATACTATCCCCGATGGATCCGAGGAAGTGTTCCCAACAAGAGCCAAAGATTTGGACTTAGAGCCATTTCTGTTCTCCGAAGTGATCTCATGAGTGGAGAGCTTGGAGAACAGGTGATCGAGTGTGAGAGTGGCAAGATTGGCGGACTCTTGGATGGCAATCTTCCGCACTTCAAAAGCGGGCTCTAATGTGTTCAACACATGCCTAGCCATCTCTGAGTCAGAGTACCTCACTCCCACACTCCTGAGCTTATTCACAATTCTTTCAAATCTCTCAAAAAGCTCAGAAATTGATTCCCCAGAGCGTTGCTCAAAGCGATTGTATTCAACTTTGTATTGATCCGCTCGAGTAATCTTGACTTGGTCGGACCCCTCATGATAGGTGATCAAGGTCGACCAGATCTTGTGAGCGGTATCAAGATGAGCAACCCGCTCGTGCTCCTTCCTGTCCAAACCAGAAAGCAAATAGTTGATGGCTTTGCAATTGTTTTCAACATCAACCTGATTTGCAGTCGTCACTTCGGCAGGAAGAGCAAAGTCACTTTCAATGATTTTCCAAATAGCAAACCCCTCTGACTGGATAAAGATTTTCATTCGATTTTTCCAGAACTCCCAGTCCGTGCCATTGAAGACAGGAGGACGATCGAGTATCCGTGAGAAGCCATGGCTCGCAAAGCCGGTCAAAGCTTATAGAGAAGCGAGACTGGGCTCTGATACCACTTGTTGGATCGGTGGCTTCCGACAGAGGGGGGGTGAATGTCGAATTTCAAATCTCTTTCACAAATTCTTCACATACATAGTCAAATTCAAAGAACTAGTATGATCTGAGTGAAAATGCAGCGGAAAGACCCCCCAAAAGTTCTTGGTAATGTGGAGCTCGTCGATAGCTTCGAAACGAGTCCAAGATCACTGAATTCCGAGTTCGGACGCAAAAGTTATGACCAAAACAGTAAACGTCCGAAGCAGCAACAGCAGTTCACACCTGAGTCTCAGCTGGGTGACTCAGCTGAGTGTCACAGCTGAGTTTCAGCTGGGTGACTCAGCTGAGTTTCAGCTGGGTGTCTCAGCTGAGTTTCAGCTGGGTGACTCAGCTGAGTGTCTCAGCTGAAACTCAGTTGGGTGACTCAGCTAAGTGTCTCAGCTGACAAGGCAGATTAGTGCAGATTCCAGAGCAGAAATTTCGTTCCAACCTTTGAGCCAATTCAAAATCTACCCAACCAAATTCAACCAAAATTTGCAGAGAGATGTAGGAGGGTCTTGTGAGTCTAAATCAAGTGCTGATCTCCATAAAAACTCCTCAAATCAAGACCTTTATCATGATCTTCCTAGAACACCTCAAAAGTTGGACGAAAACGAAATCTTTGATTTCTTGTTGCTCGTGAGGATTCTTGATATGAAATCAATAGAGTAACCTCTCACATGTCACAGCAACCTAATCCATCCCTCCAATCACGAAACCAAAACCTCTTCATGACTCAATTTCAAAACCCCATTTCTTGTCTTTCTCTTCAAGAAAATTCAAAATTAAGAGAAAAAGGGGTTGATCCTTGGATATGCTTGGATGGGATTAATCTAGAGATAATCTCCCCATCACTTACTTGCCATACCACGAATCAAACCACAAAGAAGGCAAGCAAACAAAAATCAAAATGATTCAAAGAGCGAATGACTCAAGAACACATAGGGATTGAGGAAATCTTTTTGTATTGAATTTTCGTGGGTTTTTCTTGGAGTTTACAAGCCTCTCATCTAGACAAAGCACTTCACAAGTGCAGCTCTCACAAGCTAATCAAAAGGGTTGAGGGATAAGCACCTCTTACCCCTCCTTTTATAGTGGTGGAGGCATACCTCCCACCACTTGGGCCTTAAACCCATTTAGATGGCATGAGCACTTAGCACGCATCACAAAGCATCTAGTGACTCATCCACCATCGACTTGGGCCTTAAACCCATTTAGATGGCATGAGCACTTAGCACGCATCACAAAGCATCTAAGTGACTCATCCACCATCCAAATTTCCTTCTACCCTAAGCAACTAACCCTAAACCGCTTCCCGACCGCCGCCACAGTTTCTTGGTTATGCTTCGGTAGACTCCGTGTTTTTACCAAAACGCCCTCACACTGACTTGGTCTTCACGTCTCGTCTCCACCCGCTTTCTTGTCCTCCGCGTACATGCTTTTAAGCCGCACGTTGTCGTCGCCACCTCCTTGACCGCATCTCAGCCCTCTAAGCCTTATGCCGGTCCATATGGCCGAACCATCGCCGCACCCAACTCACACCTGCACACAATAGACCAAGCAAAACTGTTGCGAGCACAAGTTTTCCACTTGACCCAAGTCAGTCAATAAAAATCTCTCATACACTCAATTTTTCCTTGAGACAAATTGAGAAACTCCAAACAATCAATCACATTGCAAATAATTCAAACCATGAATTCATGCAACCAAACATTTAACTCCTCACAAGATGGCAAAATATTCATCACAACTGTTGTCAAAGTCAACACATGACTCACAGCATGCAATATTGTCCCAAAAGGATAAAGAGTACATCGTATTTCCCTTCAACCCAGAGTAAGTGTTGCATCGCATCCAATACTTATAATTTCACCACTATGCATATATCACAAAGCTGATTTGGTAGTTCGTCTATACATATGCAGCTACCATTGGGTTTTGGTCGTACTAGTACCAAAATAGAACAACGTTATGTACGTTGATTCCTCGTGAGATCCTTCACGTGACTTCAGGCCGATTCGTGACATACCTGACCAGGCGTTCATCGATTACAAAGCTCGTGGAGGGATAAGTGGCAAAGGGTCGAAGTTGCGACATAAATTTGACTTTTCGCTACATATATATCCATTACTATGTTAATATAGCATATTGACATGCTTCATAATAGATTCTTCTTAGCTAACATATATTTGTTTCTTGTTTTAGTGCAAACAACAACCCAAGGGGACAAACCTATGTGGATTCTACGTTTGCTACCACATGGAGGTTATCACGGGTTTCGCTAAGTGAAAACTAGATGAGGCGTGGAAGATTGAAACTACCACAATTGATGAAGCTCAACTCAAGTGCATTCGAGGGATTTTTGCCTTCTTCATCAATACACAAATCATCAATCCCGATGGCGAGTTCTATGGTGGCGGCTTAGCAGAGTAGCATTGTCCTTTCATCTATGTACTTAGCACTCTCTTGCAACTTTCCTTTTAAACATTGAAGTATGCGGTTGTTGGCAGCGATCGAGCTCTCAATTCTGAACGGTGTGACTCATTTGTAGCTAGCAATTGTGAATATATCTAGCTAGCAGTGTGACTCTCTTGCAACTTTCCTTTTAAACATTGAAATATGTGATTGTTTCAGTGTATTGTCTATGAATGTATCTATCTGTATCTGTGTTAAATATGTGAATATTCTGTGCAATATATCTGCTGTTTCAGAGGGCATGGCTAGCAATTCCTAAGGCTAGCCACAAAACATGCAGTGTTATGCCCTCTGTACAGAACCATCCCAGACGGGTGAACAGCTGAAACCGTCTGCGATAGCAGTCATTCGAGACGGGTCAGAGATAATACCCGTCTGGGATGAATTCTTATCGCAGACGGGTGGTGTAGTCGAACCGTCTGCGATGAAGGGTTATCGCATACGGGTGCTTTGGTTGACCCGTCTGGGATGAATGGTTATCGCAGACGGGTAGCCCACCCGTCTGCAATGACCTGTGTCATCACAGACCACCAATTTCAGACGAATCGGCCAACCGTCTAGGATGATTGTTTCAGCCCGTCTCGGATAGGCTGTTCTATAGTAGTGGATCTAGTAGAAATTTTTTAACTATGAACCAATCTAATCCAACAACTCGACACGATTAATAAAGCAAAAGTTCAACAATGCAAGAACTATGATGAAAACTGCGAGGCTCAGATTGGTTTGGACAGCGGGTAAGCTAATCTACTATTTTTTATAGGCTTTTTCTGGACGATTGGTAGACCAAATCTAAAGTATGAAAATGGTAAATTTCTCATTAAGCAACTTGAGCCCTGATACCACATGATGAACAATGGGTGTCCCGATCTTTCGATGAAAAGATAACTATTGATTTGTGGAGATAACTTTGACGATTCGACTACACCGTACGACGACGATGCGCCTTAGTAATCGCTAAACCAATTTTGGTAGGTTATTGACGATGCTAGAAGCACGATCAACCTGAACATGAGGTTTGTAATCCCCGCGAGCAATCGAAGAACTAGCAAGAATTAAGATAAAGCAATCTAAAATTGTAAGTATGGATAAAGAACAAGATAGAGTGTGGTTCCAAAAAGCAGTCTTGATTTGGTCGTTGGACACCAAAAAAGATACACACAGTTGCAAAGGTAGCAAACTCTTAACCCAAAACAAAAGAGAGCATCCTGGGAGGTATATAAAGACAAGAGGTGGTCTGTTTCAGAAATAGTCCCAGACAGTTTCAGCAATTGCGGCGTGCTCGTGATGAATTTGGAGGCGGCGTTGGACAGGTTGGAAAGAGCACGAGATAAGCTTTCCAAAGAGTCCAAGATCACCCAAATCGGAGTCCGTATGCCCAAGATATAGATGTTTGAATTCAGGACTGTTTCAGCAATCCGAATTAGAGTCCAGAACTTGTGGGACTTGCTCTCTAGCTCTCCTTGGACTAAAGGTGACGTGGGAGAACTTCTTATACAACACCACTTCATGTAGAAAATGGTCATAGTCACATAAACTCCATTTCTTCCTCCTCCCGAGAGCTTCAACTTGAATCATCGCATGTTCTTGAAGATCTTGACGGATCTCCGTTTGTTCTTTATAGCTTCAACAATGGACATAGTTGAAGTAGTGGAAGTAGAGGTGGCAGCAGTTATATCCATTGGGGTCATGTCCTCATCAGTTGTGCACACTGGAACATAGCCATTTGCTCCCAGACAAGCTGATGCCAAAGCGTGCATGTCAGGATGCACTCTGGCCGCGTCCAGCCCGTTCACAACATGCCTAGACATGCCATGCACGGCATCCCCCAAGCTCCCGGTGCTTTGGAACAGAACCACCATGCCAGACCATGCTCAGGGGCTTCCCCGTGACCTCCTCATCAGCTACCACCTTGCCCCTCTTGCTCCGGACCCCCTCTGCCGTCATGACCGATGCCTCCAGCAGCCACCTCACCGGCATCCCGAGCCCGCGGCTTATATAACTCGACCCCGAGCTCACCCTTTCCCTCAACCCACTCCCTCCTCCCTCTAGTAGTCACCACAAGCCCCAACTCCAACCGAGACCCCTTCATCCTTCTCGCTAACAAGTTCTTGATCCGCCTTGGGTCTCTTCATATCCAAGATATGCCAAGCATTCCGAGCCAATTAACCCATGACATGAGATTCTTTATCACCTCCTTCCCCAAACCCCTATTCTAATTTCCCGAAATCACCTCTGTACTGAAGACGCCCAAAAGCTCGCCGTGATTTCTCACCGGAGACCTAAGCCCGCCGTTCCCGTCCGTCCGAGTGGTGGCAAGGGCCGGTGCGACTACCAAGTGGGGTCGTCCCCTACCTCTCGTTCCCCAACCAGTAAGTGGGAGCCCACCGCTGACAGCAGGCCTCGAGCCTTTGTCGGGCCCGCGTGTCGGGTCAGTGGCAGTGCCCGACCGTTATTCCTGCCTCCGACTAATGGAATGCGTATTCACTTCTCCCCGACAGGTTCCCGCCTCCAGTGCAATGATGGCGTACATTTATTCTGCCGGAAGCGTATTTGTGTTGGTTTCCTGCTGGTTTTCCTTTTTAGAATAGTGGTTCACTGGTTCGGGCTCTTCCCAACTGGTTTTTGAATCATTGTTTCCAGTTCTGAAACCAAGATAAAATTGCCCAACCTTTTCATGTAGACACCTTTTGAAGTTTCAAATTATTTTAGATAGGAACAGGGGAGAAGTAGTAATGTTTAGGAAATTGCTTTTTCTTTTAAAGAAAAACATATTCAAAAAGTAATTCCACGGTACCCTAAGTTATTTCATAAACATTTTTACCATGTTTAGGAACTCTATAATATATAGGACCGTAGGACCAATTTAAATTCTTAATATAAACAATAGGTTGATTTCTCTATCTCATGCAAGTTCCATTATTTCATGTTAAAAGACTTTAGCTAGAACTTGAACCTAAGTCCATAACGATCTTAGGGATATTTCCAGAGCACTTTAAATTAGGTTAGGCACATTTCCACACTTAGCACCACCCCTGTGACCTAATTTAGGTTAAAAGATTGACATAAGTTTGAATTAAAACCTAGAGATCATAATTTCTTACTAATAAATGATCCTCATTTCATGTCGTGTAAAAATTGACTAACATTGGATAAGTTGAGTAGTAACTTATGAACCTTGCCGATTATTCATTTCTGTAACCTAACCTTAGTACTCGTCACCACGGTGCTAAACCTAAGTAGGGGTAGAAGCCAGTGAGCTCGCGCGCCTCACACGGCCAGCTGCGGGCGCTTCCTAATTAACACTGCGCGGCAGCCATGCTCCTCCTCCTCCTCATCCTCCCCCTCCTCCCTCCCTCCTCCCTCCCTCCTCCATATAGATTTAAACCCTAGATCTAGATCTCTCTCAATCCTCTCCCTCCTCCTCTCCACCCTCTCTTTCCCCCTCCCCTCCTCCCTCCCTCCTCCTCCTAGATATACAATCTAGATTTAGATCTCTTTTAACCCTCTCTCCTCCCCTCCTCTCTCTCCTTACCCTATTCCAAAGGCTCTCAAATCCACTCCTTGACGGCGCTAGCGAGCTCTCTTTGGTACGATGTAATTAATACAAGAAAGAAGAGAATTAATTTTGTCATTATTTTGTTAATTTGGATTATAATTAATTAGTTTGTTGTTGTAGGGATCGATGGATCGAAGTTGGATGTACGGCGAAAGGGCAACATGGAGTTTCGTCGATACTTTGAATGAGTTTCTAGATGTGGCCGAGGAAGATAGGGAGAAAAGGGGTGCGAACAAGATGTGCTGTCCGTGTTGTGGATGCAAGAACACAATAATATTCAGGGAGAGAGGCATGTTACAGCTACACTTGTTGACTCGAGGTTTCATGAAAGGTTATACACGTTGGACAAGTCACGGTGAGGAGGTGGAAATTTTAGCTAGTCCTGCATGTTTAGAAGAAGAGGACGTACATGAAGACGCAGAAGAAGATGAAGACCATATTTCTGAATGTAGGGATGACTTGACGGGAGAGGCGGGGAACAATTTGGCTAAAATGTTGAGGGACAGTCACATGGTGGACCAGGTGGTCAAAGACCCCGAGGATGAAAGAGAGGTCGCAAAGTTTGCGAAACTGATGGAAGACTCAACAAAACCACTGTATCGCAGCTGCGATCCTGAGCACACGCGTCTATCAGTCACGCTAGAACTTCTAAGGATCAAGGCAGCCCACAACTGTCCGGATGCAAGCTTCAATGAGACACTGGCTTACCTTGCGACGGTTTTTCCAAAGGAGAACGTGTTGCCTACAAGCACCGAGGAAGCCAAGAAGGTGGCCTGCCCACTTGGATTGGATGTAGAGAGACTCCACGCTTGTCGGAATGACTGCATTATTTATCGCAAGGAGTATAAAGACCCGCACAAATGTCCGGTGTGCAACACATCTCGATATAAGCGAGGCAGAAACCAAGACGATGACGAGGAAGAAGTAACTAGTGGTGCCCCTGCAAATGTTGTACGGTACCTTCCAGTCCTCCCCCGTTTGAAGCGTTTATTCGGTAACAAAAAGGAGGCAAAGCTTATGCGTTGGCACGAAGAGGGGCGAAGAAAGGACGGGGTGTTGCGACACCCAGCTGATGCTTGTCAGTGGAGGGAATGTTGGGGAACGTGCTACGCAAAACAAAAATTTTACCGTACACGAACCAAACCAAGATCCACTATCGAGGTGCAGGCAACGATATCATACCTTCGCCGATCACGTCAATGCAGCGAAGAAGTTGACGATGTTGATGAAGTCCGCAGACTCCCGCAGCTAGGTTATACCTCCCAGCCGCGAGAGTGATCTCCTCGCAAATAGTTCACCCGATCGAACGCCGAAGTGTACGACGTCTCCGAGGTATGCACGCGTACCGGATCAGCGACACCGCGGTAATGTGTGGACCAACACACAAGAACAGCGGGGATCTACGAGAAGGAGAAGCAGCAACGCGCCAGCAGCTGAACTAGATCCAATCTAGAAGAGAGAGGAAAAGGAGGCTGCGGCCAATCTAGAGGTGGCGGCTGCCTCTAGGATTTCAGCCAAGGGGCTAGGGCTGCTTTTGGGGCTGCTTGGGATGCCCTTTGAGGTGCCCTGCCCCTCTATTTAAAGGGGGTGGGGCAGCTCTCCCTGGGAAGGTGGAGTTCTACTCCAGCAGGAGCTCCCTGATGGAGTTGGAGTCCAACTCCACCAGAACCTTCTAGAACTTCTAGAACCTTCCAGAACCTTCCGATACTTTTCGGAACACTTCTAGACATCACCAGAACCAGCCGGGACCTCCCGGAACACTTTCGAGATCATCCGAAACACTTTCGGAACCCTTCTCTCTCGTTCTCCATAAATCGTAGCATTCCCAAATGTCGCTAAAACGTCAAGCGTGTGACCCTATAGGTTCGAGTATATGTGGACATGTCCGGAACACCTTCCGGTCAATAATCGTCAGCGGGATCTGGACACCCATAACGAATCCCACATATCATCGAAGATCTTTATCGAGCGAACCTCGTATTACCGCATATCATCCTTTTGCCTCACGATACATTAAACAACCCGAGGCGAGACTTTTATGGTATCCCTGTGATCAACTCCTTGATCACTATACCTAGTTATCCTCGTTACCGGTTTGTACTCTTTTCTCGTTTCTGTATTCTGGTGTCCCCGTGACTAACCCTTTAGTCACAATACCTGGCCAAGTGATGCTGGACACCGTAATACCGAGTGGGCCCAGAGTGTATCTCTCCATCGCCGGATGGGCAAATCCCAGTCTTGACATATCTTGAACCACGATATACTTTCTGGTGTACCTGAAAGTCACCTTTATAATTACCCAGTTACGGAGTAACATTTGATGACCCCAAAGCAACCATCCGGTATCCGGGTTTACGATATTCTCATGGTCTAAAGATGCAAGTAAATGTTAACACATAATGAGAAGATACTGACAACATATTGACGAAGTGATCTCGCAGTATCTCATAAGGGGGTGTATCCAACACCATTGTTACCCTAACAATGTGTTCCCATTATTGCCGGCATCCTTGTTACATTAACAATGCCCATGATCAGGAAAACAAGACCATCAACAATACATGAGCTAGTCCAGAGGCCTCACTAGGGATCTGAATGGTGTTTATTATTCCACACATGCAATTAGGTTTTCCTCTGAATCTCATATCCAAGAACCAATGCAATTCTAGCATAGAACATAAACTTAATCATGAACATGAAAATAGAATAATAACAACTTTATTATTGCGTCTAGGGCATATTTCCAACAGGGAAATCGACGTCGAATACCCAGATTTCGATAGTGATCCGAGGAATATCAGGTTTGGTATGAGTACGGACGGAATAAATCCATTCGGCAACATGAGTAGCAGACACAGCACATGGCCCGTTGTTCTTTGGATCTACAACCTCCCTTCATGGTTGTGCATGAAGTGGAAGTACATGCACCTATCTATTTTCATTCAAGGGCCAAAACAATCTGGAATGGATCTTAACGTGTATCAACAGCTACTGAAGGACGAACTAGCTACGCTATGGGAAGAAGGGGCTTAGGTCTGGGACGCGGACAAAGAAGAGTTCTTCACTTTGAAAGGCCTGTTGTTCACAACGGTGCAAGATTATCCAACGTACGGGAACAATGCGTGTTAGTGTACCAAAGGATACGAAGCATGTGTTAAGTGCATGGAAGAAGCCACAAGTGTTTTTTTAGAGGGCTCTAGAAAAATCGTGTTCATGGGCCACCGAAGGTGGCTGACCATGAATGACCCATGGAGAGAGGACGCAGAAAGGTTCGACGGAACAAAAGAAATCTGTCCAAAGCCTCGCGAGAAGACTGGACAAGAAATCTATGATCTCTTGAATGAAATGGACGAAGTTGAGCCAGGAAAAGGAAAGAAACAACCGCCGGTAAAGGGCGTCTGGAAAAGGAAATCTGTTTTTTGGGAATTGCCTTACTGGCCTTACCTAGACACACGTCACAGCATTGATGTAATGCATGTCAAAAAAAATGTCTGCGACAGCTTGCTTGGTCTCTTGCTCAACATTTCGGACAAGATAAAAGATGGACCGAAGGCACGAGCAGACATGCAACACATGAATATTAGACCTAAGCTGTGGGCAACCAGAGAAACGACCAAGACGGGGAAGAATGGTATCAGAGTCAAGACCAGCTGTCCTGCTGCTTGCTACACTCTGAGTAGAGATGAGCTTCATAGCCTTTGCGAATGCCTCTATGGTGTCAAAGTTTCTTCGGGTTACTCTGCAAACATCTGAAAACTTGTTGACATGAAGACTCACCGACTGATTGGCATGAAGTCTCATGACTGCCACGTGATGATCACACAGATATTACCTGTCGCGATTAGAGGTATCGTGGAGCCAGGTGTCCACAAGACGATCACGGACCTTTGTAACTTCTTCAACACTATCTGTCAGAAGGCAATCACGGTGCAACACTGCCAGAAACTGAAGGCCGAGATCACTGTCATAGTATGCGAACTTGAGATGTATTTCCCTCCAGCATTCTTCGATGTCATGGTACATCTCATGATCCATATCGTCCCGGAGATACTGGACCTTGGTCCCGTGTTCTTGCACAACATGTACCTGTTCGAAAGGTACAACGGGGTTATCAAGCGCTATGTTCATAACAGAGCGCATCCGGAAGGTAGCATCATCCAAGGCTATGCTACCGAAGAGGGCGTCGAGTTCTGCATGGATTACATGCGTGATCAGATACCTATAGGTGTTCTAGTTTCACGGCACACAGGCAGGCTCGACAGTAAAGGTGCGATCGAGCATAAAAATTTACACGTGTATTGATTGAAAAGATCAGATGATTACAACAGAGCACATTTCATGGTGTTGCAACACTTGGCTATGGTACGGCCTTATATTCAGATCCACATGAAATAGTTGCACGAAGTGAATACGAAAAAGGGCACAGTTGCGCTCACGAGAGAGCATAACGCAAAGTTCTCCGGGTGGCTAAAGGACTATTGGTATGAAAGGGAGCCATCAAATGGAGAAGAAAAACCGTCCGAATATTGTCACAAGAACCCGATAGCAAAGTCATGACGTGGCAATCGTATGATATCAGTGGATACACATTCTATACGGAGGCTCAAGACCGGCGCAGTACGTACCAGAACTGCGGTGTAACACAGGAGTCTAGAACTGGTCATCAGAGCAAGAAGTGTAGGTACTACGGCGTGATCGAAGAGATCTGGGAACTTGACTACACCGTGACCAAGATCCCCATGTTTCGTGTCAGATAGGCAAAAGATGTCAGAATCGAAGATATGAACACCAGTACCATGGTTATACCTCCACCGATCCCTATGGAATCACGATAAGTCAAATCAATCAGTCCCAAAGATGAGCCATGGGTATTAGCCAAACAACTCGCCCAAGTCTTCTACATAACCGACCCAAAGAATAAGAAGCGCGTTGTCGTGAGTAAAGGGAAAAGGAGTATTGTCGGAGTCGATGGTGTAGTTGACGAAGAGGACTACGACCAATTCGATGATCCGGACACAGAAGAAGATGATGTTGATGATCGAACGAGCAAGAGACGCAAAGGTACCCAGGATGCGTGCCCCTACATAAGACACAATCACGGTGAAGGACTGACGTATACCAGCAAGAAGATCAGAAATACTATTGAGAAGTGTGTCGAAGACAACGAAACCTAGCTTTCTGATCAATTCAGAATGTACCTCAATGTGTAATAATATCATTTTGATGAATTGAATGGTTAATTATATATGTTCGGGACTTGGTGAAATAGCTGGGGCATGTGTTGCATGTATGCTCTAAGTCCAGTCTGCAAACCTGTGGAAAACACACATCTGCAAACCCTAAAATCAGTCTTTATTTTCACTCCACAAAACTCCGCAAACCCGGAAATCAGGCAAACCAGCATCAAACCCTAAAATAACTCTACTGACGGGCAAACACATGGCATTTGACTTTCACTGACGCGCACCTTTATTCCACCCATCAGAGGAAGTACATCTGCACCGAGTGATTCGAAGCCGACTTCCTCTGACGGGCACTTGCTTGATCGCCCGTCAGTGAAAGTACTTCCACTGACAGGCGCTTATAATTGCCCGTCACTGGAAGTGTTACAGGGCCTATTTAACAATGACTTCGTGAAATTTCGCCAGGCATCGCGCGTTCATATTTGAACCAGCCGCGAACCCTTGTCCGCATCACCAGGCTGCCGCGCCGCCGCCGCTCGTGTCGCCGTCCGCGCCACCGTGCTGCCGTGCCCCCGTCCGCGCTGCCGCCGCTCGTGCACCCGTTCGCGCCGCCGCCGCTCGTTCCCCCGTCCGTGCTGCCGCTCCTATCATCCTCCCGAGACCTAGCCGCTGGCCAAGCGCCAGGTCACCGTGGAGGACAGCCCCTCCCTCCCTTCGTCCAAGGGCAAGGGCAAGGTCTTTGTCGACATTCGTGAGTTCTACGACAAGGACGGCAAGAACCTCCCCTCCCTTCGTCCGTGTATCTTTGATCTCAATGTTTAATGTATATATGTGTGTTCTGGTGATTGTCTCCCAACGATGTCTTTCACCATGGATGGATGTAGCCATTGGTGGTGTTTCGTTCAACTCGTTTCCTGTTCATCGTAGCTAGATGTCGCGGGGAAATCGCGGTAATATCCATTTGTAATAGGATTGTCGGGGAAGCGTGTATGGAAGATCTAGGCGGTGCACACAAGAACTTTACCCAGGTTCAGGCTCTCCAAGGATGGAGATAATACCCTACTCCTGCTGAATGTTTGATGATCTTGCGTGAAAAAGAGTTACAAGAAGTTGTAGATGAAGCAAGAACTAGAGACCAGCCAGCCCCTTCTGCATGGGGGGCTCGACCTTATATAGGCTTGGGCATTTAGCCGACTCGGTCACTCGGCTAGCTACAGTAACTGCCTAAATTAAATGAGACATTTACATGCTGTAACTGTCCAAGTAACGCCAGTCTTCATGCCGGTTGAAACGTTCATATTGATGAATTGTAACGCCTGTCTTGATGGCACCCGGACGTTGCATTGCTGCAGGCCTTTCTTGGGCCTTCATCCGAGTGGGCCTTCCCAAGCTTGTTGGGCCGACTCGGGGCGCTGGGCCTACCCGGATGGGCTCCCCTCGTCAGTAGCCCCCGAGTGCTTCGAGGTCTTGACACGGATGCCGACTGACGTGCAGGTTGTGCATGCCTGAGTCGCTGGTGTAGAGACCTTGATGGACTCCCCTGATACCTGAAAAAAGGTTAGATTGTGCTAAGTATTAGGAACTCGGTGACACCCGTACTTTCTGACTGGGGAAAATCGGCTTGTGGCCCTCCAGGAGGCGTATCATGAATTCCGAGTGAATCCGAAGTAGCGTCTGGCATATCCGTGTGGACCATTGCCATCTTGTGCCCGTAGGGGGGACGCCCTCATTCTTCAACTTCGAAACCGAGTCCCCAAACTCCGGCATTGAATCCCGAATCAATGAGCCATTTTGCGCCGCTGTGGCATTCGGCTCTGATTCGGAGACCATGTTGTTCCGCTGTGGATGCCGGGTTCGTTCTTAGCATGGGTGTTGCCGAGTGACCTGCAAACCCTGTTGAGTCGGTCATCAGCACCCTTTTGCAGAGTCAGTCTGCTTCCGAGTTGGGCGGCTTGTGCGCCTCGGAAATGTTTGACGGAGTCGGAATGACCCGTGACGTGTCCCAGTGGCCAAGCCGACTGTTGACTCGACGCCTGAGCGTGATTCGACTCGGGTTGAACCGAACCCGGTTGAAGCCGACTGGAATCACGATGTTGCTTTGACTGTAATGTCACATCAGCATTCAATGCGCGTAGCCGGTTGGACAGAGTGCCCGCAAAGCAATGATTTCGCCTCGAGTCCCGCCCGAAGCGTGCCCGAGACATCCGCTGTTGCTCTGATTTCGCGCGATACCCGAGGCGGCGACTCATCATGATTGCACCCGAATCACGCGGGCCGCGCGCGGGGGACGGAGGCTGACATCATGTCAGCTGGTCACATCGCCTGGGATGTTACGTTGTGGCAAAAAAGGCGCCCGAATCCCGCGGGGTTTCGCGCGAGGGACGGCGGTTCCGAGGCGGTTTCCCGCCACGTCGGATGCACGACCGCCAGCGGTTGGACTTCCTCGGCTATAAAAGGGGCACGGAGTAACCGCGGTTTTTCACCTTGCCTTCGTCTTCCTCGCGCCCAAAGCTTTTGCCTCCGAAGCTTCGCCACCGCGCACTCAAGAGAAAGCTCGCTCGCCACCACCACCCATCAGCCGGCTACCATGTCTCACGCCGCCAGCAAGGGCAAGAAAGCCGCTGTCTCCGCCTCCGCCACCGACGCATGGAAGAAGGGAGATTGGATCCCCTCGGTCATCGTCGACGAACTTCTCATTGGGTACGCCAGCGTCGGCTTGCTGCCGCCGTGGACCATCAGCAACTGGCGGGCACCGTACAAGGAAGTTAAGCCCGCTCCACATGAACACGAACGGGTGATACTTGCTCCGTTCGTGGAGCGGGGGTTCAAGCTGTCGCCGCACGACTTCTTGCGCGGACTGCTGTTCTTCTACAGTCTGCAACTCCACCACCTGAGCCCAAACGGCATTCTGCACATCGCGTGTTTCATCACGCTGTGCGAATGCTACTTGGGGACTCGGCCGCATTGGGGACTTTGGAAAAAAAATCTTCACAGTCAAAGCGCAACCCGTCAAGGCCGGCGACCGACTGTCCGTTTGCGGAGGAGTCAGCATTCAGGTCAAAGCCGGCTCCAAGTACTTCAAGATGCAATTTCCGGATACCATTCGGAAATGGCAAGACGGGTGGTTCTACTGCCCGGATGAGCGTACTCCGACTAGCCACGAGGGACTCCCCCCATACAACGAAGATCCTCCTGTGTGGCTGAAGCGCTGGAGCACCAAGCCGTCGAACGAAGAAATACCTGAAGTCGACCGACTCCTGAAGAGGATCGCAAGACTCCAGGAGAAAGGACTCACAGGCCCTGACATCATCGCCACCTGGCTGATTCGGCGTATCCAGCCCCTTCAAGCCCGGGCGCACCCGATGTGGGAGTACTCGGGCAACCACGACCCGACGAGAATTTCATCCGAGGACCTTTCGGACGACAAATTCTTGGAGGTTTTCAAGAGTCTGACGAAAGAACGAACTGGGCTCACTCGGGTGCCCAAAGTGCTTCCATATTTGCGTGTCAACCCGGCACCGGATGTAAGTAGCTTGTATTCCGAGTCGGGCTCTTGAAATTTGCTGTTTGCTTGCTTCTACTAACACCAAGTTCTTTGATGCTGTAGAACTACCTGAACTTCAATTCCATGCCGCCTCTTCCTGAGCAAGACTCGGCTCCAGCTGCCCTAGATAACGCTGAAGTCGATGAGGATGCTCCTGAGAGCGGCATCCAAATTGACTCGGATTCCGAGTCGGAAGGGTCGTACGAACTCGCCAAGCGAGGCCGCGACGACAGCGCATCCGGATCTCAGGTCCCGGGAGCTGGGACGGAGCCGACTCGCACGGAGCCGGCTGCCAAGCGGATCCGAGTAGCCGCTGCCGGCCCCACTACGCAGGCTCCAGCTCCCGCACGAGCCGCAGCTGCTAGTCGGGGGGCGCCGGCTCCGGCTCCTGCCCGAGTCGCTCCTCCCAGCCGAGTGGCGCAGGTTCCAAATCCTGCCGCCAAGCCGAGTGCGCCCCAAACGGCACTCGTCAGTTCCTCCGGAGGCCCGCCCGCTCCGGGGAAACCGAAGAAGAAAACGATCCCCACCACCACCAGGTACGAGTCCTTTTGCCTCAAGCCCTAGTCGCAGTAGGTATTGAAGTCGGTTTTCTTCTTTTGTTTTGCAGAGTCCAGAAGAAGCTCTCCGATAAAGGAGATGCTTCATCTGGCACACCAGCGGCTCCGACTCCAGCCCTGCCGCCAGTGTCGGCTCCAGCACCGACTCCGGCTGCGGTTGAGTCCAACGCCCCGACTACAACCGACCCTAGCGCGCCGGCATCATCCGTTTCCGCCATGGAAACAGAGTCGGCCACGGCTGCCTGGTCCGCCACACCTCCGGCTGCAGCCGTGCCTCCGGCTGCAGCGCTGCAGCCGAGTTCTCCCATGCCCCAGCCTGCCGCAGCTGGGGAGGAGGTCCTGGAGCTGGACGTGCGCGCGGGGTCTGCCGAAGCTTCGGCTGAGGATCCACAGCGCCAGCCAACTCCCGCCAGTGAGGAGACAACGGAGCCGGCAGTTGTAGCCGGAGCCGACTCCTCCGAGCCGGTGGGTGAGGCCGGAGGCCAACTCGTCATCGAGTTACCTCCAACGACCGAGTCACGTCAGCCTCCAGCTCCGACCCCCTCGACTCAAGAGATGGCGCCGGCGTCGTCAAGAGGCCTCGTCCCAGCGCTGCTGCTGCCGAGTTGCAGCACGGGGGACTTGGCCACCGCTGAAGAAGCCACGAACCGCGTCGCCGCCCTCAGCTCCAAGCTCCGGGATTTTGCCGACACGGCTAAGTCCTTGGCGGACTCGGCCGAGGTTCTGGAGACCTCCGTCGGGGTAAGTTGTCTTCAAGTTTTGTTTATTTTCCAACACTGGGAGCACGTTCAGTGCACCCAGTGGGTGTAGCCCCCGAGTCTCTAGCCGACTGATTGAGTCGGCTTGAGACTTATGAATTCGGGTGAAATTGACGAAGTTTCTTCTTTTCCAGGCGGCCATCCGACTCGGTGGAAATGGCCAGGTCCTTATGGAGAGGAATGCCTCCTTGGAGAAGGCATGGGAGGAGGAGAAGGCCAAGAGTCGGCAGCTCGAAGAAAAGCTCGCCGCCCTCGGAAGTAAGCGTCCGAGTCTTCAACTCCTTTGACTTTAAATTTTCTGCCCTTTTCTGACCTTCTTGAGTCGGCAGACGTCGAAGCCGAAAACGCCCGGCTTCGAGAAGAGTTGAAAGGCGCAATCCCGAGGGTCAAAGTCATAGAGATGCTCGACGCCAAGGCGGTCGAGTTGGATACCGAGCTGAGGGAAGCTCGCCAGTTGAAGAAGTCTGCCGCCTTGCTGAAAATGGAGCATGACAAGCTGTCGGCGCAGTACGAGAAGGCGCAGGCATTAAACTCCGAGCTGCAGGGACAGGTCGACAACTTTTCCCGACTGATGGACGAGTCGCAGAAGCGACACGATGCGGCCATCGTCGACTGGGAAAAGCGTGAAAGGGATCTCATTGGCGAACTCAAAAAAGACTTTACTCGGTAAGCCCCCGAGTCCTTTGCTTCTTTCTTTTTGCACGCTTCCTTGTCCATCCCCTTAGCAATAATCTGTACTCAGATGCTTGCCCTAGAGTTGGAGGAGCGAGCGAAGCAAGCGGCGCTCCGGCTCCGTGCGCTCGCCGACCCGGCGAGGTCGGTCCTCGACGTACTCTGGACACCCGAGATGATGTCTGAGTGTGTCGTGACCTTGGAAGACCGACTCCTCCAGGTCAAAGATTTGGTGCAGAGCATGAAGTCGGCTGCCCAAGGGCTTTGCACCAAGCTCTGGCCCAGAGAAGAACCGGGTTCCAGCATCTTCGCCCTCGCCGACAAACTCTCGCTTGGCCCAGCGGAGGTTGAAGAGTGGAAGGAGTCGGCCGCCCGCTCAGGGAGCCGGCATGGCGCTAGCAATGGTGCTGGCCCATCACCCGGACGCAGATGTTGACAACATCTCCGCTGGCGCCCCCGTCGATGAGGAAGGCCAGTCGGTTGACCCCATGGAGCTCCTTCCCCTGAGTCCGCGCCGCCGCCAGCCGGATCGGCAGCTTCACTGACCTGGAGGAGCGCATAGAAGCGACTCCAGAGGAATGAAAATCACAATGTAATATCTCTCGGTATGCCGAGTAGGAAATTATAAAAACTTTTGCAATGAATGAAGATGCTTTTCAATTCATTCTGATTTTTGCTTAAGTTATTTGTACAGGTTATTTGATTCGTCCACAGTTGTTTTTTCCGCCGAGTCGGATCCTTTCGCGCGCAGGCCGACCTTTAGCTTTTGCTCTTGCCAACCGGACAGCCGGGTTGCGACTGTAGTTGGGGACGAAGAGTGGGCCTTAGGTACCGTACACGTTTACTTAGACGCTCGTGTAGAAACAAAGTTAGGAGATTCGAAATAACTTGTACCGAGTGATGATTCACCCAGTGGGTGTGTGGTGACTTCCGGGTGTTGCCCGTAATGAAGCCACTCGGTTATATTAGACGTAGCCCCCGGGGATTGCCCAAAGGGAACTTAGTCAGAAAAAATGGAAATTTAGATAAACAAAGTGCCTCCCGAGTGCCGCTCGAAGGAAACAAATGTTTATTTATAATGAAAGAAAGAACTATTTTGAAGTACAAAGTTTAAGTGTAGAAGGGACGCAGCTGTGCAATGTTCCACGTCCGTTCCGTAACTGCACCAGTTGCCGGGTCCTCCAGTCGTATGCGCCGTTGTGAAGCACCTGGTTGACGATGAATGGTCCTTCCCAAGGCGGAGACAATTTGTGCATGCCAGCCTTGTCTTGGATCAGTCGGAGGACCAGATCTCCTTTGTTGAAGACTCGGCCTCGAACTTGCCGACTGTGATAGCGGCGCAAGTTCTGTTGATAGATGGCCGAGCGCGAGAGGGCGAGCTCCCGCGCTTCTTCTAAGAGATCCAGGTCGTCTTGTCGTGCCGACTCGGCATCCTTTTCCACGTATGCTGCGACTCGCGGGGAGTCGTGAAGGATGTCACTCGGCAGGACGGCTTCAGCTCCGTAAACCATGAAGAACGGCGTGTAGCCAGTCGACCGGTTTGGAGTCGTCCTTAAGCTCCAAAGAACAGACGGAAGCTCGTCGATCCAGGAGCCGGCAGCCCGTTGCAGCGGGACTAGCAACCGGGGCTTAATGCCTTGGAGAATTAGAGCGTTGGACCGCTCAACCTGGCCGTTGGACTGCGGATGAGCCACGGAAGCATAGTCAATCCGAATCCCATGGTCCCGACAAAAATGGCGGAAAACTTCAGCTGTGAAGTTCTTGCCGTTGTCGGTGATGATGTTGTGAGCAATTCCGAATCGGAAAATGACTCCCTTCATGAAGTTGACAGCAGTCGGACCATCAAGCTTCATTATTGGCTTAGCTTCGATCCACTTCGTGAACTTGTCCACGGCCACGAGGAGATGAGTGAAACCTCCCCGAGCTGTTTTTAGTGGACCCACCATGTCGAGTCCCCACACAGCAAAAGGCCATGTGATCGGAATGGTCTTGAGGGCGGTAGCCGGCATGTGTATCTGCCGAGCATATCTCTGACACCCCTCGCAAGTCCGGACGAGTTCTTCGGCATCAGCATGAGCGCTAAGCCAGAAAAAACCGTGCCGGAAAGCTTTGGCGACCAAGGATCGTGATGATGCATGGTGGCCGCAGAGTCCCGAGTGGACCTCCTCGAGCAACACTCGGCCTTCTTCCGGCGAAATGCAGCGCTGGAAGATTCCAGTGGTGCTACGCTTGTAGAGCTCACCGTTGATGATGGTATAAGCTCGAGCACGACACACGATGCGGCGTGCTTCAGTCGGGATCCTCAGGTAGCTCTTTGCGCAAAAGGTACGCAAGGAACGGCTGAGTCCAGAGAGGAATGTCCGCCAAGACTTCTTCTTGAGTCGACTGAGCCGGATCAGGGTGTGACGACCCGGCTTCCGACGACTCGGTTGCCGACTCCGACTTGACGGATGGTTGGTACAGCTGCTGAAGGAAAACTCCGGGTGGGACTTTTTCCCTAGCAGAGCCAATCCTGGCAAGGGAGTCGGCGGCTTCGTTGTCTGCTCGACGGACGTGGTGAAGCTCGAGGCCGTCGAAGTGTCCTTCCAGCCGGCGTACAGCGGCACAGTATGCCGCCATGGTGGGGTCCTTGGTGTCCCAAGCCTTCATCACCTGCTGCACCACGAGATCCGAGTCGCCGCGACAAAGGAGTCGGCGAATGCCGAGTGAAACTGCAATGCGCAAGCCATGCAGTAACGCCTCGTATTCTGCGACGTTGTTGGAGGCGGCAAAGTGGATCTGCAGCACGTAGTGCAACTTGTCGCCTTTGGGGGAGATCAGCACGACTCCAGCCCCCGTGCCCGCGAGCATCTTCGAACCGTCGAAGTACATGACCCAGTGCTCAAGGTGCACCTGAGTCGGAAGGGTCTGACTCTCGGTCCACTCGACGATGAAGTCTGCAAGGGCTTGTGACTTGATTGCCTTGCGGGGCTCGTAGCTGATGTCATGCGGCATGAGCTCTATCGCCCACTTAGCGACTCGGCCCGTGGCATCCCGATTGTTGATGATATCAGACAATGGGGCGTGACTGACCACAGTGACCGAGTGGGCTTGGAAGTAGTGTACCAGCTTCCGAGTCGCCAGAACACGCCGTAGACAAGCTTCTGGTAGTGCGGGTAACGCTGCTTTGACTCGGAAAGAACTTCGCTGATGTAGTAGACGGGTCGCTGTACCTTCTGGACTCGGCCCTTCTTCTGCACGCTCCACCACTAAGACAACGCTGACCACTTGATTGGTGGCCGCGATGTAAAGCAGCATGGGTTCTCCCTCCATGGGTGCAGCGAGAACTGGAGGTGTCGACAGAAGACGCTTGAGATCTTCGAAGGCTTGCTGAGCTTCACTCGTCCACTCGAAGGAGTCGGACTTCTTGAGAAGTCGGTAAAAAGGCAAAGCCTTCTCACCGAGTCGGGCTATGAACCGACTTAAGGCAGCGAGGCACCCGGTTAAACGCTGGATGGCCTTCAAGTCCTTCGGCCTGCCCATCTTGATGATGGCATCGAGCTTGTCCGGGTTCGCTTCGATCCCTCGCTCGGACACGATGAAGCCGAGTAGCTTGCCAGCCGGAACTCCGAAGACGCACTTCTCCGGGTTAAGCCTCATGTCGTACCTCCTGAGATTGGCGAATGTTTCCGCCAAGTCGGTCAGGAGGTCCGCAGTCTTCTTTGTCTTTATCACAATGTCGTCGACGTAAGCCTGGACATTTCTGCCTATCTGGTCGTGCAAACACTTTTGCATACAACGTTGATATGTTGCACCAGCATTTTTCAAACCAAAAGGCATAGTGATGTAACAAAAATGCCCCAAATGGGGTAATGAAAGAAGTTTTTATTTGATCCGACTCTTTCATTTTGATCTGGTGGTAGCCTGAATAGGCATCCAGAAAACATAAACGTTCGCACCCGGCTGTGGAGTCGACAACTTGATCCACTCGGGGTAAGGCGAACGGGTCCTTGGGGCATGCTTTGTTTAAGGACGTGTAGTCCACACACATGCGCCAAGTTTTGTTTTTCTTAAGAACCAGGACCGGGTTTGCCAACCAGTCCGGGTGAAAAACTTCTTTGATGAACCCGGCTGCGAGGAGTCGGGCGATTTCTTCTCCGATTGCTTTGCGCCGGTCTTCAGCGAAACGGCGGAGTGACTGCTTCACCGGCCTTGCATCCTTGGCGACGTTGAGGGAGTGCTCGGCGAACTTCCTTGGAACACCCGGCATGTCAGAAGGCTTCCATGCGAAGATGTTCCAATTCTCACGAAGGAAGTCGACGAGCGCGCCTTCCTATTTGGCCTCGAGGTCGGTCCCGATTTGGACCGTCTTGGACGGGTCCTCAGGGATGGACCTGGACACGCTTTGTGTCCTTGGCCGACTGGAAGGCGGACTCGGTTGCCGCCTTCTTGCTGGGTGGAGGTTGATCCGAGTCAGCTGATCGCCTGGATGTTCTCCAGCTCCTGAGCCGCGATCAGGGACTCGGCTATGTCCGCGCTGGCGATGTCGCACTCGTTAGAGCGCTCAAAATCGCCAGTGATGGTGATGACGCCTTTTGGGACCCGGCATCTTCAGCTTCAGATAGGTGTAGCATGGCCTAGCCATGAACTTGGCATAAGCCGGTCGGCCGAAGATCGCGTGGTATGCGCTTTTGAAGCCGACCACCTCGAAGGTCAATGTCTCGACCCGGAAGTTGCTTCGGCTCGCCAAACACTACTTCCAGGGAGATTTGACCCAGAGGTTTTGCACACTTCCCAGGAACTATTCCGTGGAAGGAAGTGTTGCTGGGGCGAAGTTGGGTCTCTGAGACCTGCATCTTCTTCAGGGTGTCCATGAAGATGATGTTGATGCTGGAGCCCCCGTCCATCAGGACCTTGCGGAGCTTGAACCCGCCGACTTGGGGATCGACCACCAAAGGGATGCTTGCCGGGTTGAGGGACCCGATCCGGGTGATCGAGTCGGCTGAAGCCGACTGGAACCTCGGACCAGTCCAGCCATTGAGGGACAGCCGGCACCGTCGCGTTGACCTCGCGACAGCGCAGCTTCCGACCCCTTTTGGAGTCGGATCCCTGGAAAATCATAAGTACCCCCCTTTGAGGGGGATACTGCGCAGCGCCGCCGCCTGCGGCGGGGCCTCCTTCCCCACCGTCTTCCGGCTCGGGCTGCTTCTCTTCCTCGGAGGCGCTGCAGGAAGCTGCACTCCCGGGTCGAGTGGCCCGCCTGATATTTGGCGGTGCTGTGAAACGAGCAGGGTCCGTCGAGGATCTCCTCGAAGGTGAGTTTTGGCGCCTTGCGTTGTTGCCAAGGGCGCTCCTTCTTTTGGCCAGCGTCACCACGCTGGGAGCCACGCTCGGCGGCCGCAACCAGGTCGGCTCCGCTGACTCCGTCTCCGCCGCCTGCCTTCCGCTTCGGGGGGCGATTATCCGCATGCTTCCGACCTGAGTCGGCAGGGACTTTCCGGCTCGAAGACTCGGCTTTTGCTTTGCCTTTGTCTTCGTACCGCATCGCCTCTTCACCCGTTGCGTATTTGCTGCGACTTCCATGAGTCGGCCCATGGTCTGTATGTTAGACCGGGCCAACTTGTGCTTGAGGAGTTCGTATTTAACTCCCTGGGAAAAGGCCTGGATGGCCTGCATCTCGGTGACATCCTCGATCGAGTTGCGCAGTCGGGTCCATCGTTGGATGTAATCGCGGACCGACTCGCCCTTCTCCTGGACACAAAGCCACAGGTCTTGGGCGTTCCCAGGGCGCTTATACGTGCCCTCAAAGTTCTTGATGAAGGCCTCTTGGAGGTCCCTCCAGTCGTAGATGCTATCTTCGGGAAGGCTGTTAAGCCATGCCCGAGCCGACCCTTCCAGCATCAGGGGTAAGCTTCGGAGGGCGACACGCTCGTTGCCTCCTCCTATGTTGCAAGCGACCAAGTAGTCGGCAAGCCAAGTTTCCGGCTTGGCTGTGCCATCGTACTTGTCGATGCCGCTGGCGATTCGGAACCGATCCGGGAAAGGCTCGCCCCGAATCCGTCTGCTGAAGCAAAGCGGACCGGTGGATGCAGAGCCACCCGGCTGGTTGACTTCTCCAGCGCGACGCTCAGCCCGAATCCGGGCTGCTCGTTGTCTCTCGATATCATCCCGAGCATCACGGGCGTCGTTTGCTCGGAGGGAGCCAGCTTGCCGCCGCTCGGCCTGGAGCCGGTTGATCTCCTGACGAGCGTCAGGCCGATTTGTAGACCGACTCGGTTGCGACGAGCCAACGGTAACAGGGTGACTCGGACCTGCCGACGGCCGGCTCCGAGCCGCTTGGGAGGCCAGTCGGTTACTGACCGACCCGGCCTCATTTTGCTGCTGCTCCACCGCCGTCTTCATCAATGTGACGACTCGGCGGTGTATCTCTGCCGCGGGGCCATCTGCCGGGGGCGGCAACGAATCAGCCAACGCGGCAGCCGCAAAAAGGTTTTGAGCCGGTGTCTGGTAGACAGCGACTCCATCTTGCTCTCGCCCGAAGAGCGGGGCCCGAGTAGCCCGGCTCCTCCGGGCGGCTGAGGAGGTTCGCCGGTTCGCGCGGCTACGCGAACCGTGAGGATCATTCGGTTGATCGCTCCCGCTGTTCGAGGGCCGCCCGTTCTTGATCAAGGCGCTCTCGTTCAGCGAGGAGGGCTTGCCGAGAGGCTTCCAAGGCCCTCTCGGCCTCCGATTGTCCGCCGATGGGCGTATGTAGATGCTCATGTGCCGCCCTAGCCGCTGCAGCAGACGTTCCTGTGCCGTCGCGTGCCATCCCCAATCACATACACCTCTGCCGAGGCGGTATGGCTGTGCGAACTCTCGTCCCCTTCGGATCCGAATCCAGAAGGGGAAGGAGAGATTCGGCGCCCACCATGGCAACGAACTGGGAGCATCCTTTGCCCTTGCCTGTAGCAGAAGGAGATCCAAGCCGGAGCTCGGGCTCCATTTCCTCCGCGGGGCAAGGACGCGGATCTTGAAGACGTAGCTGGCCAAGGGCATCGGCCACAAAGTGAAGGCGGCCGAAGATGTAGTCCGAGCCTTCGGGGTGTGCCATGATGGCACCTTGCCGGCGACAAGCTTGCCGCCAGCCGCAGGAGAAGATCCCGCCTGGATCATTGCTCCAATGCACGCGCCCCCTACCTGGCGCGCCAACTGTCGCTGTAACACCCCATTTGAACGGTTAGGTTTTGATCGACATTCATGCATACATGGCATCATCAACACCACACCTTGTTTAAACTTAGTTGTATATCAATTTAATTTTATAGAATATGTTAATATTTCATCCTCGGTGGGTAATTGTTGCAAACACCAATCAACGTATTGACAGTATAGAATACGTGCATATCTCATCCTTGAAAACTCAATTTGTGGAAATTAACACCAATCAATTTATTTGATGTGTCGAACTGCGATAAAAACCCTAGCAAGGGGTGGGGGCCAGTGGACTCCGTCGAAGAATCCTCCTCCCAACCATCCCCTCTTTTCTCCCTAAGGACTGCTCCCAGGAACTCACATGCAATATCTCTCAATTAGGTTATCCGAGGGCAAACCCTAAAGTCCTAGAAACTAGGGTTTAGCAAATGGACAAGCTAGGGTGGATCAAAATGCCTCAAACTTTGAGAATGGGCATGAAATGGGGAATATTAGCTCCATGCCAAATTTCAGAATTTTTAGGAAACCCTAGGACCTACCTCTAGTTCAAATTGCCGAATTAGGTTAAACTCTAGGTTTGAACTAGATCCCCTTTCAAATCAACTCCAAATTGGCTCAAACTTGCACAGTAGCTCAAAATAATATTAGGAAGGTCTGGTAAAAATTTCAAAACATTTGGACAAAGATTCATACATAAAATAACGTGGGGAGTGAATCTGTATAAAAGAAAAAGAAAAAAAAGGAAATAAAAACCCTAACTACTCGGGCCGACAGCCCGCTCGGCCGGCCCACCTGGCCGGCCCACTCCCCTGCGCGCACGCCCGCGCCTCCCCTCTCCCGCTGACAGGGTGGCCCCCCCTGTCAGCCTCCTCCCCTCTGCTGCCGCGCCCCGGGCCCGCCTGCAGGACCCGTCGTCCACGCCCCCGACGCCGGTAGGCCGGGGTGGGCGGTGCCCCGCCCCCGAGCCCGGCTGTCCGAGCCTCCGCCGCCCTTTAAAAGGGGGGCGTCCCGACAGCCCCCCTTCTCCCTCCCACGCTCTCCTACCTCCCACCGAAACCCTAGCCTCCAATTCCTCCCTCCGCCGTCCTCGGTCTTCAACTCCGGTGAGGAATCCAGTGCACTCCGGTGAGCCCCGACCCCCCCATTCCTCTTCCTCAAGCTAATGTGCACCGTGCCTCACCTCCCTCACCTCTTTTCTGCTCAGATCCGAGTCCCCAACGCCGTCGCTGTCCCCTTCGTCCTCAACTCCGGTCACAGCTCCGACGAGTCCTCGCGGCCACTCCAGTACACCTCGGAGCCCATCTTCTACTTCCAGAGCATCGCCTCCTCCTCCTTAACACCCCCATGTGCTTCCCCTTGCAGATCCTCGCCTGGAACGCCTCGACGCCGGCGACCCGAAGCTGCTCGCCGCTCCTCCCCGTCGCCGACCCCCTTCCCGGCCTCCTTTCTCCTCCCCGACCACCGAGGCGTGCTGAGGGTGAGCTCCCCTTCCTCCCCGGCGTATTCCCGAGCCCAGCAGGACCCCAGAGCCCCCTCCGGTGAGGTCTCCGGCGACCCACCGCCGTCTGAGCCTCGGCTCCGGCCGGCCCGAGTGAAGAGAGAGAGAGGGTGCGAGAGAGAAGGCGAGGGTCCCGACAGATGGCTCGGTGTGATTGGTTCCCGAGCGCATGACTGTATGACATGCGGCCCCCACAGTAGCTGACGTGGATTAGGGAGTCGGATCCCCGAGTAGCTTCTCGGGTGCGCGTTGGATTTGAAATCCGGCCGGGGTAGGGTTTGGGTACCCGCAGCATTTAGGGTTACTGTTGGTTAGGGCAGATTTCAAATGAATTTTCAAACATGCATAACTTTTAAACCACTCGGCCAAATTTGAAAATTTTTATATATTTGGAAACCTTGTGAAAAACTCTACACTTTGGCTGAAACAAAAATTAATTTTGAGTACATGCACTGGAATATATCTAGGGTAGAAGTTTAGCCTCTGTCGAGCGTCGATGAACCCTAGAACCTTAACCCTAGCTCCGATTTCGACGATCCATATATTTCTGGAATCCTTGTGAGCCACCCTTCGATATGGAGCCACTGAAATCCCAGTAAGAATACATGCATGACAAGTCAAGTTGCTAGTCCCCGTATCATCGTCGTTGTCAACAAACCCTAATACGATGACAATAGCTTCGAATCCAGCGATTACAATCGTATTAGTCAAGTATTACAGCGTACCTCTACCTTATAAAGAATTGGGTTCAATGCCACTCCCAACATGAGTAGTTACTACTAAACCCTAGTTCGCAATCGAATAAGTCTAGACCTGCATGTCGGTTGCACCAACCCCTTAACACTCATAAGTTCGATATGAGACATTTTCAATAACTTAGATTCTTAACATCAGCACATAGGTTATAAACCCATTATTTGCATCAACTCTCATGCATACATGCTGGTTGTGTTCATCAATCGCTCATTTCCGATGTTCGATTTCCTTGCACTAGAACTCGAAGAAGGAGACCCCCAGGCTCACGACTCCGCGCAGGATCAAGAACAGTTCTACGAAGGCAAGCAGAGCTTGTTGCACCTTCTATTTGTTCAGTACTTGTTTTTACTTATGTATATGTGATGTATGGGATTGTTACTTAGCACTTGTGGTTGGAATCGATTAAACTAGCATGACTAGGGTATGCGGTGAGTTAGGTCTGGTCATGGTTGAGTTTAAATCGATGAACTAATTACTTGAACATATTGAAGTGAGATGTGAGAGCCGAAGGGAAAGTGTCAGATGGATAAAGTTGGTATCATTGGAGTGGCATGTTGCGACCGGGGGAAGAAGTTGTCGCGATACCAACCCTGAGGTGACTCCATCGTGATTACTGCCCTTGTCACGCGTGGACGTTAGCGACAGCGATGCTGGGGTGTAGTTGAGGTAAGACTAAGACCCTTGGGAGGCTAGCTACCTACAAGGGATAAGGCACTCGCTGCACTCAGGGTGATCGTCTGCCGGTAACGGTCCGAGAGATTAAATTGAGGTGTGGTGGTGATGGTACCCTGTCAATGTGGAGATATTAAGATGAGATTATTGCCCCACGTAACTGGGAGCTTATGTGAAAGAATATGGCCCCACGTAACTGGGAGCCGATGTGAAAGAATATGGCCCCACGTAACTGGGAGCCGATGCGAATATTGTCCCACGTAACTGGGAGATGGCAAGTGAGCCATTGAGTTTGTATTTTTAGCACATGTGACTAGTGGTTACCATCACGCCCCCTAAGTTGAGGTATATGAAAATCTGAGTTGTTGGTGATCTCATGTTTTCCTTATGATGTTGGTGGAGTACTGGTATTGTCTAGATTGGGTTAATCGTATGTGCATCATGTTTGATTATGTTATACTAGTATGCTTAGGACATCTAATCAAGCACGAATAAGACTTGCGAGTACTTTGTACTCACCTAGGACTCTCCTAGATCATTGCAGGTGAGCCAGAGGTCGAAGAGTTCTTCGATGATGTCTAGTGCATGGTTTCTATTCCTTGGTTGGCTATCGGCTCAGGGGTTTCTGTGGATTTTGGTCAGCGGTCATCGCACCGCTGTGGGTCTCATTACTGTTATTCCGCTGTCGTTTAACTTCTCCGTACTCGGATATATTCCGGCTATGGCCGTTTGATGTAAACTTAAAGTCCGATGTGGACTATTAGCTTAATATCGTAATGTAGAGTTTGTGCTGTGATATCCGAGTGGTTACTTGCGGTTATCCATGTATTATGCGTGTATGTGATGAAGTATGTGGATAACTGTGCAGAGGTATTGTTGCGTGTTAGGGTTGCGTTTCGTGATGGCAGAGGTGAGCGAACCACTAGTCCGATGTAGCTTTGGTGAAGTCAATCCAGGGGGCTCGTCCCGTACTCGCTAAGCCTCCTACGACCGTCACGCCTCGCGCTGACGGCAGAGCAGAGCTGGATTCTCCCAGAGTCGCACCTCGGGGCTAGGCTAGGTTGAGGGGATGTGTATCCCGGGCTCTAGTCCTCCTACGACTGTCGCGGAGCGCAGGTTTATCACGTGATCTTACTTCTTCACTGGCATCTGGAATCTACATGTGGTTTGGGAAAGATTGGTCGCTTCCGACCGGCTCGCACGTGGCGGGTGTCGGATCGCTTCACCTTGGTGCGTACGGCGCAGGTACCGTGCCACCGGGCTAGCGAGTCCTTCGGTCCTTGGCGACTTCGCGTTTCCTTAATCATATGCGGATTTTGGGTCCGTGACAGTCGCGGGGAAATCGCGGCAATATCCATTTGTAATAGGATTGTCGGGGAAGCGTGTATGGAAGATCTAGGCGGTGCACACAAGAACTTTACCCAGGTTCAAGCTCTCCAAGGATGGAGATAATACCCTACTCCTGCTGAATGTTTGATGATCTTGCGTGAAAAAGAGTTACAAGAAGTTGTAGATGAAGCAAGAACTAGAGACCAGCCAGCCCCTTCTGCATGGGGGGCTCGACCTTATATAGGCTTGGGCATTTAGCCGACTCGGTCACTCGGCTAGCTACAGTAACTGCCTAAATTAAATGAGACATTTACATGCTGTAACTGTCCAAGTAACGCCAGTCTTCATGCCGGTTGAAACGTTCATATTGATGAGTTATAACGCCTGTCTTAATGGCACCCGGACGTTGCACTGCTGCAGGCCTTTCTTGGGCCTTCATCCGAGTGGGCCTTCCCAAGCTTGTTGGGCCGACTCGGGGCGCTGGGCCTACCCGGATGGGCTCCCCTCGTCACTAGACATTGTGAATCGTAGCTAGACATTGTGACACGATTTGGGGAAGTGCAGTGAGAGGATATACTCTGATTGGTAACAGAGCCGTGGAGAATGACATACGTGGAGGTTTTGGTTTTAATTTCTTTGTTATCTACTGTATTATGATTCGAAGGAACAGAGACCTGGAGAACGATATTATATCTGGATAGTTTGGTTTTAACTGATTTTGTTTGTTGTGACTTTCTGTTTTACTTTTGAACTTTTGATAGTTTGTTATGTGTTCATGCTTTATTTTAGTATGATTAACTAAGCTTGGATGGTATGATCCGAGATTTGCTCGTGGCGGCTAATGTTTGAACGCATATGTTATCTCATCCCGGCAACAATTTCTACCCTAACCATTTTTGTTAATTGGCTATCTAATTCTAAATTTTTATACTTGTCTGTATCATCCGAATGATAAGAATTGATGCTGCCATGTCCTAGCCATATCCTATAATGTTGCCTTGTCAGAAAAACTTCAAGTTCTCTGTTAAGTATTTAAGTATTCGAATTGCTAGTTTGGGCTGACTTCTGAGCTAAGGTGGATAAGCCTCTTCGATGGAGAGCTGCCTTATCTAAACATCCACTACCTCAGGAAACGTCATCACTGACGGGCGCATAAAGGAGTGTGCACTGCTACCTTTGCTAAGCTATTGACTTCCTAGCTTTCGAAATGGTAGCTATTGCTACTACTTTCAATAGAAAAATAAAATCTTAGAGCAAATAGAGTATTACCAGGTAATATGACCTAGTGGTACTGCAAATAGAGCAATTAGCAGAAAATCTTGAGCAAGTTGGGATGCAATCCAAGGAGTTACTTGTAAGCGTATCTGAAAAAGAGGAGATCCAAGATATCATTGACCCCAATGATCTTTTGGCAGCAGTGTGAAGATGAGGGGGTTGATTTCATAGTGATGATTCCACCGTGAATTAAGTATAATGTGGAAGTGAAACTATTAGAGTAGATTAATAATGTAAGTAGAATTGTTTAATGATGTATTATGTTTCAATGTTCAATTACACTTTTTCACATTGTTTGGTTGTAGTATCATGATAATAAATAATTTAGTGGTTTGTCTTTAAACTCCATATTTTGAAAAATGACACTTATCTTTTCTTGCTTCACTTCATGACAGTTCTGAAATAGATAAGCCACCACCAACTACTGCGCCTTAGGCAGAACTACTATCAATAGGTTTCTTAATCAAAAATGGACTCGTCGCCAACCCAGGAACTAGCCCACGTAGATGATGACAGGGTGGCACCCCTAGACGTGGCGGCCCCGATTGATGCCCCGCCCCGAATCGATCAAACAGCCCCCGAGCCAGCCAGTGAACCTGCCGTCGAGCCAGCCAGCGTACCTTCAGCACCAGCACCTCCCACGGCATGAGATGAAGAGAGTGCGTCTGGCTCGTCTGACAATTCTCGGTCTATTGAGTCGAGATCGGAAGAAGAGGCAGCGCCCGAGCAAGCACCATCGAAGCCGAAGAGATGGTACAACCCTAGAGGAGGGAACCAGCTGACGAACGAGACATTCGTGGTCACTCAAGTCGGTGTAACAAGTGTTCCTGCAAGTCCAGAGAAGGCTGCGAGGTCGTTCAGCAACACCTGTAGGTGCATTGTCCGTGAGCATGTCAGGATCACATGCCGGGACTTCAAGAAAATGATCGACACCCAGAAAAAGGTCCTGTTCGACAAGCTGTGGGATAAGTACGCTATCCTAGAGGCTGACAAGGAAAGAGTGCGGAGGAAAGCTGACAGCATCATGTGTGATGCGCTAAGGACATGACGATATGAAGCAGCGAAGCTGCTAGATGCCGATTTCGAAATTGCAGTTAAAACTAAATGGCCAAAGATAGAACTCAAACACTGGGAGGTTCGTTGCCGACAAGAAGAGTGACGCATTCAAGGAGAAGAGTCGCCGGGCGGAGCTGCGCACGAAGAACAAATTCCCCCACCACCTTGGTAGCCGAGGTGTTCCAGGGAAGAGACCGATATGGGCCAAAGAGGACACCGCGCTGATAGCGGCTGGCAAACCGGTTCCTTTTGCCAATATCGAGCATGAACGCACCCAGATTTGGATGAGGGCGCACACAGTTTCTGACCCATCTACTGGGTCACCAATTATCATGGACCCCGAGCTTCAGGCGGTTTCCGAAGGCGGTTTCTGAACGTTTGGTATAATCTAAACGCAATCTCTTCTTGAAATATACTATTGTGCTTCCATTACGCTAACGGCCCATACCTTGTGCCGTTTCCCTTGCAGAGGTAGCTGTCGCAGCAGCCTGAGAGCTCCTAGGACTCTGTCCAGAGTGAGAGGTGGGAAGATCATCTCTCGAAGGCTCTAGGAACGAGGGAGAAGACAGGGCGTGTCCGAGGGATCGGGAGCAGGGCTATGTGGGACGAAGTCTTTCCTCAAGACCGCGAGGCTACCCGCTAGAGGAGGAGAGGAAGGCAAACATCTCTTCTGCAAGTGATGATAAGGGCAGCCCAGGAGGCTGGCAAGCTGGCGGCGCAAGAATTTTTAGAGTCCAGAGGCTACGACGCCCGCGATGCATCTCGTCCACCTGTGCATCCTCATGGACATCAGGGCTCCTATCCTGCTAGATGGAGTAGCTGCGTCTCAACCTCCGACGTCGCCCCCGAGTCGCCAAGTCCCGTTGAAGACATCGCTGTAAGCTTCCTCGCTACCATGAATCACTTGTATGAGGGCTCTAATTCACAGCATAGCACAAATAACAATGGGTACATTTATTATGCAGGGGCCTACAAAATGCCATCTCACTATCCCTTTGCCCGACGTGAAGAAGACGGTTGCACATGGCTTAGTATTCCCAACAGTAGGGGGCGCGACATGCCACAACGTTGCTATACCTTCCCACATGGCGAGGGTGCAGGTGGACCGCGTCGTCGCCGAGTTTAGTGACGTCGCAGTCCCTGTTGCCCCATGAAGAGGATGTCACGAAGCTAGGAGACTGCAAGGGGTACTACATCCTGTGGCCGAAGAGCCAGATAACTATCCCCGGGGTGTCCTCTCCTAGTACGTCAACCATCCCCTCTCCATCAACCGGAGCCGGCCCGTCTCTGCTCGGCCTGTGTAGCACGCCGGTTTCGTTCGATGATCGGGACGACGATCTTGCCGGGTAACAACACATGACGATCCTTCCGTCCCAGGAGGAGGAGCAACCCAAGACGGACTCGCTGCCCCGTGAAAGGCACTCCAAGCATCACCATGACCCGAAGGCAGCAGGAAAGAAGGTCTTATCTCCAAGCACACTCAATGCCGCAGTGGGCGAAGCGTTGACGGGAGGCAAGAGTGCCTCCTCTCCAGAGCCGGAGAGGAAAGAAAACAGGCACACAACGGGGCGGCACCGCTGCAAAGGAGGCAAGCAAGGAAAGCAAGAGAAAAGCCTTATCCTTCCAGACATTTGCCGAAACTGTCAAGAAGCCTCGACGAGTAGTGTACGAGGCAGGTGAGCCCTTGCTCCCAGATGATGAGGTGCAGAGGTTGCCCACACAGATGAAACTTCTCTATGACACGATCATGATGAGGTCACGGAATCGGGATGATGATTATAAGCTACACTTTAAGGTCGAGGTGCCAAAAGATTACAGTTTCTTCCTGGACAGACAGCATGACACCTTCGACATCAATTTTGAAGACATCTTTAATTTGTTCAACCTCTTCCGGCTCGACACCATGCTCGTTAGGCTGTGGGCGCTTCACCAAGCTCAAGAGTGTAGGCGTCTGCCCAACTGTGCTTTTGGAATAATCGATCCGGTCGTCATGAATGACTACTATGTACGAGAAGTGAAGCCGGTCCTAATAAATTTCCTCACTGAGTCATTGATATACCATAAGGACAAGGACTACGTACTCATGCCCTACAATCCCCTGTAAGTTACTTACTACCGTCCCTAGTTTGCTTTTCTTAAGCATGTATCCCCGTCTGTTTATATTCCTTCATTACCTTTTACGCAGCGACCACTGGACCCTCATTGTCATCCACAAGCCTTCCAGAATGATATACTATTTTGATTCCCAAAGAAGTGCCAAGCGGGACTACTCAGAAATTAAGGAAGTTTTGGAAGCCGCCTTTTGGGAATACAACTTGCGAGGGGGAGGAGCAGAAAGAAAGAGCAAGAAGCTGATCCACAAATTCAACTTCCCTTGCAGGCAACAGCCGGAAGGTAGCGTGACATGTGGGTACTACGTCTGCACTCACATAGACGCGTTCGTCATATCCCACAACCCGCAATGGAACCAGGATCAATTCAATAATTTCATACATGACCTGGCCGACGATAAGTACGACTGGAGGAAGGACTTTGCCCGCATCCAGAAGACCTTCGCGTACGTCATCAATAACGAAGTCATTCGGCCAAGCGGTGATTTCTACGCGGGATTCCAATTACCCGCTTACCGCCGCACTGGAAGTACTAGCCAAGCATCATAGACGTAGATTAGTAGGGCTAGTGAGAATAAACATTATTAAATTCATTTGTTTGTCGTTTTAATTCGTTGTAAATTAGCCTGAATGTACTTAATATTTATGATATTAATTGCTATATATGCTTAATATTTGTGATACTAAATGTTATATTTGTTTTTTTAAATGTGATATTAAATTCATTTGCTGCATATGCTTCATATTGCCTTTCCAGAAATGTTTAAAAAATATATATGATAATACTTCCACTGACGGGCACCGGCCACTTACCCGTCAGTGGAAAGCGTAACCGCTGACGGGTGGCAATCCCGAGCCCGTCAGTGGAAGTGCTCTCAGCGGGCAACGCTGGAAGGCTTTTCACTTACGGGCCGGATCCACCCGTCAGTAAAAACATGTATCCACTGACGGGCCTTCCGCCCGTCAGTGGAGCTTACTGACGGGCGCATGACCCGTCAGCGATTGCCTTTTTGCGCCCGTCAGTGGTGGTGCTTCCTGAGGTAGTGGGGTTTGTTGTTAGGGTTAGATGGAGGAAAAGTCTCGTTGTGTAATCCCTACCGATTCACCTCGTGAAGTGTACTAATCAGAACCTAGCAATAAGGGAGGATCACATCATGTGGGTAAAGCCGTACAACCTCTGCAGAGTGTTAAAAAATCTATTCGAATAGCCGCAACTTGGTTAGGCCACACATGGGTTAGACATGTCTTGGTTTCAAAATGGGGGTCATGGGTTTAAGGACACGGGCATGACGTGCCCGCAGTGTGTGGTATGAGCTACTGGTCGGTAGCGGGAGCCGCAAAAGTATGTTGTAGGTCGTGCCACATGGCGGTGGTGCGAGGTCTTGGTATTAAAGCTTGGTGTGGAGTTTGTGGGAGGCGGTAGCTGGTTTCTACCATCTCGCTAAGTTATTCATCGGATGAAGTTTGTCAAAATGCTTTTTGATATATTATTGTACTTTTGATAAGAAGTTATTTTTTTCCAACCTGCAATCTAGGCTAGTATGTCTTCTTTGAAAATAAGCCTTGCATGAATATAGCCGTTATGCACCCCTTGCGGGATTGCTTGTGAGTACATTCAATGGCATACTGATGGGCGTTTACCACATGTATCTTAAATTGCCGATGCAGAACTCTTTGAATTCGGCCAATAGGCCACATGTGTAACCTAAAGACTTTGCCGGTCAATATATGAGACTATGTATCGTTGTATGATTGTGATATTCAAGGCAACTTGTGTGTATTGGCTACTGATCATGGGACAAGTACAGTAAACACAAGGGTTTATCCGGTCCGTAAAATCAGGTACTCCACACTGATGCACCAAGACAGCCTCAAAAGATAGGACAAATTTTTAAAATCTCCAAAGTTACTCGCAATGCTCTAAAAAAAGAATTTGGAGATACTAACAATGTTGTGCATGCTAACATTGTGGATAGAAACTTCACACCATCTTTCATTGTTGCTCAACGCTTGAAGACTCTCTTGGCCATTCAAAATTCAGGGCTGCTGACTACTACATCCATGGTGTTTTTATAGTTGCCTTTGAAAATTAAGAAGATGTTGATAAGGTCACTGTGCAATAATGCAAATGGGGTGGTAGCTTGATTGTATTCAACAAGATTGCTGCTCTGATTCAAACTGACCCAGATGTTGGTCGTGAATACAAGGCATTGACCATTTGAATTGAGGATGTCGAGTAGTTGTTCTTTTTATCCTATTATATTATGGGTCGGAGCTTTTGGTTAAGAACTATTGTGATTGACTACTTTAATTTTATTGTTTGTTAAGAACCATGTGCTTTGTTTGTGGTTTTTTGTTTGTGGTTTATATATGATATGATATGTAATGAAATGGATACTAAGTGTGAGTGAATGTGATATGATCTGTGAACTTTTTGTGAATATGATATATGTGTTGTTTTGTTTTGTTTCAGAGAGCTAGCCAATAAATAGGAAAATTGATAATCCTGTTAAATAACATCACAAGCGGTTCAGTATGAAAAATCATCTGGGATAATGGGGAATCACAGGTGGTTCTTAATATGAACCTCCTGAGATATAGGCTCGTCACAGGGGGTTACTGAACCGCTTATGATGACAAGGGATCATCACAGGCCTTTGCTTACAAGTGGTTCGAGAAACCATCTATATTGGCGTTTACGAACTGCCTATAATGGCCTTTTCTATAGTAGTGATGACTCATATTGGATGGTTCATTCAAAACCATCTAATCAAATAACATCTTGTTGACGATCGGTAAACCGTTGATCTTACGTTATATGTGGAGAAAAGAGAGTAGGGGTAGGGAATCCGGTCGCCGAGTCGAGTCTGTCGATGACAAGAGATTGTATACAAGTTGGGCCTCCCAGAGAATAACAACCCTACGTCTTGTGAGTTTATATTGATCTCGAGACAAAGTACAAGGAAGTATGGCTAAGCTAGATGCGTCTACTACTGGTCGGAGGTGGATATCGAGGTTGTTCTTCCCTTCTACTTTCTCGGATGTCTTCAGGCTAGGCTTCTGTTTTTTGTCTTCTGAATTAACGTGTCCTCTCTGCAGGGGCTCGAGGTCCTTATAAAGAGGGTATGCCGCACCGGGTACAAACTCATCTCTGAGTAGGACTCTTTATCATCCTTAAATGTCGAGATTGACTTCCTTGTTTAAGGAGTCTCGGACACCTATGAGTAGTTTCCTTATCATCCTAGGTCCCTTTCTGAGGTGCACGTCGTCCCAAGTATCCAAGGTACCCGTAGGTCTTTGTGTGTTTGTGTACGGATACTGTCGTTGTATACTATAGAGTTTAACTACTCATCACCAAGCTCCCCATTAGTACGTGAAATAAGGCCGAGACGGTCCAAAGGAATCATCCTAACCGGAGAAAACATTCCAACTGGGTGCCTCCCGAGTAGTCATGGTAGTCCTCGAGTAGTATGTTTCATCCTCTCAGCCTCTTGGTCATCCAGGTCATCTAGTCTAGATGCCGAGTCCATTTTGATTGGTGCTGAGAGCCCCCGAGTAGGCTCACGTCCGACTAGGAATTCTAGGTAGTCCACTTAATGCTAGATTTCGCGTAGTGGTGAGAATCTCTCCTCCTTTTTTGCTCCTGTTCGCATTGATGTAGGAAACGGCAACATGTTTCTCAGGGATGTGCGCCTGCCGTTCTTGGATCCTTCCCCAAAACCATCGTACATGTGAATAAAGTGGTTGCACGCATTAATGGCGAAGGGATGTGGGAGCAGAGATCATGGCCATGATCAATGTTTGAGACTGTTGCAAGGCCAATCGAGATCGGTAGTACTTCACCTTTATACGGAACCCGGAGGCCCCTAAAGCTAGCTACCGCGTCCAAAAAGCCCTGGCTCCCTCTTGCGCCCTATGCTCTAGCTTCTTCTTCCTCCTCGCTCCCACATTCTCTTCGCCTACGCCACCAAGCAAGCAAACGAGGGAAGAAAAAAGGACTTCCAAGGCTGTGGCTAGCTCCAGGAAGGGCACCGGCAACTGCGAGAAGGGTGCCAACGACTCCAGCCTCACCCCCGTGGTGGTGATCCCAGTGTTTGCCAAGTCGGAGGTATCCGCCGAATACCTCAATAAGCTGGAGCGCCTGGAGTTCATTCCTCCTCATGCCCTGATCCCGTTATGCCAATGGTGGGTCAGACGAATCCCAGTCCAGATATGAACTGGACTGTGGTGTTTGCCGATTTCTTTTGATGCGGGTTCCGATTCCCGCCATCTAGCTTCTTCCTCCTCATCCTCGGCTTCTATGAGATTGAGCTCATCCATCTCAATTCCAACTCCATGATGCTAAGTGTCTTCATGCACTTGTGCGAAGCCTACCTTGGCATCTGCCCCTACCTCGAGCTCTTCCACTACTTCCATAACCTGAAGAGGTTGTCAAATGATGACGTGGGCAATGCCGGCTTCTGGCTCTGGGAAGGGAAAAAGGAGGAGTACATTGCCTTTGCTAGCAAGACCTCATGGTCGGGCTGACAAAAAAGGTGGTTTTACGACCAACCACCCTGCCTGGGGGCATCGTGGACCGTGGTCTAGGGCCATACCAGACCGCAAATAGGTCAGAGATGCCACGTGAGACCCTAAGACTCAAGGCTCTTGCCGTTGACATAGCTGCTCTTAGGTTGCGAGATCTGGCGGCCTAGGGTGTCACTGAGGACTTCATCAGGTAGCGCCAAAGCTCTCTGAAATCGAGGGTCTCGGCCACCTAGGAGTACTCGGACCGCAAAGATCTGTCCCGGCACTGTGAGAGAGGTAAGCCCTGTCTAATGTAGTTTTGGTAGCACAGGTCAGTTGCATCTTTTTACTTACTCAATTGTCCTTCCTTCTATAGTTCTCGATCCCCACGGAGCTCCTACTGTGAGTGAAGTTATGGGTAAGTTCATCTAATTCTGGTCTTTATCTCTTCCACTGAGTAGCGCTAGTTTAACTATAGCCATTCTCGGGCACCATGTAGCGTGTCGGTCGGGGAGCGGCCGACGTGGTGGCGGAGACCGCGGGAGTGGCACGTGAGGATGACAAGGAAGTGATGATCCTCGGCAACACAACTCTGTGACCCGAGTCCGTCGAGGGGGACTACTAGGGCACCATTGGAGCATCTCCGATGGCCCCGTCGGTATTGGCTCCTCTGACAGCATCCCCAAGTTCCTCTTCTCAGGTAAAGTCCACCTGTTGCCTTCACCTTAACTTCTCGTACGAGTTGTATCCTTATGCTGGGTTGTCGTGCAGAGGCTGGAGGAGACTCGCACAGAGGTGGCCGGTGCCTCGACCGAGGCTGGGCTGGTCCAGGAGGAGTAGTAGACCGAGAAGGCTGCGCCCCGGGCAGCTCCGGTGAAGAGGGCCTTTAGCCTTACCGAGCTCAAGGTCCCACCTGGCTTGAAGTGGCCAAGGTGAGTTGCCTATCTTCCCAACTCTTCTTCCGAGTAGGGGATCTCTTTCTGAGTGTGCTGACTTGTAGGATAGCAAGCCCTACGGTCAAGGTGGTCGACCCTGCACCACAGGTCATCCTTCCTGCTCTAGAGGCTGTCGCGATAGCTATGGGCCCGGCTGCGGAGGTCGAGCAGCCCCCAGCGTTGGAGCCCGTCCAGCCCCCGACTAAGGAGGCTAATGCCCTGGCCTCGATGGAGGCTCAGGCCTTGATCCCGAGGATCAAGGGTTCTTCTTCCTCCATGCTGCTGCTATAGGTGATGGAGCTTATTGGGGTTGGCCTCGAATCGGTGAAGATCATGGGGCCCCTGCCAGAGGTAAAAGAAATAAAGCATTAATCTTACCGTTCTCGTATTTGAGACTAACTTTTGAGTTGTACCTCACCCTTTCTCCAGTGAACTCCTTCCGATCAGAGGTCCAGAAGCTGAAGGAGCAACTGGGTCAGTCGGGGGTGCAAGACTCGGTGGCGATGACTTTAGCTCTGCTCAAAGCTCATCACCCAAAGATGGACATCGGCACCCTCTAGGATGAATGACCCGGGGCGAGTAGACTCGGCAACCCTGTAGGTATCCTCCCATTTTGGGGACAACTTGTTGTTGTTGATCTGGTTCTTAATGAGTCATAGGACCAGATATCCGACTCGGAGGGTGTCTTCCCTGACGTTTTGGTCATGGTAGTGCTGGAGGGATTGGTACTTGGCTGATCTTATCGGTGCTTGAGTACTCTTTTCCTCGATGTTGTTGAGGTCATCCTCTCTACTATGAGTTTTGTCCTTGTCGGTGTACAGTTCGACCCAAGGAGATCAGAGCTTTAGTTCACAGGGAAGCATGGGTTCTGCCCTGTAGACTAGAAAAAATGGTGTTTTACCTGTTGCCCGGCTAGCGTAGGTTCGGAGTGCCCATAGCACAGAGGGTAACTCTGAGACCCATGCTTTCGCATGGGCGAATATGCCGCCGAGGACGTGGGTCTTCATGCCTTGGAGCACGAGTCCGTTGGCCCATTCGACCTGTCTGTTGCTCTGTTAATGGGCTACAGATACAAAACACATCTTGATGCCAAGCTCCTCGCAGTATTCTATGAATGCCGCTGGAGAACTGCGTACCATTGTTGGTGATGATCCAACTCGGAACACCAAACCGGAAGACTATGTTTTTTCATGATGAATTGTTTGGTGGCTTCTGAGATAATCTTCTGCTATGAAATTGGCACTGATAGCAGCACCTAACCATCTCGCTCGCATCATGGAAAATGGTAGGCCAGTAGAAACTTTGTCAGAAGGCTTTTCCAACTAGGGTTTGAAAGGAAGCATACTGCTAATCATCTTCTTTGTTATGTACGGAGGGTGTCCATGCATAGCAAGTGCACATTCATTTCTTAATTACTAATGAGCTACTTAAAGCATCTCCAAGTGGAGAAGGTGACCTTCTCTTGTGTGCCTCCATGCCTTCTAAAGATGGCAATAGAAATACATAGTATAACGATAGAGTTAATTGTGCTTCCTTATATTTAATGTTTGTAGCTCTAGCATATTTAATTTTAGGGTCATAAGTCTTCTCTTAGCTTTCCCTTAGCTAAGAGAATACAATCTTCTCTCTCTTCACTATCTTTCTTCTATGTCAACAAAAATCATATGTGATATAATTAAGAGAAGGTTGATCACACTATAAGAGATGTCCTTATAAATTCAAGTTTAAAGAAGGGGGGCACCTCCAAATTGTGTAACATGCACATGAGCCATACAGGTTGTTTCCGTGTGCATGGTGCCAAGCTCACAAGCTATGACAGTTGTTCTTATCCGTCGACGACCAAAACCCGATCCAATTATGGAATAGGATAAAGGAATGTGAGTATATAATGAGTGTATATGTATATATATGTGTATATATATAGGAAAACTCTATCTTACAAGCAGGTATAGTTACACCCATGTCTCATATACTAATTTGTGTTATTATATATACTACTTTATCACTTCGAATATGTTCATATACTATTTTTAAGATACCCTAATGTGAGCCATAAAAAAAATTGCAAGTGAGTCCATAGTTTTTAGAATATTTTCAAAATACCTACATATTTGTACATAGAAAGGAGTATGTCAAAAAAATGTACATACCACTTAAAAATTAGTATATATACTACATACTTGGTGTTTATATACACCCATACTACAGGTACATACTTCTGGACATGTGGATGTAAGTGAAACGGCATGTGGACATGTGGATGTAATTACACCCAGCTGTAAGATAAAGGCTTCATATGCATGTGGTATATATATGTGGTATATATTATCTTTACTCCTATAAAGGTGTCAATCGGTGGCCGGCGGTGGTCCGTACACTTTCTTCTCCTCCTCCTTACTGTGGGACCATCCTAAAATTTTGGCAAAGCCTATATGCCCGTATCGAAACCTCAATGGATGTCCTCCTCATCCATCGACTCTAAATTTATAAATTTAAATTCACTCAAGGTGTTTCTCCCCACAAACGACTCCCAATTATACTTAAGCCGAAGCTCAACCAAGAGTTGAGGCTAAGCTGAGGGCGTGGCATGGAGTGTAACAACAATAATTCGACATGATCAGTAATCTAATTTATTTATCCATAGTAATGCACGAGTATTTCGCTACTAGTAATACTAATCTTAGATTATCACCATCTGTGATGTAGTCTTCATCAGAGATGCTTCAACATATGAACCATTTCGGATGATTCATGTCAGATAGTTTGGTTTTCTGACCTGTCTATAACGATAGAAATTTCAGATGGTCTTCATAAATTATTTGAGATAAAGTGTCTACGATTAGCCCCTCTGTAGGAGTGATCCAGCCCACCAGGAGGATAGAGATATATGCTAGAGAGATCGGTATGCCTTGTGCAATACTACTCCGTAAGGAAGAAGGAATCCTGGGCAGATACGTACGAAACCAAGTCCGGCTCTAAAGGAACCGACCTCTATAACCAGCCGTATCGTGTGACAATACGTTATCACTCACGAGTACCCTATATATCTTTCAGCTGCAACAAATGCCCTAAATATCTTTCAGCCGCATGCAACAAATGAAAGAGGTGGAGCCACCCAGATATCTTTCAACCGCTAACACCACGGCTAACGGGATCTCATCGCCGCCGGCGCCATGGTTTGCTGCTGGTTTTCGCTGCATCGGGATTGGGTGCTGCTGGACGGCTGAACCGGACAGCCCGTAGTTGTTGTCAAACACGAGCTGTAAGTTGTGACTTGTAAGTGTAGAAAACGATGGATTGGTTGAAGCCATGGCTGCGCTGCTGGAGGAGGAAGGGACAATCAGCATAGATGTATTTAGAGAAGGAGCCTCTGATACCATGTAGAAAACGATAGATTGGTTGAAGCGTATCTACCTCACGTATGAGGCCGCATGGTATCTATTTATAAAAGGCTAAACTGTAGCCAATCAGGTATACACGGAGTTTGTTACATAGGTGATTCAAACCTTTAAACTGATCCTATCTCTGTACAGGAAACTCAAACCATCTGATCTATACATTACATATACGATACAAACTCTAACAGTAAGCACTGGATGCCTACATCTTCAATTACCAATTAATACTCGTGATTTCGTGTTCTCGTTATTCGTCTCCGTTTTTCGTTTACATCTGCAACTCAGCTGTTGCTGCATGGGCGCCAGCAGCCGGAACGGTGGGTGCAGCGACCGCATCAGCAGCCTTCCCGACGATCTCATCATCATCATCCTCATCCACCTCCGCTCCGCCGCTGCCGCCGCACGCACCAGTGTCCTCTCGCACCGCTGGCGCGGTATCTGGGCTCACCTACCCGAGCTCTTCCTCAAGAACCTCAAAGAACCGGTCTTGGACTCCGTCGATGCCGCCCTCGCTGCCTACTCCGGCCGAAACCTGAGGCGCCTCGAGATCACCTTTCCCAACAAAGTCGACGCCGGCCGCCTCACTCCGTGGCTGCGCTTCGCCTCGCAACGTCTAGCCGGCGAGCTTTCGCTGTGTCAGCTGCGATGCGACGAGGTGGGGCAGGAGCTCGAGCTGCTTCCCTGTGAGAGGGTAACGACAATGGACTTACGCTTGAGGTGCACTCTTCGGCTCCCGCGCGACGGCTCGTTCCCTGCACTGGCCGTCCTGATTATATGCAGGGCCAGCATGGAAGCCCGGGACTTGGAACGCTTGGGGTCCTCACGGTGGTTCCCGCGCCTGCGAGATCTCCTCCTGCACACGATCAAGCTGCCCACCGACTCCGACGTCTCGATACGTTCCAGATACTCGAGAAGTTAGTCTTCCTCGTGAACGACACCCGCCGGCTAGAGGTCGTCGCCCCAAGGCTCCAAGTTTTGCGAGTACGCTCCGACGGACCTGAGATCACCGAGGGCTATATCGTCGCTCCCAAGCTCGTGGAAGTTTTCTGGTGGGCCTGCGACCTGCAACGCCTCCAGTTTGTCGGCGCTGGGCGCCACCTCCGCCAGTTGTCGCTCCTACTAACATCCATGGTACCGCTGATGCAGCGCTTCGACACTGTCGACAGGCTACTGATCAAGCTTCCAGTTTATCCGGTACGTGTCTTTGGAAACTTGATTACCACGCATGCATGCATTGATAGCTTTGTCCAGGACAAATACGCGCGATCACAGTGACACAATTCTCAGTTTCACGTGATACATACGAGATGAACACACACAAGCTTTTGGCACCGCACGACTGGTACCTTTTCTCTCGTTCAACTCAATAAACAAATTAGTTGCGATGCCACATAATTAACATACCACTACTATGAAAAGAGTCACAAAAGACTGATAGTAATCGACGGTTCATTAAACACTGTCTGTATTAGAACTAATTATAAATGACCTTTATAAAAAATATATTATTATGGTTGGTTTTTAAAACAACCTTTTGTGATAAATAAGTCATAATAGATGGTTTGTCAGAGATGAAGTTTTTATAAAACCATTCATAACAACTTTTTTATTATAGCCAGCTTATTATTAAAAAAACCATCTACAAACCGGCCTAGCCCACGGTTGGCACACCGGCCCAAACCAACCTAATCCATCCCCGAAACTCTAGCTAACTCTATTCCCCCTTCTTCTCAGCAGTAGCGCGTGCCCTCTCCTCTTCTCTTCTTCCCTAGAGTGGTGGCTCTCCTCTTCTTCTCCCGAGAGGCGCGTGGCTCTCCTTGTTGCCTTCTCTTCTCCCCGCGCACATGCTTTGTATTTTTTTGAACCTCATAAAAACTCAAAACAGAGTGAAAGTTATCGAAGAAACAAGTTTCAACCGCCTGCCACAAGTCAGCCGCAGCAGCAAAAACAGGCAGAAATCCTTGGCACGGCAGGGGTACAAAACCAGCCCCTGGTTCGTTTTTTGGCGATATCTCCCAAACAACTAGGCTAAATCAGCTAAAATTTATATGGTAGGCTCCTGATAGAATATTTTCAGAACTTTTGGAGCACTTTAAAATTTTGAAAGGCCTTTGAATTTGGACATAATATGAATCCAGGATAAATTTGGAGTTCTTGTCCGAAAGCAAGGAGAAGTGGACGTCTAGGAGGGTTCTTAAGGATGTGGAAGAACCCTTTGGGTCAGCCAAGTTGTGGTGCAACAGATATGTGACAATTCAACCCCGACTGGGCAAACCCTAGCAAGCCAACTTGACCTCTTTTCTCTTTTCTTTTTCCTGGTTTATTCCTTGGCAACATGGATGGTGTGGATAGCAAGCTATGGATGGTCGTGGTAGGAAAGTTGGAGCCGCCGCAGGTGGGTGGTAGGAGGGTACGTGGCAGCGTATGGGTGGCCGGGATGCTGTCGCGGTAGTGAAATTGCAAGGAGTCGTATGATCTAGGCGGTAGTGATGCAAAGGCCCCAGTGCCGGTAGAGGCAAGGTTGAATTGGAGAGGCGGTGGCATTGACAGGAGGAAGAAGAAGGGTGGATGTCAAGAGGAAGAAGAAAGATAGGTGTCTAGAGAAAGAAGAATATGATGTCTTTTTCGCAAACGATTTAGATAAGTTGGCATCGTCACAGGCTTCCGTGTTCCGGTTCAGAAAAACCGTTCGGAATACGCTTTTTTAACCATCTGAGATCTTATTTTTCGCAGTACTACGGCACACACGCACGCGTCGATGCAGTGTTAGAAGCATACAGGACGCATGCCTCAGTTAACTGCACCAGCTTCTTTCTCCTCGTCTACCAGACAACTCGGCACTCGGCCTCCAATACGTATGCACATGCAGCAGCTAACAACTCCGAACTCCGTGCAGTGTAGCTAGATAACTAACACACGCACAACCCTGTATGCACTAACCACTAACTACATACTTATCTATATGCATGTATGTTATCCACTCCTCAACATATCCACAAGGTGGACACATGTATGCAACTCCACATGACTATACACGCAACACATACACGTACAGAAGGCATGCACACGGCTCAAACTATCTACTCAACAGTTAAGACTAATAACAAGATTACTTCCAACATGCATGTATCCTTCCTTTCTTGTATTGCAATTGCCCTAGCTGACGTCTTCCTCCTCGTGTGCTTTTTGTAGGGGATAGAAGGGTCATGGGCGGTCCCAGCGGGTGGCACGGGTGGGGCTCGGCCCACCCTAAGAAAAATTTCATATATCAAATTTTAAAAGAAGAAAATCCCATTTAAAATATGTAATCTTTGCTTTATGCATATAATCATAATCCTTCTTGTAGTCTAGGTGGTTATGATACTTTGCTCTCACTTGAGAGAACCTGGGTTCAAATCCTAGCAATGCAATATTTTTATTTTTGGGTAGAAATATGATCCTGTTTTGTTCGAGACTATATTTTTAGTTGGCTATCTTCTTTTGTTCGAGACTAGATTTTTCCTACAATAAAAAGATTATATACGATGACTAAAAAAGAGATCTGAGTTCGGATGCGCAATTACATCCAGTAATTAGTAAATGTTTTTTATATTATTTTATTGATCATTCGGAGTTTGTGTCGAGCTTATTGGTGTTGGATTACTAAAGTTTTACTTTTCTTTATGTAGTCTTGTCCACATCGATAGATATGTCAAATTGAAAAATTGTTTACTTTCTGCTTCATTTTATAACAGTGAAAAGTTGAACACAGATAATACTTTTAACTTGCTAATATGATCAGTGATTAGTGCTATAGGATAATTAACATGTTATATTATTGACGTACCTACTGGCATCAGTGAATCATTATCTATTTTGGTCTCTTGCAGGTATCAAACTTCTTTATTAATCTATACTTCTTGAATGTCGTTAGCAAGTTTGGAATTAGGATTGTATATTTTGGATTTGTATCTGCGTGTGCTATTGCGGCTCTTTACATAGCTAGAAATTTCTCTACAAATTGATTACATATTATGTTTTTGGTAAATTGTATACTTATATGTTGGCATGTCATATTTATAGTATCAAATTTTTTATATAAAGTTGGCCCATTCTTACTTAAAATCCTGGGTCCACTACTGAGAAGGGTACGAGAGCTTTATGAAGGCCATGTGCAAACCTGCAAAGTGTGAGACTCTGGTTGTAGACCTGTTTCGATGGCAGCATGCCTATGCACCAATCTTGTTGCATCTTCTCAGGAAATCATCTGGTTTAAGAAAGATTGTGGTTAGTCTGCCCCGGTGGAAAGAGGTAACAGATTCTCAACGTTAAATTCATTGTAACGTTTTGATGCATGGAGTTCACTGAGATATTCTTAAGTTTAAGTTCACGACACTAACCATTGGATCTTGATTGAGCGGCAGGAAGAAAAGTGGAACAAAAAAGAAAAGAGCATTTTTTTTATTTCATACCTATACAAAACATATAACCAGCCCACCATGGATCTAGGAGCAGATCCGATGACTAGTTTTAGTTCATTCAATTCACATTTTTAAGGGCATCTACAAAGGCGTGACATCCGCTCACTTTATGAAGGAGAAACAACGAAACTAACTCTTTATGAAGAGCCAGGCTCTACAAATAATAAAAACTCTAGAATCAATCCCATTGCTTTCTTACGCTGCTACATTTAATGCTAACTTTTTGTGTATAGTCAGCTTAAAAGATAACACATTGTATGAGTTGTTTTAATTTTGACTCTAGATGGTATCGCGAGATCAAAAAATCAATGGCTAACTCTACCTTTGTGGATGCTCTCAGTCTGACATTGCACACAACTAAGTTGATTGACATCCTACGGCCCGTTTTTAATGACATTGTTTGGATTCCTTTAAGTTAGAATAATACTCCCTCCGTTCCTCTTTCTTAGGTGTATTTTTTTATTTGCTAAGACCAAGGAGGTGTTTAGGATGGTTTTTTGGACGATTTTACCCTTGGTTACAACCTGGATCAGTGTCTTAATTACGGGCGGCTAATTAATTGCTAAGCCTCTTCGTTTCCTGACTGCCAGTGCATGCAACAGTTTCTCTCCCTCCCTTCCCGGAATTTCTCTAAAAACAGAATTAAGTGCACGTGGAGGTGGAGGGGTAGAATTGGCAAGAGGTGGGCAAAAACAGAAATACACCTTAGAATTAGAAATTTTCTCTAAAAACTAATACATAATACACCTAAGAAAGAGGAACAGAGAGAGTATACTTTTTTTTCTCAAGAGTACATGGCAGATGCATAAAGCTCATAAATACCACTTACACTACCATAGGCGCACACACACTGAAAAACAACGTTGGAGGTTCCATCGCTGCCATGCACTTACGTGGGAACACGTTGTTCGACTTAACACGTGCATGCACTCCAAAATGGTACACTACAAATTAATCATGTGGTTATTCTCGATTAGTTAATCAAAACCGTCTTACGTGTTTATTTGGATGACTCCAGACTCCAGATGGTATTCACACTCCCAGCTGTATATACATCTAAAATTTTTACATAAGTTAATTAATTCTCAAGCTGAGCACTTGATTAATTATCAGCTTTATGGCAGTAGCAATTCTTGTTGATCTCAAGAAGTATGACATGATTCTACTACTTTTCAGGGCAGAATAGTTGGTGATATATGCAGATCGTTGGGGTGTCCTTGCTGTTCACCGGAGAATTTCAGGATAGACGACAACATTTCGCTAGAGTCACTTGAAGAGGCGGAGATTGTGAACTTTGGAGAAGAAGATTATCATGTCGACTTGTTGAGCCTGCTGTTGGGATGCAATGCAGCAATCCTTAAAACTGTGGTCATTAACGTGGCAGAATATGCGCCATTAGTGAGCACGGAGACTTACCGAAATATACGCACCGTTGCCAGTCAGAATACTGATGTCAAATTCAAAGTGTACTTGCGCGGGAGACGAATGCCATATATGCTTGGTTGAATACAAGGATCGGAACCCTGCCTGCTACTCCTTTCGTTCACAAATATAAGGCGTGTGCAGAATTTTAGGTTTAACTTTGACCAACAATTAAGTCAATAATATTAAATTATATAATACAAAAGTGATACCATTTAAAAATACGTTTGAATATGAATCCAATAATATCACTTCTATGTCATATAAATTCAATAGTATTAGTTTAATTGTTGGTCAAAGTTGAATTTAAAATTCCGTGTATGTCTTACATTTGTGGACGGAGAGAGTACCGTATAATCGGTTGGTTATGATGCATAATAAGTCGGTTCGGTTTCCAATTAACAGCGCATTGTTGAGCGAATGGAAACCGGCCGCTGGCATCCGACTCATAGAACACTGTGGAGTGTGGACATACGAATTAAGGCGGCAAAGTGTGCCGGAAGAATTTTGTTTGGTTGAATCTTGTAAACGCATGTCGTGTTTAAGGGTCAAGGTCAAATACAAATATTATGTGTCTTTTAAATCCCTTCTGTTTTCCAAACAATATGCATACTATTAGCACTTACTCCCATGTTCAACAATTTCTACATCCGAGAACGAGCTAAAGTATTAATTCCATGTTCAATAATACATATTGTTTTAGGTATTGATAAGATATCTTATGTACATTGGCTGTTACTTTTCGTATAAATATGTAAGTAGAAAATTAGAAAAATATTACACTATGAAAGCATTTTTATGATAAATCTGATGATATTAATTTTACTTGATCAATCCAAATAAAATTTATATATTAATAGTCAAAGTTAAAGAAGTTTGACTGCACATATTCTATAACGTCATTTATTTACGAACAGAGATAGTAAATACTACAAAGCTATTCGTGACCTATTTGCTGGTCGTCGTCCATGTATAACAATTTTCTAGATAGGAAAAGAACAAATAGCTGACATTGTCGGCATCAATTTCTAATTCCTAAGATTCAGAATGTTTTATCACTTAAAAAATTCAACCTATGATCCTTTTTCACTATTGTGTTTGTCACGACGAGAGAGACAAAACTAGATCTGATATGGATATTTTTCGATAACATTTTTCAGTCCCAGTGTGTCGACGATTGGGAAACCGTCGATCTTACGATATTCGTGATCAGAAGATTTGTTGAAGGGTACGAACCCCTGGGCTGTATCGAACCACGCCTAGGCACCACATAACAATATTTTTTATACAGGTTCGGGACTCCCTCAAGATAACAACCCTATATCATATTGGTATATATTGAAACTCGAGTAGAATACAAGGGAATTGTTAGTGCTAGCCTAGATGGGATCTACAATTAGTCGGGAGTCTTGTTGGGATGATCTGTTGGGTCTCGACTTCCTGGAGGCGACGGGTGTTGGATGTTGAAAGGCTTAGAGCTTCTAGTCAACGATCTCTAAAAGCTCTTGGTGAAAGGTCTCTCTAAGCTTGTCTTCTTGTGGAGGTAGAAAAGCTTGTCTTCTCCGTAGGGCCTTTGGGTCCTTTTATAGAAGGTACTGCATATTTGATTGGAGCCATCTCTGATTAGGAGTCCAACTATCCTTAAATATAGGGACAGACTAGGGGTATCTGGTATCCTGCAGATGGTTATCTTATCTCCTGGAGTCCTTCACAACTACGTCAGCTGCTCAGGGATCTAGCATATTGTATATGGATACTGTCTTCGTATACAGTAGAATTATACTATTTATCATCAAGCCCCCCATCAGTACATGGAACAAGGCATCGATGTTTCTAGGGAAAATCTACCTAATCGGGGAAAACATCCTAACTGGGCGTATTCCGAGTGGTCACCCTAGGTTTTCGACTAGGATGTCCGTCTACTCAGGATCCTGACGTTCTCCGAGTCTCCTACTCGAGATATTGAACGTGCCTGAATAGCTAAAGGAGCCCCCGAGTACTTTTCTCATCCGAGTGGAAGCTCTAGGTAGTTTTTTCTGATAACATCCTGATCCGCAGATCAGGAACATGCATCTTTCTGGCGGGTTTTCTGAAATTTGAACCGTCACGGCGGAGATTTCGCATGGTGGTGAAAGAATATTTGTCTCTTTTTCTGCAACTGTCTTGCTGACGTAGAAGAATCATGGCGCACTTGCCGGGATCGTGCGCTATCAGGTCCTGATTTCTCGTGCCCATCATTTCACATGCGCCGAGAGTTACTGCGCACTAAATGGGATGGAAAGTAACCATGAAGACCGTGCCTCGAGTAGGACTCGGGACTGTTGCAAGGTCACTAGGAGGAGAGAGATATAAGAGGATTCAGGGCACCTTGTAGTTTTTTCATGCGTGTCCACTCTCTTAATCTCTGGAGCACTTTTCCCTCTGCCATCCCAAAACTCTTCATCTTCTTCCTTTTGCCTGCAGTCCGATTGAAAATGGGAAAGGAGGACACCGCCGCGAAGAAAGCATCACTGCCTGAGGATGATTCATGGGTGAAGTCAGAGATCACCTCTGAGATTCTAGACAACTCAGAGGACCTCAGAACGATCCAGTCGCTCCACAGGGTTGAGTTCCCGCTAGGCGGTGACTAGAAAGCTCTTAAGCCCGACTCGGGCTGGGTCGTGGTCTTTTCAGACTTTTTCAAGTGTAGCTTCTTCCTTTCCCCATCTGGCTTCTTCCTCGTCATGCTCTAGTTCTATGGGATAGAGCTCATCAATCTCAATCCAAACAAGATTGTGATGTTGAGCATCTTCGCACATCTGTGCCAAGCCTATCTCGGGATCTGTCCTTTCCTTGACCTTTTCCGATACTTCTACAACATGATGAGGTTATAGAGCGTCGGGCTAGCACAAGAAATGGTTCTACTACCAGCCGCCTGTTGCCGGAGGCATAAAGTTCTGGGGATCCGCACCGATTCAGACCGAAGCGTGGTCAGAGGAGCCGAAACTAAGCCCTAGTCTCTGATCATTAGTCGATGAGATTGCTGATCTCAAAGGACGGGGTCTGATGGTGTTGGATGTCGTTGCAAACTTCATCAAGTGGGGCCTGAGTCCTCTACGTGCTCGAGCCTCGGGTGCTTGGGAACCTTTGGATGATTTACACTCCACCCCCGGAGGTAAGACTGGTATCCTTCGAATCTCAGGGACCCAGTATTTGGGATGAATCCTTTATGGTCTTGAGTAGTCTCTTTTGCAACCCTTGCAAGCTCAATGGTGTACCTTAGGACGAAAGTCCTCTTCGAGAAGGTGCCACTGGCGGATCACTCTGGCGTGCCAGTTTTGATCCCGAACATGTGCCACGAGGACCAATAAGCGATTCTCTCAGTAAGCCTTATCTCTCCCTAGTTTCTCTATTCCTCCGAGTAGTGCTGAAATAGCAAAGCTCGGGTCTTTCTTCAGCACGAAGGTCGTGGGGTTGCTGAACTAGAGGGCGGAACCTCGGGATCCCAAGGGGGCAATGTCGAGGTCCATGGTGCTGGGACCTTGCACTGGGGGCCTGCTGATGCGGGTGGCGTGGTAGCCTCATTGGCTACAACATCACCGTCTCCCTCGAGCCCGCCTCCTTAGCCTACCCCCAGGTACTCTGGTTACCCTTTGTCTTTCTTACGTTCTCGTAGGAGTAGTTCCTTCTCTGACACGACTTGTTCTGTGCACAGGAGAAGTCTGGAAAGGCTGAGGTTGTTACCCCAACCGAGAAGGTCTAGATTGAGGTGGAGTCAATCGTGATCGGAGCCGATCTTCTGACAAGAAGGAGGCATGTCCCACTAGGAGAAGGCTTCCTCGTGGCCTGAAGAGAGCGACGTAACCTTTCTTCTCTTCAATCTTCTTCCCAGGTTTGGGAGATTTGTCCTAACTTGTTGTGTCTTAGGTAGCTGAGTCCTAAGGTAGCGGTTGATCCTGCCTTGGAGGATGAGCTTCCCGCTTCGGGATCTAGCCCAACTCCTCTGCTGGTGCTTGTCGAGTCGTTGGCTCAGAAGGAGCTTGAGCCCTGGCTGAGGAAGTCACTCCTCCACCCTTAAAGGTAGCATGGACTTCCACCAAGGAGAAATACTCCTTGGAGCTGCATCCGCTGGTTGAGTCGCTACTCCAGGGCTGCTGGAGCAAATGAAGCTTATCGAGCCCCTCATGGAGATGAGTATGCGATAAGGGGCTTTCCTTAAGTCCCACGTGACCGCAGATCGGGACCCTTTCCCTTCACGAGGAAAGAAACATAGGCACTCGTGCAACGAGTCACAACCGATCTATGAACGTCCTGGTTTTGATGAAAACTTGTTGCTTATACAGAGTATCTTCCGTTCAAACCAGTCCATGAGTCATGCCGAGGGTGTGGCACCGGGATTTCCCAACAACACATAACGTTCGTACCACCTTCTCTTCCGTTGTTCTGAGTCGGGAAACATTGCTAGGATTTTGGTCAGCCAGACCTTAGGTCTACTCAAGTAGAGGGCTTAGTGGTTCACCGACACTTGTAGACGCAATAAGGGGATTTCCTTAAGTCCCACGAGACAGCAACGCGGAACCCTTTTCCTTCGTGAGGGTCGAGTTGTTGGTACTCACGCTGTACGCCATTGTTAACTTCTCATTACCAGGCACCTATCCAGCCGCCGACTGGTTATTCGAGAAGGAGTCTTGGATAGGCAGTCAAAGAAAAGGTACCATTAATAATAGTAGCTAGGAATTAAGATATGATAAGTGCGTGCCATCCGTCCCTTGTAGTTGTGGACGCTTCCGTGTACTCCTGTAGTCCTGTGACAACCTTGTGATGCGTATTCAGGAATGTGTGCTAGGTAGAGGTACCCAGAGCGACTTATCGCCAATGTGCCCATCGTACAGGTGTGAAGTTTTTGGTGTCAGGACCGGACATGGAGGTTAGAAATGATCTGAGTGACATTAAGATCTGGATGGGCAACCGTTGTGTGAACTTACTCTTGGTACTTACACATAAAACTTCTAGAGTTGATCAATGTTCCAGGAGTTGGAGAGGACTCGACCATCTTGCATGGCTAGTTTGAATGGCCCTAGTCCAGAGGCTTCGACCACCTTGTAGAGACCTTCCCACTTGGGAGACAGCTTATTGCTGTTGCTCTAGTTCTAAACGAGTCATAGGACCAGGTCCCCGACTTGTAGGGTACGTCCCCGGACATGTCTCTCGTAATAGCATCAGAGGTTTTGTTAGTACTTGGTCGATCTCATCAACGCTTGAGTCCGTTGCTCCTCAATGTTGTTGAGGTCATCCTTTCGTCAAAGGGGTTCATCCTTATCGACATATTCACCGGTAGCCTGACTGGCGGTGGTCCGGAGTGCACATAAGATTGATGGTAACTCAAGGACCCATGCCTTTGCGTGAGCTGATAAGCGATCGAAAATACGGGTCTCATGCCTTGTAGGATGAGAATGTTGGCATGCTCAACCTGTTCGCTGCTTTATGGATGGGCTACAAATGCAAAACAAATCTTGGTGCTGAGCTCCTCACAGTAATCAATGAAGGCCATGCTCGAGAGCTGGGTACCGTTGTCGGTAATGATCCTACTCGGGACACCAAACCTAGTGACAATGTTTTTCATGATGAATCACTTGGCGGCCTCCGAGGTGATCTTTGCAACAGGTTCAGCTTTGATCCATTTGATAAAAGTATCAATCACGATGAAGAGGAACTTGAAGCCCCCGTGCGATACCGGAAGGAGCCCCAGAATATCCAGGCCCCATGTTGTGAAGGACCTCAACAAGGAAATCGTTTGCAATTCTTGGGCGGGCTGATGGATGCATATGCTATGAAGTTGGCACTGATAGCATCGCTTAACAAGCTCGCTCACATCACGGAGAACTATCAGCCAATAGAATCCTTGTCTAAAGGCCTTTGCGACCAAAGTTTGGAAAGAATCATGTCACTGCATACCTCTCCATGGATCTCTTCGAGTAGTGCATTACCCTACTTCCGAGTGATTGCATTACCCTACTTCCGAGTGATGCACTGCATGAGCATTCCGTGCACTCCTTTGTGATAGAGGACCCCATCGACTAGGGTATACATTCGGGCCCTTCAGGAAATTTGCTCGGATAGTGTGTCATCCTCGGGTACTATCCGATTGCAAAGGTACATGTGGATGGGGGCCATCCACAAATATTTAAAATCAAGGGAAGCTATGAGTTGCCCCGCAACTCTCGTTGGAGCGTCAATCCCTTAGCTGTAGCCCCAGCAGACGTCATAGAACCAACCTTGTCATCTACCAAAGCTATGGACGGCATCAAGAGCCTTTCTGCAAAGGTCCTGGGTGGACATGGAGATCGTGAGGACGCTAGGCGAGCAAGACTATCGGCTCAACAGTTGTCTTTCCTTGGGATATACCATACTTTGATTCAACGAATTTCTTCTCTAGCTTCCTCACCTCTACAAAGTAAGTTGCCATGGTTTGATTCGATATTTAATACTCCTTGCAAACTTGCTTGACCACCAACTGTGAGTCCCCACTCACGAGGAGGTGGTGGATGCCAAGCACAGAAGCTACTCGTAGACCGGCCAACAAGCCCTCATACTCGGCTATGTTATTCGTAGCGGGAAATCAATCTGCAATACATACTGCAGGCATTCTCCAGCCTGTCAATGAAGTTAGTACTATTCCTGCCCCCGAGCTGTCAAGGGTCAGTGGCCCATCGAAGTGAAGGGTCCAGACCTCGATGTTTTCAGCGGGGGAACTGCTAGGCTGCTCGGGCTCGGACCACTCGGTGACGAAGTCGGTGTGTAGTTGTGATTTGATCGCCATTCATGGCATGAAGCGGATGTCAAACTCTCTGAGTTCGACCGACCACTTGGCGATTCTTCCGATGGCATCTCTGTTATGGAAGATGTCGCTGAGTGGAAAGGTGGATGGAACGACAATCTTGTGAGCTTGGAAATTGTGTCTTAGCTTGCGGGAGACCATCAGCACCGTGTAGAGCACCATAAAAGATAGCTCTTCAGATCTTGAAATGTCTTTTTTGATTCCTCCCTCCACTTGAATTCTTTGTGTTGTTGTAATTGCTTGAAGAAAGGGTGTCCTCGATAGCCGAGTCTGGATATGAAATGGTTGAGTACCGCCATGCATCCTGTTAGCCTCTGAACTTCTCATACTAATATTGAGGATTTCATTTCGGTTATGGCCCGGATCTTCTCGGGATTAGCTTCGATTCCTTGATGGAAGACTAAGAATCCAAGTAGCTTTCCTGTGTCGACTCAAAAGGCACATTTCTCAGGGTTCAACATGATTTAGTTTCTTCGTAGATTTGTGAATGTCTCAAGGAGGTCTGAGAGTAGTTCTTCTTTGTCCTTTGTTTTTACAACCAGGTCATCTACGTAGGCTTCAATATTATGGTCAATTTTGCTACGGAGGGCTAGTTGCATTCCTCGCTAGTACGATGCGGCAGCTTTTTTCAACCCAAAATATATTTTTGAATAATAGAATACACCAAAAGAAGTTACAAAGGAGGTTTTCTCCTCATCTTCTCGATACATGCTTATCTGGTGGTAACCAAAATATGGGTCGAGAAGGCTTAGATAGTCACATCCAGAGGTGGAGTCTATTATCTGATCCATTCTAGGTAGAGGAAAAAACATCTTTAGGACAAGCCTTATTAAGGACCGTGATGCACATGCGCCACTTTCCATTAGCCTTCTTGGCCATGACGGGATTGGCTAGCCATTCGGGGTGCTCGACTTCTCGGATGAATCTGGTCTCCAAGAGTTTCTCGATCTCTACTTTGATGGCTTCTTTCCAATCAGGAGCATATCACCAGAGCTTTTGTTTGACAGGCTTGGCATCTGGATGAACTGCCAGCCTGTGGTCGATCACCTCCCTGGGGATTCCAGGCATGTCGGACGGTTGCCACGCGAAAACGTTCGATCTAGCCCATAGGAAAGTGATGAGCTCAAGTTCCTATTTAGGGCTCAGGTTGGAGCCGATCCAAACTGCCTTTGATGGCTCCATTGGGTCCAAAGGAATGGTCTTGACTTTGACATGGGTCTTCACGGTCATCTTAGGCTTCAAGTGCCTGATCTCATTATCCATCTATTGCTGCTCGACTAAGTCTAAGCTACGCTTGTCGCAATATAGTCCATGCTCGGCGCAACCTTTTACCGTGATGACACCTTTTGGCCCTGAGATCTTCATGCACTGGTAAGCATAGCGTGCGGCGGCCATGAATTTGACGAGAGTCGGTCGTCCTAATATGGTGTTATAAGCCATCTCGAAATCGACTACATCGAACATAATCTTCTCCGTTCAGAAGTTATCTGGTTTCTCGAATGTCACGGGGAATGTGGCTTGGCCTATCGGAGTAGCCAAGGACCCGGAGACAATGCCGTGGAAGGCATGGGTTACCAACTTGATAGAGGAGTGGGAAATCTGCATTGCATCAAGTGCGCTGGTGAAGAGGATGTTCAAGGAACTTCCTCCGTCAATGAGTACTTGGGAAACCCTACAGTTACTGATAGTTGGCTCGACTACGATCGGGAATGGTCTTGGCCGCACATAGTTCTTGGGGCCGTCGGTTTGATCAAAGGTGATCTTAACATCCGACCCCTTGACTGCTTGGATGCTCTGAGGGATTGTAGTTAGGACTTCTCGGGCTATCGTCTTGAGCTGTCTTTTGGACTTGTAAGAACCTGAGCCCCCGAACATATGTTCAATCATCTATTCTTCTCCCTGGAAAAGCGTGTGGTCTGAGTCACTGCCGGAGTTGGAATGTCAACTATGACTCGCTACCTGTGAAGCCTTCCCTCTGAGCTTCCTAGTCTCAGCCTTGACATGTTTCTTGAATAGTCAGCATTAACGGAGGTCGTGTGTGTCGGTAGTATAGCTATCAAAAAAGATGAGAAAAACCTAAAAATAATTTTTTTGGCAATAGTAGGAATCCTCTGAATTCGAGCGTAAAAAGGCACAAAATCTTGTCGCGGGAGGACCTTCCTTACCTCGACTCCGATCAGACCTCCCATGTAGCCTCTGTCATGTTCCTACGGGAAGAGTGATAGGAAGAGGAGAGGCTGCCTTGCAGTGGATTTTGATGGGAATGTGAGAAAAGGTGAGAAGTAGGGATAAAGGTGGAAGGCCGAAGAAAGAGAAATTTTGGATTTAGATCTGAGTGGAGAGAGAGATGCATTGAGGTGAATTATATACCTTGAGACACTGAAATTTAGATTTCAGGTTGGCGGAGTCTGAATTTTGGGTTTTGAGCACACCACGTTCATCAACGACAATAACCTGCTGAAGTTATCAATGACGGGTTCTTCTTCTAGCCCATCATTGACAGTGAGTAGCCATCAATGATGGGCCTCGAAGTGGGCCATCAGTAAGAGTCATCAATGACGGGCTCCTAATTAAACTGTCATTGACAATTTTGTTAGGAACACCCGTAGGCACCTGGTGAAGTTATCAATGATGGGTTCTTCTTCTAGACCGTCATTGACAGTGAGTTACATTGACAGAAGAAGAATACCCATCATTGATGTATGTCATCGATGTGAGTTTCTGCAGTAGTGTGATTCGAAACCTTTTGAATGAGGAGTAGGAAGTGATTTTTTTTGCTATCTATTTCATTACCAGAGATGTCGTCGGCGCTACCAGTGTCACTTGTGCTGGAGAGAAAGGAGGTTCAAATCGGGAAGGAGCGGCAAAACAAGGGAGTTCTGTACACACGGATCTAGGCTTTCGACCACCTCCGTTTCGACATGCATAATGACAAGCATGCGTGTTGTTCCTTCCTAGCACATGTTCATAAATTAGCAATCCCCTATGTTTAGTGCGTATTACCAAGGACACTCGGTTTAGGTTCTACCACAAGTGCCTCAAGGAGAATGCCCACCAGGTCATCTACAATCCTTTCCTCTTTGTTTCAAGAACAAGGCATTCTCAATACATCATATGCCCCAAGTTAACCTCCCTTTGATCATATCCCTCGTAGGCACACTACTACAGAACAACAGATCAACAACGGGCTAAATCCTTGATCAAGGACGGATTTGGGCTGTCGTTGATCGTTGATCGTTGATCATTGATGACTCAGGTCATCAACGGTGAATGTTTTACCCGTGTTTGATAACAAAGTAATCAACGACGGGTAACTTTCACTATTCGTCATTGATGGGTGTTGGTGATCAACGACAGGTTTCTCTCTCCATCCATCGTTGATGACTTTGTTTGGACTGACGGGCTGATCATTGATGGTTATACCCTCAGTGAAGGTCCATTTTTATGGTTCTTCGTTTATGAGTGTTTCTTCACTAGCGGGCATTTTAAACTACCTGTCGTTGATGACTGCTTCACCCTGGCAGTTTTTTTCTACTTTTGGCTAGCCTTAGGAACTGCTAGCAATGCCCTCTGAAAAACATTTGACAATTAACATACACAAGCATGATTCCATCACAGATCACATATTCACAAAAGCATTCCATCATACATCATAAATTAGCAAATACACAATACATCTTACACTTAATTTGAACTTCATTGAATGTTGTTTGCTCAAAAAAAGTTTCAAATAGACACAATATATTGAAATAGATGCATTTAAACATTTGGCTAATAATTTCACCAGCCTACTGCTACTAGCAGACCGTAAGGTTCAACAAGACGCATATCCACGAGGAGGACGGGGGCTTGGATTTGTTCCCACATTTGGCTGATGATTTCATTATTCCGAGATGCGTATCCACGAGGAGATTCGAGGCATGGACTTGTTCCCACATTTGGCTGATGATTTCATTATTCCGTCAGCGACGGTTCATCGAGATGCGTATCCATGAGGAGGATCGAGGCCTAGACTTGTTCCCACATTTGGCTGATGACTCTATCATTCCATTAGCCAAAAAAGCGCTCTATTCGACACAAGTTAGTCAATCCAATGGGAAGTGTTTTGTCCATCACCTTGCAAAAAAAGTACATCGATTAGGTGAGAAAATCAATATCATCAAAAATAAAGTACAGAAGTTTCAAAGGTTTTTAGAGCTAAGATCCACCAATGAGGTTAGCGTCAGCGACATCTACGGTTGCTGAGGACAGGGAAACCCATCTTGTACACTCGCAGAAGGTGTCAAATATGTCATTGAATTTTCTTGTGTGGTGTCACTGAATACAACATCATCATTGTTGAGACATCTCGGTGACACTTCACCATACACTCTTTCAAAAAAACTATCTTATGCAGTGTATCACGACGTCACAACGACAACGGATGTGAAGTGAAGTAGCTGGCCTACAATGACAACGGATGTGAAGTGAAGTAGCTGGCCTATTTACAAGAAAACACCATTCACCAATTTAGACTATTCAAAACACGTAATCGAGCAAATTGAGAAGATGATTTATAGTATTCAAAAACTATTTCACTACAAATTACATGCACATTATGTGGCACAACAGAAACAATAGGTCATACACCAATATCCAAAAAATAGCCTCAAATTATAGCCACTAATGAGTTATTCATTTAAGCAAATCCTTATACATGGAACTTCACGTGGAGGCGCTGGATGATTTATTGTTGTAGCGGATGAGGATACGACCCAACTTGTAGTGAACTTCGAGGACAAAATGGTGTAGCCACAAAAACTTCTTCCATGGGATAGACCGGACGAAGTAGGCACCGGAGTACTGCAATAGGGTCGGGAAAGGCGAGGAGGAGGGTGTCCTTAGTGTTCCCATAGTCGCAAAACTATCATGTCGTGGGAGAGCGCCATCAGCAAGAGCGCGCCAGGTTGATGCACACGTAGTACTTGCGGATCAGTGAAGCACAAGGCGAAGCCTCCCTCTTTTGCTTCCCGGAAGAGCTACCTACAGTGACCATTGCATGATAGGCATGAGAGAGCGGTTGGCTTTTGAGGGAAGGAAGAAGAGGAAGACGAGAGAGAGCGCAGTTGTGTGGAGAGAGAGGGTCGTAGAGTGTGGTTATATGGGTAGTGCACTCTTCATCTCCTCCGTCGCGCAGCTTCCGGGAAGCATTCCAATGACAGGTCAAAATGAAGGCTATCATTACTGACTCGCACTGATGGGAGGCTCAGCTGCCTGTCCTTGATGATCACAGTCATCAATGACGGTCCTCAAAGTAGGCCGTCATTAAGAGTCATCAACGATGGGTTCTACCTTTGGCCTGTTATTGACAATATCGGCGGGAAGGCCCGCGAGCACCTGGTGAAGTCATCAATGACGAGTTCTAACTCTGGCCCATCATTGGCTATGAGTTTAATTGATGGAAGAAGAATAATCGTCGTTGATGTATGTCATGGATTTGGCTTTCTGTAGTGTGACAAGTTCTTTTTGCAAAAAGAAAAAGACACTTAAAAGGCTGACCCCCTTTGATTAGAAAAGACCATCGTTCCCTCATCTAATTCCCTCCTCCCTCCTCTCATCTAATTCCCTCCTCCCTCCTCTCATCGTTCCCTCATCTAATTCCCTCCTCCCTCCCCTCATCTACTTGCCTCTCTGCCTCCACACACACAGGAGCAAGCTTGTTAGCAACGACCCCTAGTTAGCTAAGAGGTGACTGGTAAGCCCCTATCTCCTCCCTTAATTTTTTTTGTTGGGGAAATTATTCTCTTTTGAATTTAAGGTGATTTCTTTGTTTTTTGTTTCTTAAAAAATTGATTACCATGAGACAGTCTTTTTTAACTATTACCGTGAGATTGTTCTTTTCTAGTTAGTTATCACGGCATGATTATTGCATTGGTCCCACATCACAAACATCTATTGATGAGGAAATCTCCACCACGTTTACACCCACTGCCATCCCTATCCCTATAGGACCGATGACTAGAGCTCGTGCACGACTATTAAAGTGCCAGGTACATTCGTTCCTCAGTGCCCATGTTTTACTTCATAAGAATATGATGCTGCCCTCAACTTTACATTTAATTGTACTCAGAAATGAGGGAGTTGGAAATTGGACAAGAAGAGATGATGTGGCAGTTCATGTGGAAGCTCATGTGGCAGCTCATGATGATTTGTAGAAATGTCCAAAATCAAGATCACATTGAGCTAATATTTTGTGCAAATGTCAAAACCAACTTGAATTTTGTTTTTGGTATTTTCGTTTGGGAGTAGCCGCCATGCTACCGTGCAACCACCATGCTACAGTGCGCCGACATGCTACAATGCAGCCGCGATGCTACAGTGCACCGATATGCTACAGTGTAGCCGCCACCTTTTAGATATTTTTTTTAGTTTAGTTTGCTTGAAGACAAAAGCCATAAGGTACTCTATTTCAAGAAAAAAGCTAGTGCCTACATTATCCATGTACTACACTTCTAGTGCGGCATTTCTAAATGCGTGACAATTCATCCCTATCATGTGCCTCACTACTTCCTCACTACTTGTGTACGGATGTTCCTTTATAATTTAACTGCATGTGCTATCAAGCTTACTTCGGCATGGAAGATAGCTTTGTAATACTTGCAACTTATAAGAGGCTTCATAAAGTTCTCTTCCAATTTTCCAATGCTTTAACGTTTGAAATACCTTGCATCCAGTGACCTGTATCCCGGAACAGAGTCACAGCAATTCGTTTCTTATTTTCATTTACTTACCACAATCGCTTCTCCGGAAAGAATATTCACTTAGGGATGGGTGCTTCTCTCATTAACATTATGCTATTCTCAGCTGTTTCTCCCATAATTCCACATTCATACTTCTTCATGTATATAGGGAGTGTTGATGCCAATATTGTCTTCAAATATGACCAAACTAGATACTTCAGTATTTAGCAATAGGCAAAACGTTATATATGATGTCAGTAGACTTACGTCTTTCCAGTGCCTTAATCGAAAGTGATCTGTGGTGCCCTGTTTCTTTGGTTTAGGCTATCTTTCGAAGCATTCCAATTTCTTATTGAATTTTTCAATTGCAGATAGGCAAAGTTTTCTTTTTCTCACATTGCTTCTCCTTAGACATCCAGGTACTAGACAATTTTGAGTATCCAAAGTTTTGCCTCTAGACGTCGTAGGTATATGGCAATAAGTTCGGTGCATTACATTGCATACTTTCACTAGTACAGAAATCGATATCTGATGATGACATGGCAGCCGGGTATCATCAAGGAGGACGAATCCGGCCCTCTAGCCATAGGGTGGGCCAGGCCGACTACTCGGAGTCCGACCTCTACACGGGAGCGTCTCATCAACGTGGAGTGCAAGACAGGGATAAACATACATCCGGCAATCCCGAATTCAGTTGTAACCAACTAGGTAACCAACCTATTAACCGATCTGGACTCTCGTAACCCTATCCCAGTCGCCTATATAAGGCCTGGTAGGGGACCTCCGATCGATAAGCTTTCAGTCATAGGCTATCTCCATTGTTTCATAGCTCAGGCAACCTCGAGATCAATCCTCAAGGGCTTGTGGCACTCGGGATTCAAGCTATACTAGCCACCAAACAAAGGACGTAGGGTATTACCTCCCCGTGAGGGCCTGAACCTGTCTAAATTCTGCTTCCCATGTGCACCCATCTGGATTTGCTGTGCTCACGCCGCCCCATATTCAGTATTGCCGGAATAATACTCCAACAGTTGGCGCGCTAGGTAGGGGAGGTGCGCATAGATCCATCTACACGAATCTGGATGGGTTTCATCAGCAACAATGACGTTTTCGTCCTAGGAAGCGTCATGAGATTCGCTTCTCTGGACGTTGTTCCGGATCCTGGATAGCTTTTCCAATTCGGAAAATTGAACTTCATCGCCGACAAGGTCGGCAAACTTCACCTTTGCTACTCGGCAGCATGTCGATCAGCGGAGGCTTCATCAGCTTCTCTGCTCGGACTCATCCCTGAGTCCGAGCCTTCGACCCATCTCCTTAGGGACGAGGTTACGCCGAAATCGGATCTGCTGTTCGCGTACGGGTTTTCACCCGTCGAATAGAGGTCCCGACTGGTGGGCGCCATTGACTCTCTCCTCCCCATCCTCGAGTATGACTCGGACGAGTACGAGAGCTCGGGCAGTCTCCACCCATCCTGGGATGTCTACATGGCCAACCCTGACTCGTTGGACAACGGCGGCGACCGATCAGTCCCCATCATGGAGTAAACGCCGACTGAGCTTGAAGCCACTTGACTCCATCTCCTCACCAAGGAGGAGGAGTTGATTGAGCAGCAGACCAGGCTTGCTCGTCAACGCGACGAACAACTGCGCAATGACAACATGAGGGCTCGAGGACGCCAAGTCCATAACGTGTTCCGCATGCGTGAAAGAGGGTTCCAATATTCCCACTTCCTAGTCACAACATCGTCGCTGCCACGATGGCGGCATGAGCCATTAATGTCCCTGAGGGCACCCCGGGACATGACGAACTCCGGTGACTCCGCATCCTACTAGAAGAAACAGCTCTTCAGCAGGCCGAAGCCTCAGGGGACCGCGCGGGCTCTTCAGCAAGTGCTAGGAGTCAGCGTTCTTCACCCCCCAGAAGCCCTCCAGCCACGGAAGGCCACCATTCAAACCCCAACCGTCATCAGCCGGCCGGAGCGATTCACAAGCAACTCGGACCCAATCGTGATGCACGGGGCACCATAGCCACACGGAGCCACGCCCGTTAGGACGAGGACAAAAACGCTCGCCGAGCCGGGTCGGTCCGTAGCCGACTTGGGTCAGGTCATGACGCGCGGAACCCCGCTGACGCCGGACGGAGCGCTCATCGAGGTCCCGAGAGGGATGACCATGGCAACAGCCACAACGACAGCAGTGCCACCAGCCGTGGCCGTTCACCGACCCCCTCTAGCATGGGGTATGCGTGCCCGCAAGCATTCGGCACCCGCATCCGCAGCGTCATCTTTCCATCGCGATTCCGAGTCACCGGCATCGACAAATACATGGGCGAAACTCGGCCAGACATCTGGCTGGCCGACTATCACACGGCATGCAGAACCAATGGTGGCAACGATTACGTCGCAATCCATTATCTGCCGCTGTTTCTAGCCGACTCGGCACGAGCCTGGCTCACCAGCTTACCTCCGGGTTGCATCCCGTCATGGAGTGACCTCGAGACCCTCTTCGTGAACAACTTCCAGGGCACTTACAACAGGCCCGGGAATGCGTGGGATCTCCACAGTTGTACCCAAGAGGCGAATGAGACTCTCCGAGAGTACATTCAGCGTTTCTCCAAGAAAAAGAATTCTCTACCTGAGGTCTGAGAGGGTGATGTCATCACCGCCTTCTCCTAAGGTGTTCGAAGCACTGACCTCATCCACAAGATAGCGCGCAAGAATCCTCAGACTACGCGTGAACTTTTCGATATCGCCAACAACTTCGCCACCGGGGAAGAGGCCGTCCGCAGCGCTACCAAGGGCGACAAGGGCAAGGGCAAGGCGCCCGAGTCTCCCAGTCGGGACGCTCACCCCGAGTCATCCAGAAAGAAGCATCGGAAGTGCAAGGGCGGAGATCTCGTTGTTGGGGCTGAGCGCGCCCCACCGCGCCGTCCTCAGCGCACCAACGCGACCTTTGAAGAGATGATGAGTCAGCCGTGTCACTTTCATGGACCCAAGTCCAACCACCTGACATGAGATTGCAACCTCTTCAGGACGAAGGTGACGAATTCCCAAAAGAGACCGCTTGTCTGATGATCTTTGGCGGGCCCAATGTCTACGAGTCCAAGCGTCGCCAGAAGATCACAGATCGAGAGGTCAACACAGTGGAACCGGCCATGCCCCAGTACCTGCGATGGCCCGAGTCCGTGATTTTCTTCGGCCGCTCGGACCACCCCGACTACATCCCCCACCCGGAAAGATTCTCCTTGGTGGTGGACCCGATCGTTTGCGGTGTCCGCCTCACCAAGGTCCTCATGGACAGTGGGAGTGGTCTTAACATTCTCTACATCAAGACTCTCGACGACATGAAGATCTCCCGCTCCGAGATCAAGCCGACTGGTACCCCCTTCCATGGGGTGATACCCGGCAAGATGGCGAGTTCACTCGGGCAGGTCAGCCTGCCCGTCACTTTTGGTACTCACGACAACTTCAGGACTGAGACCCTCACCATTGAGGTCGTCGACTTCCCAGGATCGTATCACACCATCCTAGGGTATCCCTGCTACGCTAAATTCATGGTTGTCCCCAGCTATGTCTACTTGAAGCTCAAGATGCCGGGTCCCCACGGGGTAATAACGGTACAAAGCAATTTCCAACACGCGTACACGTGTGACCTAGAGAATTGCAACCTCGCCACGGCTCAAATAGCTGAGGCCGAGCTTGACAACCTCAAGTCGGCTGCGGTTGAGGAAGCACCCCCGGCCAAGAAAGCTTCAGCATCGACATCATTCCAGTCGGCACGGGACACCAAGTCGATCCAGCTCGATCCCGAAGACTCCTCCAAGACGACGCAGATCGGGACTGCACTCAGTGATAAATAGGAAAGCATGCTCGTCAGTTTCCTCTAGGACAACTGGGACATCTTCGCATGGACATCTTCTGACATGCCCGGGGTTCCAAGGGAGGTTGCCGAGCACTCTCTGAATGTTCGGCCGGATGCTAAGCCGGTCAAACAGCGCTTGCACCACTTCGCTGAGGATAGACGTCAGGCAATAGGAGAAGAAATAGCTAAGCTTCTAGCAACTGACTTCATTAAAGAAGTGTATCATCCCGACTAGTTAGCGAACCCAGTTCTTGTTCGCAAAAAGAATGGAAAGTGGAGGATGTGTGTTGATTATACTAGCCTTAACAAGGCGTGCCCCAAAGATCCTTTCACTCTTCCTCGCATCGACCAAGTGATTGATTCCACGGCCGGTTGTGAAATTTTGTGTTTTCTCGACGCCTACTCGAGCTATCACCAGATCAAGATGAAGGAGGATGATGAGATCAAGATGTCTTTCATCACTCCATTTGATGCTTTCTGCTACGTTTCCATGCCTTTCGGCCTCAAGAACGCAGGCGCTACGTACCAGCGATGCATGCAGCATTGCCTGCAGTCGCAAATCGGCCGGAACGTACAAGCCTACGTCGACGATGTGGTGATTAAGTCCCAGAAAAGCAAAGATCTCCTAAGTGACTTGGGGGAACTTTCTCCAACCTTAGGAGATTCAGCATGAAGCTCAACCCCAAAAAATGTGTATTCGGGGTCCCTTCGGGCAAGCTACTCGGTTTCATCGTTTCCGAACGGGGAATCAAAGTCAACCCGGAGAAGATCGACGCCATCGTCAAGATGGGCCCTCCAAAGAGCCTCAAAGATGTCCAACGGCTAACCGGGTGCACGGCAGCTCTCAGTCGATTCATTTCCCGACTCGGTGAGAAAGCCATGCCCCTCTACAAGCTCATGAAGAAGTCGGAAACATTCACTTGGACATCCGAGGCCCAGGATGCCCTCGACGGCTTGAAGAAGTTCCTAACCACTCCCTCGGTGCTGGCATCCCCAATGCCCAATGAGCCGCTGCTTCTTTATGTTGCAGCGACCACCCAGGTGGCCAGTACCGTCTTGGTTGTTGAACGCTCCGAGCCCGGTCACATCCAGAAGGTCCAGCGCCTGGTCTACTTCATCAGTGAAGTCATTTCCGAGTCCAAGGCGCGGTACCCTCAGATCCAAAAGATCATCTACGCGGTGTTCATAACATCTCGGAAGCTAGTCCATTACTTCCAAGGATACCCCATCACAGTGGTCAATTCCTTCCCGATCGCCGACGTCATCAACAATCGCGACGCCACGGGTAGGATTGCCAAGTGGGCAATAGAACTAATGGCTTTCAGCATAGTTTATGCCCCCCGCACGGCCATCAAGTCCTAGGCTCTCACCGACTTCATGGCCGAGTGGACAGAAGTCCAGTCCCTGACCTCCATTGTCGACCTCAAATACTGGACACTCTACTTCGACGGCTCACTGATGCTCCAAGGCGAGGGGGCTGGAATCGTGCTCATCTCTCCGAAAGGAGAGCGCTTCAAGTACGTGCTTCAAATTCACTTCCCGGCCTCCAACAACGTCGTGGAATATGAAGCTCTACTACACGGCTTACGCATTGCAACCTCACTCGGAATCCGCCGGCTCCTTGCCCTCGGAGACTCCGAACTGGTGGTCCGACAGGTGATGAAAGATTGGTCATGTAGAGACCCGTCTATGGAAGCCTACTGCCAGGAGGTGCGCAAGCTCGAAGCCAAGTTCGACGGTCTCGAAATAACACACATCCTCCACCGAGACAATGAAGCAGCAGATGCGCTCGCTAAGTTGGGGTCTAGCCGGTATGTCATCCCGACTAGAGTTTTCCTCCAGGAGTTGCATACCCCTTCTATCAAAGCGGAGGCATCTCCAAAGGCCAGCGAGCCATGTCAGGCAAACTCTGATACCACTCGGGAGGCAGCCAATGAGGTCCTGGTCGTCACTCCCGACTGGGCAGCACCATTGCTTGATTACCTCCTGCGGGATATCCTCCCACCGAACCAGACCGAGGCGCACCACCTCGCACGACGTGCCAAGGCCTACGTCATCATCGATGGCGAACTTTACAAGAAGAGCACCTCTGGGGTCCTCCAGTGATGCATATCCCAAGATCAAGGAAAGCAATTGCTGCACGATATTCACTCGGGAGTATGCAGACATCACGCGGCGCCCAAGTCTTTGGTCGGGAAAGCCTTCCGCCAAGGTCTCTACTAGCCAACTGCCATTTCGGACGCCGAACACATCGTCCACACCTGCGAGGGATGCCAGTACTTTGCCCGGCGGACACACTTGCCGGCTTAAGCCCTTCAAACTATCCCGATCACCTGGCCCTTCGTGGTCTAGGGTCTAGACATGGTTGGTCCCCTCAAGAAGGCTCCTGGGGGCTATACACACCTTTTTGTCATAGTCGACAAGTTCACCAAATGGATCAAAGCCAAGCCAGTAGCCACGATAACTGCAGAAAAGGCCGTTGAATTTTTCTGGGACATTGTTTTCCGTTTCGGCATCCCCAACAGCATCATCACAGACAACGACACTCAGTTCACTGGGCAAGCCTTCCTCCAATTCTGCGACAACTACAACATCGGACTTGACTTCGCCGCCGTGGCACATCCGCACACCAATGGGCAAGTCGAGCGGTCCAATGGTCTGATTATGCAAGGCCTCAAGCCTCGGATCTTCCAGCGACTGAACAAGTTTGCAGGCAAATGGCAGTCGAGTTGCCATCAGTGCTTTGGAGCCTACGGACTACGCCCAACCGGTCAACCGATTGTACACCCTTCTTCATGGTCTACGGAGCCGAGGCCGTCCTCCCGACTGACTTGGAGTACGGCTCCCTGCGCGTCCACACCTTCAACGAGGCCGAGTCAGAGGAAGCAAGACAAGACGCTCTCGACCAACTCAAAGAAGCATGCGAAGTTGCTTTCCTCCGGTTAGCTATGTACCAACAGGGCCTACGACGCTACCACAGCCAGCACGTACACAGTCGCTCGTTCAACGTTGGTGACCTGGTTCTACGCCGAGTCCAGTCCAGCAAAGATCAGCACAAATTTTCACCACCATGGGAGGGTCCGTACGTCGTCGCCGAGGTACTGCGCCCAGGGGCTTACTGGTTGAAGGATAGCGATGGCAACGTCTTCACCAACGCATGGAACATTGAACAGCTACGTCGTTTCTATGCTTAAACCTTTTTTCCGATATCTCGGACACATGAATAAAGATACTTTCTTGCTTCGCTTGAAACAAGTTTCTTTTCCCGACTGACCCACTATGTACATTCATAGCGGATATTCGGCGCCTACACGGTTTTCCCCATGTCCGTAAATTATTTTAGTACTGTGTATACAATCTGACGTTAACTCCTTGACTCCAATCACCGGTTTACGCCACAACCTTATGTTACACGGAACATACGCCCATGGCTAATCCCTGCGCAAAGGAGGCTACGACGGGTTGGCGAAGACCAAAAACGAACGATCAACATGCACACGAACAAAATCTTTTACGGCTGAAATAACAATACTTGCATATCACGACAGTTTATACAAAAGTCACTCGGCATTCCCGAGTCCGTACAAAGGTCACTCGGCATTCCTGAGTCCATACAAAAGTTACTCGGCACCTCCGAGCAGTTCACACACACTACTATTTTCTACAGGCCCGCGTGATCCATGAGGGAGTTCACCGTGGACTCGACGATGTTCATCATCTCCAGAATATCTTTGTCCGGGACGTCAGCGGCATACCCCTCCCCGATCGCCTGCATGTCGAGCAGCGGGTAGTGGGACCTCGCCACCCCCAGGGCCACGATGGCTCCCGATCGCGAAGCTTCCGCCTCCAGTTTCTTCACTTGGTCAGGCGCTTGCTGAAGGCGCTCCGCGACCGCTTCTACGGAGTCTGGGGCTGGCTCTTCTTTCCAGATGGCGCCGCAAGCTGTCCGCCCCGCTGCCCGCAGCGACTCGGCCAACTCCCGGGTCTTCTTGAGGCGAGCTTGAAACACCATAAAGACAAAGGACAAACATGAGCAAAACGACCGACGGGCCCTGACCAACTAAAAGCCCGAGTCAAAAGGCTTACCAGCTTCGGCGTCCGTGGCCCTCTTTTTTGCCACTTCAGCAGTCGCCATCGAGTCGGCAGTCCTCTTGTTCGCCGCCTCGACCGTCTTCAAAGCATGCCTGAAGCTGCCGTCCAACATGGCTGCCTTGCTCTCGAGACACTCCACGCGGGTTTTCTCCGCCGTGAGCATCTCCTGAAGCTTGCCGGTCTGGTCCTTGGCGGCGTCTAGCTCCTTCACGTGGGCCCTCATTCCCTCAAGCTCCGCCCTGAGCTTCACGGCCTCATCTTCGGTGGCTGTAGAAGACAACCCATCAGTACACCAAGAGGCGAAAAGGGTAACCAGCGCAAGTCGGACTCCTCACCTTTGGTTCGAGCGATCTCCTGGGAAAGGCCCGCCTGCAGAGCAGTCATTTCAGCCCCACGCTTGCGGGCCATGTCCTCCGCCGCCTGGCGGCTCGCAGCCAGTTTGTCCCACTCGGCCTTCCGCAAGTCGAGTCGGTCGAGGACTGGCAGCCGGTCCTGAAGTAAGGCGGTCTTGTCTTGCAACCGGCGATTCAGTTTCTATAAAAAAAAGAAGCCACAAAAATCAAGCCACCCGGGAAGATTAGCAAGACCCTCCACTCGGTCCCACGGACCCAGCGGAGGCTCGGGGGCTACACCCTCCGGGTGCACTGTTCGTGCACCCAGAGTCAAACCTACAAGGAAAGCAAGGGACCCTCCGCCCGACTATCCTAGTCGAACGCAGGCTCGGAGGCTACACCCTCTGGGTGCACTATCGTGCACCCAGAGTGAGACCTACGGAAAAGATAAGGGTCCCCCGCCCGACTACCTTAGCCGGGCATCCGGGGGCTACTCCCTATGGACACGCTCATCGAAAGCAGAGATGACTCATCTGCATCAACGGACAGCAAGTTGGCTCCCTCCTTCATCGTCTTCATCAAGGCCGGGAGCATCTCGCCGAGTTGAGTGGCGACGTTCGTCGCGTCGCTCCATTCCTCCTCCTCCTGAACGTCGTCGATTTCCCGGATAGTCATGGTCGGCCACGCCGGGTCCGATTGCTGGACCCGGAGCGGCTGGAGCGCCAGCTCGGAGGACGGCCGGGGAGGCGGAGCAGTGCTAAACTCCTCGACCAAAGATGGCAACTTGAGATTGCCTCTGCGGTCCTGCGGGGCGGTTCCAGCTGAACCTGGGCCTGCCCCTCCCGGCACTTCCGAGCTCGGGTCGGCGTCCCCGGGCACATCCTGAGCCGACGTTCTTGCAGAGAGCTCCTCCCCCTGAGGAGCAGCAAGCGAGGCAGGGTGTGCACCAGCCCGCTCAGGAGACGGTCGGGGAGGCGAAGACGTGACCGCACGCGGAGGCGACGAGGGCTGGGCATCCGAGCCTGGCAGGTCCCCACTTCAGCTGGATCCCGGGGCACTCGATGGAGCCTTCGGGACGTCTCCCGTCTTTTGCACTCTGCAAGAGAAACCCAAACCCGTCAATTTCGAAGAGCACAGACAAGCAAGCAGTCGCTGAAGCACTTACTTGGCCAATCGAGGGACGGGGACACACTTCTTAAGCCCCAAGGCTCGCCGCCCGGACATGGCAGCAGTCGGGGCCGATGACGTTCCAGATCCGCCTTGATCCCCGAAGGCGGTGTCGGTGGTTCTCTTTTCCCCCTGGCCAAGGGGAACGTCATCTTCGGCCACCCGAGGAATTCCACTCGGGGCGGCAGCCGGCGCCACTGGGTCGGGGCCAGCGGAAGAGCCGCCCTGCTCCGCCAGAACAGCGCCCATGGTACGCGGAGCCGCCGAGTCAGGATGGGCAGAGGAACTGCCCTGCCCAGACGAAGCGGTGCCTGTAGCAGTGGGTGCCACCGGGCTGGGACCGGTAGCGGAGCCGCCTTGTCCCCCCGGAGTAGCACCCGCCGACGGCCTTCGCCTCCTGCTCACGCGGAGCGGGACGTCGTCATCTTCCTCCTCTTCCTCCGGAGCCGGCGTGCTCGGTGGAGGAGGGCTGGGCACCACAGGGGCTGGTGTTTTCCCCTAGGAAGATCTGGCGCCTTTCAAAGACCCGGCGCCCTTTGAGGACCCGGCGTCGGAAGAAGACGGTCCGGTCGCCCCCCGCAGCGGCGGACCACCGCTCAAGACGTCGGCATACCGTGGCTGGTTCCATATCTCGTCCTTCGGGAGGGTAGCATTGGAACAAAAGCCGAACAGAACCTACAAAAATGAACAGACAAAGCCCGAGTGAGACTCGGCGAAGAGCTAAGTGAGAAAGGTCGGGGCATCGACTACCTACCTGACTCGGGGGGTTCGCTCAGCTGAAGGGCGGCGGCTGCCCAGAGAAGTCCAGACTCATCCCTTGAGCCAGGAGCTTCTCGAGTCGGCTCTGGACTTCCCCCTCCGTGAGCCCTTCGGCGGACTCCCGAGTCGCGTCGTCCTCTCCAGCGTACTCGAACATCGGGTGTGCCCACAGCTTCGCAGGATGCACCCGCCACCGGACGAAGGCCGCCACGACGACTGCTGCGGTAACTCCAGACTGGATCGCCTCGGCGAGCTGTGCCATCAGGACCGCAATGCTGTCCTGTTCCCTGTCTAGCAGGGGTTCGGACCAGCTCGGCTTGACCTCCGGAGGATGGCCTGCGAATGCCGGGAGCGACGGCTCAAGATTGGCGCAGTAGAACCAGTTGGCATGCCAACCCTTGTTCGAGGACTGCATTGGCGGTGCCGGGTAGCTCTTCACCGCCCCGGACCTTAGCTGGAACTCAGCGCCCCCCACCACGGCCGGGTTGTCTCTACTCGGCTGCGGCTTCACCACGAACAGATGCTTCCACAGGGCAAAGTGCAGACGGATACCGAGGTAGCACTCGCACAGCGTGATGAAGCACGAGACGTGGAGCATGCTGTTGGGGTTGAGGTTGTGGAGCTCCAGCCCGTAGAAGTAGAATAGCCCCCGCAGAAAGAGGTGAACCGGCACCGAGAACCCCCACTCGAAGGAGCTGTGGACGACCAGCTCGCCGGTGTTCGGAGTGGGGACGGTTTCCCCCGCGGTGGCGCGCTATTCGACCAATTCCCTTGGCGGCAGCACCCCTAGTTGCACGAGGGTCTCCAGCCGTGCTTCCGTCGCCGTCGACTTCATCCACAGAGCCATCGGGTCCGCCAGGGAATTCTCTTCGCTCAACAGCTTCCACACCAAAGCGTCTTCCTCGGCTTCGATCAGATCAGCTTACCAATGCGGGGCTTGCATCCGAGGCGGTCGGAGCGGGAGTTAGGGTTTTGGGTGGAGCGGCACGCACGAATCAATTTGGGTGAAAGGAAGACGAAGGGTTCAGGCGCAAAGGGAGTGAGATTGTGTGTGAAGGCGTGAACCGATCCCGCGACCTCTTCGGAGTATAAAGGGGAACAGATTCAGTGGTTCGGCTTCTCCACGTCCGCACGCGTGCGGACTTGCCGCGCCCCCGATGCGCCCCTTCGGATTCCACTACGCGCTATGGGTGGGCCACGTTGCGACTCTTCCGCACCCACGACTTAGCAACGCCGCGATTCGTGCCACTTAATTGAAAGGGGGATCCGACGCTTTGTGAGGGACCTAATATTTTAACCTGATTCAAGGGATTCACAACAAGTGAAGACGGTGACCATAGCCGCTACCTGCAACGGTCTATGGCCCACCCCCGCCCCGTGCGACACGCATACGACGCAATGCGTATGACTCACCACGGCCTGATTGGGGGATCACGATTCCAAACACATACGCCTCACGCGTATGACTCACTTTGGCAATGGACCGTACTTTCACTTTGCATTCCACATGAACCGAAGTAAAATAACAAGTACCTCCATATGCACCCAACCACACTCCCCATTTCAACATACACGCATGACAGACGGGAGGTGGGGGCATATGTTGGACAGCAAGTATATCATCACACGAACCACTACGATACGATAATACTACTAGCTGTCCACGTTGTGAACTATTAAGATTACATCATTCGGCGATAACCGGAAGTTTAGTCAAATCCGAAATAAACTTGCAACAGCGGAATAAAGAGAAAAATCCCACAGCGGTGCATCAGCCGCTGCCCAAAAGCCCACAAAATCCCACGAGTCGATACCCAACCAAGAAAACCGAGCAACTAGGCATCATCGAAGTAATCCTTGACCACTAGCTCACCTGCAATGATCTAGGAATATCCTAGGTGAGTACAAACGTACTCGCAAGACTTATTCGTGCTTGATTAAATGTCCTACACATACTTACTACAACAAAAATTAAACATGATGCGGCTCAAATCATTAAGATACGACAACACTAGCATGGCATTAAAGATATGAAGGAAAACATGGGATATAACTCGCAGTCCAGACTTCACACAAGCCAATAACCGAACATAATAGCACTCAAAAGTGATTCCTCAACCATTTGGGACAGTCCACAACTCAACCTTAACCTCAATTCACAAAACCACATATTTATTCATTCTCTCGGATCATTACCGGCAATACGATCACCCTAGATATGACGAGTGCATTTCCCTTGGAGGCTGAAAGGCTCCAAGTGATATCGAGACTTACCTCGATCATATCCCAGCATCGATTCCGCTAACGTCCACGCGGTGATAAGGGAGGTGCACGATGAAGTTACCTCAGATTGGTATAGCGACAAGCACACTTCTAAACACCTGGTCGCATTCTGACACTTCAATAAATACCAATCATATTCATCGTGCAAAATCCTCGGCTCTCACATCTCACTTAATTAAGTTCAATTTGACAGGGCAACAAGATTAAGTTTCAGCCACAGCTGAACATAACACACAACCTCTCCTAACATGCTAGTTTCCAGCATTCCGACCATTACGTCTAGCAAACAATCCTACCACAAGCACAAAAAGGTAAGCATATGTAATGACAATAAAGAGGTGCAACAAGCTCTACTTGCCTTGGTCACAGGGTTCCTGATCTTGTTCTGAAGTGAAAGCCGAGTGGTCACCTTCTTCGGGCTCTGTTCCAAGCAACACCCGATACCGGAAAAGAAACGAGAAAAGGAAACAATAAGGTCCAGCATGAATGCATGATGAACATGGCTAGATATGCATTCTAAAGGTGACTTAGGGATGCTAGGAACCTAACGCAACAAAAATTTCCCAAGTTAAATTTGTAGAATTTAATTTATCGGCCTAATAATGCATGCATGTCAACTCTTGTTTGGGTTGGGAATTAGGGTTGAAAATTACTTGTTTCAGTGTGTGGTCATGTTCTAAAATTCTAGTATTATGAAAGTACTCAGAGATACGAGCCTAACGCATTAAGAACCATTCAAATTGGAGCTATAACACTCAAGTTACGACCTATCGAAGAACGATGCTCGGAAGGGATGAACTAATTCGTATTCAAATTTGGTCTAGAGTTCAATTGCAAATATTGAAATTTTGTTTCAACCAGATTGTAGGAAATTTCTCAAGGATTCCAGAAAGGTAAAATTTGCCCAAATCAGAGCTACGGATCAAAAGATATCGCGTTTTGAAGTTTATCGGAAACCCTAACCCTAACCTACGAAAATCTAAATCCTGCGCGCACCCGACTAACCTACCCCAGATTTCCTAACCCTAACCGCGCCCAACTGACAGGCAGGCCCCTCCTGGCAGTGCTGACTGGTCCACAAGGAAATCCAGTCAGCAGCTGACTGGGCATGGCCGGCAAACTAGGAGCTGCCACTCCAGCCTCTCTTCTCACTCCCTCTCTCTCTCTCGGTTGGAGCTGGGGATGGCCGGAGCTCTCGCCGGAGCTTCACCGGGAAACGGCCGAGGGCCCTAGGGGCCACGGCGGGCTCGGGGAAGTGGCGAACAGGAGCAGCAGCTCACCGGGGTGCTGATGAGCCGGCGCGGGAAGACGGAGAACGCCGGGGTGAAGCTTGCAACGGTGGCCGGCGACGGGGTGCTTCGGGTGGTCGCCGGCAGCGAGCCTCGGGCACGGATCTGCGAGGAAAAAGGGCGGAGGGGGTTAGGGAAGGGGAAGGCACGCTCGGGGGTGAAAGAACGGAGCTCAGGAACCACTGGGGAGGCGGCGGGAGCTAACCGGACTTGCGGCCGGCTGCGAGGAAGAAGGCGGCGGAAGCTTCGGCGACGGGGAGGAGGCGAGCTAGGGTTTCGGGAGCGGGGAATGAGAGGAGAGGGGAGCGGCAGCTGTCTGAAGGGAGGCATTTAAGGGGAAGCGGTAGGTCGGAGCGAGGTGGTGGAGGCGCCACCCACCGTGGCTTACCGGTGGCCGAGACGTGGTGGCGGGGTCCTGACAGGCGGGCCCCGCGCGTTGGTAGGGGAGAGAAGGTGCAAAACGCCCCAGGGGCGCTTTCCCATGGAGGAGGCAAAAAATTGGAGGAGGGGAGGCGGGTTTGGGGTGCTGGCGGGCCGGCCGAAGGCAGCCCAAAAGGCCTTCGCCCGAATTCCTTTAAATTTTGTTTTTCTTTTTCTTTTTCTAATAACAGTGCCACTAATTATTTGATTTGAGCATTCAAATAAGCTCCAATTTATTTGAAATTTTTACACAATGTTCATAACTAAGTGTAGAATCTTCCATAAAATTTTGGGGCCATTTGGAGTTGATTTGACCTGATTTTGAATTCAAATTCAAATATGGCCCAAAAGTGGGTTTGAACTGCTGCTAGGCTCTAAACCTTTCCAAAAATTCTAAAAATTTACAGGCAGCTAGAGTTCTTATATCCATAGCTATTTATAAATTTTTATAACTTTTCATCTACAGAAATATTGTCTAATCATTGAATTACAATTTAGTCCCTTTTTGCAAATTGACCTTTAACTCCTCGATTGGGTTAGCAAGACTTGATGGCTTTGGGTGAGATTTTTGGGGGGGAGGGGAATTGCAATGGTGACCTACTGAGGAGGTCACTGATCTCCTCCACCTATTATTACTAATGTTGATATTTGATAACCCAAATAAGTTGATTGGTATTTGCTAAAATAACCACCGAGGATGAGATATGTACGTATTCTATAAAATATAATTATTGTAGATCTAAGTTTATGCAAGGTGGGTGCGGGGATGATGACATGTATGCATGAGTGAAATGCAAAAGCCTATTTGCAATATAAGTTGGGTATTACACGCTTGGCCTTCTGGGGTTAATAGCCGTTCGGAATATACCCCCGCAAACAGCAACTGCAACATGTTTCCCGCAAACCACTAGCCGGTTGCCGGCAGATTCAGGACCGGGTGTTATAGTTGTGAAGGGTTTCACTGATTGGCCTCAAGCAGGAATGCAATCACTTGAATACACCCGAGTGAAGGGCAGTAATAGCGTGCCTTCCGTAGGCCACAAGTCGGATGCCGAGCAACTCGGAGCTATCGGATTCTCTACCTGGACCTTCCGAGAACGCCGTTCTGAAGGCTTCAGGATCTGGAATTTCTGAATTCAGTGGAATGACCCGGTGTAAGGCTTCGTCACTCGGGAACCTATGCACCATGGCTTGTTTCTCTGGTTCTGACGTGAATTTCGGAGGCATTCCTTCAGGGGACACTAGCTGGACTTAACCCACTCGGGAAAGCCAGGTGCTACTTGGCAATTCAGTCGGGATTCATGGTATGTCCCACGCTGGGCTATCAGCCGGTCTTTGTCCATCAAGATAGACTGGGTACCACCGAATTTACTCGCTATTAGCTCATCCGCCATGATATTCCTGCCTTACAAGTGAATATCACTCGGCTTGTTATTGTCTTTTCCACAGGAGTTCAATCAGTCCTTCACAATCTCCCTGCAAGCAATCAGACAGAGGCCACTCGGGGAGCTTGCCCAGAAGAGGGGGCCGGCAGCAGTAAGATCGTGAAGGACTCGGGGGCTACTGATGATGACATGGCACCCGGGTATCATCAAGGAGGACGAATCCGGCCCTCTGGCCATAGGGTGGGCCGGGCCGACTACTCGGAGTCCGACCTCTACACGGGGGCGTCTCATCAACGTGGAGTGCAAGACAGGGATAAACATACATCTGGCAATCCCGAATTCAGTTGTAACCAACTAGGTAACCAACCTATTAACCGATCCGGACTCTCGTAACCCTATCCCAGTCGCCTATATAAGGCCTGGTAGGGGACCTCCGATCGATAAGCTTTCAGTCATAGGCTATCTCCATTGTTTCATAGCTCAGGCAACCTCAAGATCAATCCTCAAGGGCTTGTGGCACTCGGGATTCAAGCTATACTAGCCACCAAACAAAGGACGTAGGGTATTACCTCCCTGTGAGGGCCTGAACCTGTCTAAATTCTGCTTCCCGTGTGCACCCATCTGGATTTGCTGTGCTCACGCCGCCCCATATTCAGTATTGCTGGAATAATACTCCGACAATATCCGAGGCGGTTCAAATAGCACATCCGAGGCGGTTATAGCAGCCACCTCCACAGAGTGGTTGTGGATATGGGGGCATGCATCCGATAAGGGCTTATCCGAGGCAGTTTACGCATTTCAACCGCCTCCGATAAGACCTTATCCGAGGTAGTTGCGTAAAGATATCCGAGGCGGTTGTTAAGTTGCAACCGCCTCAGATATGTTTTTAAACAGGCATTATTTTGCCTGATTTACTAGCCTCCCTGAAAAAGCAAATAGTTCGTATGCAATATCCAAAGCACAGCATGTATACAACAGATTTATATAGCACACTATTCAATCATTCATTCTCGCATCGATCACAAAACATAAACTACTAACATTCACGTACATACGCATATAAATAATATTACAAAACTTGTTCACTTGTGACATATACTCAATTCACAGCTCAGATATTGATCAAATTCAAAAAAGTAGACCTCTCGTAAGTTCTTCACATGAATAGAACCACTCGCCGAAGCCTCCATACATGATATCTATTGATAAAGAAGTCTCATTTGTAAAACAGTGACATTCACAAGAAAAAGTTATAGTTATGTCACACCTACTTATACGTTAGCACTAAGAGGAAAAATGAACAAGACTTTTAAAAACATCAAGTGCACTTATCATTTCAAACCACAAGTTAGATAGATAACTACAAAGTTTGATGCTTTTGAACTAATGAAGTAACTAATGACCTAACTAGAAACCTAAGTAATGATCTAACTAATCGCAATCCTAAGTTCTTAGCTTGCCACCAAGAAATTGAAGCATCCTTCGGCACTAATGACCTCGTTGTTTAGGAAGCTAGCGATGTGCGACCGGATCTGGGCAATGTCCATATCTTTCAACTGTTTGATTGCCATGGTTTTTGCCCCTCCCTGAAAACATGAGGCTTACACTCAGGGCGAATAGCATGATTAAACACTAGACATTAGTAGTGGCGATGGTTTCGTACTGCTAGATCACGGTACTTAGGGTTGCTGTAAAGGGCTAGCATGTGGAAACACATGTAATACCCACAGTGGTCGGACGCTTCGGGTTGTTGCCGGCACTACAAAAGGGATATCGATTAGGTATAGAGGGCAGAAGTATGATGGCATTAGTTTGAGGAGTCAAGGACATTACGGAATACCTTAAACTTGGAGTCATGGTGTAACTCGATGGGCACTCCTTCCTTGTGCCTCCCTCCTTGTTTGATGTACGTGTCAAATGCTCTAGGTGATTCAAAACAATTAGCATCGAATTGTCTTTTCCTTTGGGAAGAAAAAAGAATAGGCATGGACGAAGTCGAAAGTTTTGGTACTCACTCGTCAAGTAGACGCATGATGTCCAAGTACCATTGCTTGCGCTCATCAATGCTATGCCTCATGGAATCAAGGTAATATACCTTATTCCATTTTGGCACGATCACGAGGAGGATCCAATGGCCCCTGGTCATATGATGCAAAGTTATTACATGTTTAGCCGTCGAACCATGAGAATTTACAAAGGATGTGGCTTACCTGATGTTATAGGCAACCTGGATGTGATCTCGTGCGGAGTACACATGGAGTAAATGCACGACGTAATCCCGCACCATGTTCTTATTTGCCACGATGCTTTTGGCCGAGATCAAATGTGGGTCGCCGAAACCCACAGAGTTCCTCACCTTTCTTCTTTCGCTCAAATCAAGCATGTATCTGAGTATAGGAGAAGAACGAGTTATATTGCAGGCACTTAGCAGTGATAAAACAAAACGATGTTGTGTTGTAAGGACTTACAGCGTGAAGCATCTCATGAGACTGGCGTCCAACTCACGGAAGTGCATCATGTTGAAGATGTCTGAGAAATCCACGGGAAACATATATCCTTGATGGTGCTTGAAATGCTCCTCCTTGAAGCAGACTACGATGCCGACTTGCGTATCTGAGAATGGCCAGTTCGACATCTCGAGGTAATGATCATGAAGCTTCCGGCATGCTATGCCCAGGTTCACGTCAGCGTCCACCATAGGTTGTCCCGGCACGTGCTGGCGAGCTAGCTCCGCCAGAGGATATTCAACATCATCTGCCAGTTTCGAAGCAGACTTCTTGGCTCTGTATACTTTTAGCTTGGATGTGGTCCCTTGACTCTTCGTTGGAACACGACTTGGCCATGAACTCTCCACTGGTGGTATTGCCGGGAGTTGAGGGGGTAGCGAACGATGAGTAACCTCCACATGTGGTACTGTCGGCACTGGCTGAGGAAGGGCGAGCTGGCTCGAAACCTTCGACGGAGATCGAGCAACCACCGGTGAAAACCTCAGCATCCCTTGATCCGGCGAGCATCGAGGAACGGACGGTGCGCTCGGTGCTGATTCGAGGACTATGTCCATCTTTGGCCACTGGACAAATGACCCGACCGCATCGCTTAGTAACTGCATCTCATCAGATTCTCGTGCTTTTGGCAAGGGATAGTTAGCGAAGGTCGGGTTGATTGACTCGACTTGCACTCGTGCGAAGCCTGGCGTTAACGGGACACCGTGTAACACCATTCCAGGAGTAGATGGCCACACCTGACTGTACGCGGCGTCCATTGAGAAGTTTGTCGTAGCGAATTGTATCTGCATCTTGCACCGCGTCGGACCCCCAATTTGGTCGATGGGAGAACAATCGTTCGCTCCCGAGGCGCAGCTACTGCGGCGGGCACCCGGGCTAATTGCAACTGGCGCTCTGTCTTGCAGGTACTATGCTGAAAGCCTCACCTTCATGGCTCTCATTCTTTTCTCATTCTAATCTCTGCTTTCATCTGCTCGGCTCTTGTTCTCTTCCTCTGCCGACGTGCCTCCTGCGTATCGCCGGTGAAGTTTTTGCCCCATGTTGCCAGATTTCTGAAACCCCTGGTGCGTCCATAGGGCTCCCTGGGACCGATGGCCTCGGAGAGTATGTCTTTCTCCTGACTTGGCACAAACGAGCCTTGAGATGCCTACTCATTCAGCCCCACCATTCTCTAATAGACCTCCTCGTCTTTAGGGTTTCCCTATACGGTTGACCACGAGGATCCACCTTCGTCCTCACCTTGCACCAGTCCCGGATGCGGCTGTCGCTGAAATCCGAGAACACCAGCTGTTGTCCGTGCTTCTCCGCTTCCTCGTCCTCCTTTACCCACTTCTTCTTAGCACCGACATACCCTAAGGTGCCGAGGTAATGTGGGTGCTTGTTCCTCCTGGCTAGCTCTTGCCCCTTCTGAGTATCTGCTTGGAACTCTTCGGATGTCTTCAAGGCACAGAATTCCGCCCAATCTTCTTCGGAGACATCTGGGTATGCTTGGCAAGGCAACTTCTCTTGCTTCAGATAGTCCCTCACCAGTCTATGCTTCAAATTCCTCCAACACTTCCATGCTGTCAATATAGTAGCTCGGAAGAATTTGGCTTCGACCTCTTCTAGGTACATGAAGGAGCCCTTCACTTCATCAAACAGGGACCTCCACTCCTCCCGTGTCAGCTCACCCCAATCGGCGAGGGTGATCCTAACCCTAGAACGGGCGACCACCCCGCATAACGTCCGCCACTTCTTTCTTCTGGCTCAGGAACTCCGGTCACCGTATCCAATCTCTCAACTACCCATCTGCCCTTCGGCCTCTCAGATGGCTTCCTTGGTTTGCGAGAACCCTTTCCTGACGATGTCGACAGTCTTGGTGACCCCAACGGCGATATCGTAGGGGAGGGCGGTGGGGAGTTCGTCTCCATTCTAATAAGGACGAAACATCATAACCTCGACATAGACAGGAAGTAGCTTGGGTTATTCGATTACAAATACCTCTCTAATCATGTCTAAACAATATGCGAAATAAAGATCGAGGCATCACTAGTTCTTTTTAGTTTAATGATCTGATAAGACCAAGACCAAGGTAGTATTTGTTCTTAGTTTAGATGGAGGGAACCAACCTTCGACAAGTCCCTGTCAGGAGCTACCACCCAAGGTTGTCGGCAATAGTCTCATGCGAACTTGGCATGCAATTGAATATGTATAAAAGATGATTATGAATTGAGATAGGTTCATTGCAGACGTCAAAAGTATGCGTGTATCCTGGTTCATTCTACTATTGTTTTGTAAGCATGGAGTACTAATGCTAATGATATTGGTTAAGGCTTAATGAGCTACGTATTGTTTGTTGCTCATGATGTGCTGTGTTGCATGTGTAGCTGATTAAGGAGTTGAAAGTGCAATTGGTTCAGAGCTTTCTATGGGATCTGTTGTGCATTCTGACAATGTGCTGGGCATCACATTTTTCAGAAATCATTCTACGGTTGCGCCAAATGAAGGAATTTTTTTCTCAAGCGTTTACCCTGGAACTGTGACACAAAGTTCGGCATGTTGTACTGAAATTCAACCACCAAAGGGACTTGCAAGTCTAAGCACCACCATGAGGTGATATTACAAAGCGCAATTCTTACCTTAAACACTAACGCATTTGTTAACAAACGATTCCTTCATTGTTCTCTCTATTTTGCTGACAAAAGTAGACTTGCAACCAGTCATTCACCAAAACTCATAAGCATCAGTACCTTCTGAGAGCTAGAACATATAGTCATAGAGTAGTTTTGGGGGAGGAGGAGGCAGACCTTGCGGTTGGAGGAGGCCGGTGCTCGGGGAGGCGCCGGTGGTCGGTGCTCAAGCGGGCGGTGGTGCACGGCGATGGGGACCTCGACGATGGCGACGTGGAGCACTCGTGGCGATGGCAGCGTGGAGCAGTCGGGGCGACGGAAGGGAATAAAGGTGTCAGTGTTATAATCCAGCAATAATGAATGGGGGGCAGCGTACGCACAGCAGATCTAGATGGGTGTACACGAAGAAAAAGTTTAGACAGTTTCAGGCCCTCAAGAAGAGGTAATAACCTACGTCATGTGTTTGGTGTATGATATTGCTCGTATCTCGAGTGCCGTAAGGCCTCAAGAATAGATCTCTAGGTTGCTAGGGCTATGTGTATGAGAATATGAGAGCTTATGGAAAACCCTCCCCATCGGAGGATCCCTACCAGGCCTTATATAGGCGACCGGCGTAGTGTTATAAGAGTCTGAATTGGTTTACAGATTGGTTTCCTAATTAGTTACAACAGAATCTGGGATTGCCGGGTAAGTGTTTATCCCTATCTTGTACTCCAAGTCGATGAGGCGCCCCCGTGTAGGAGTCGGACTCCGAGTAGTCGGCCCGGCCCATCCTACGTCCAGAGGGCCGGCTTTGTCCTCCTTGACGATACCCGGGTGCCATGCCATCATTAGTAGCCCTCGAGTCCTTCACGATCTGGCTACTGCTGATCTTCTCACTTGAGAAAGTTACCCGAGTGGCATTCGCCTGAGCGCGCCCTTTGTTGCCAGCAGGAAGATTGTGAGGGACTCATAGAACTCCTGTAGAGTAGAGATAATAAGCCGAGTAACATTCACCCGTAGGGCAGGAATGTCATGGCGGTTGAGTTAATAACGGATAAGTCCTAGTGGCATCCAATCGTATCCAGCGGATGGAGACCGGCTGATAGTCCAGCGGGGGACATACCATGAATCCCGACTGAATTCCTGAGTGGCATCTGGTTTCCTGAGTGGCATCGCACCTGCCAGGCTGTCTCTTCTTTAAAACCCTGTCCGTTCACACTGGTTCCCCTTTCATGCTTTGCCTCTACTACGCCCAAAAACCTTTCAACTTCCCGCTGCACAGAGCCGAGAGCGCCGCCGCACAGCGAATCCAAATCGCCGCCGTCCTCGCATCGATCTCGCCGCTGCATAGATTCCACCTCATCGCCATTCCATATATCCGCCTCCCAATCTTAATCGGCCGAACCCCGATCAAGCATTCAGCAGAAACCCTAGATCGAATCTGCTGCCACTGAATGCCCGCCTCCAACTGGGAAGTAGATCCGATCGAAGAGGAGGAAGACGCGGTGGTGTGGGCCTCACTCAACGAGAGTGTATCCCCTGCTGGTTCGATGGCTCTGTGGTCCAAGTCCACCGCATCGGAGGCTCGGCTGCGCACCCTGGTGGAGGTGGGAGTGCTGTCGCCGAGAGAGCTGATTGAGTAGCGCCCCACCGCCGGAGAGGAGGTTCCCACTCCGAATACCGGTGAGCTTGTCGTCCACACCTCTTTCTTCCACCGGGGCCTCTCTGTCCCTATGCATCCATTCTTGCGTGGACTCCTCTACTTCTACGGGCTGGAGCTGCATAATCTCAATCCGAACGGGATGCTCCACGTGGCGTGCTTCATCACGCTCTGTGAGTGCTTCTTGGGAATTGCACCGCACTTCGCGCTGTGGAAACACTTGTTCATTGTCAAGCTACAACCGAGCAAGAACAACCCGGCTGTTGTAGGCGGAGCTGGATTTCAACTGAGGCCCGGCGTAGTCAAGAACTATCTAGAGCTACCATTCCAGACTTCCAATAAGTGATGGCACTCGTACTGGTTCTATTGCGGCAACCTCGAGCCCTCGCTCCTGAAGTTCGTGGGCCAACCTCCTGAGATCAAGGCGAGTTGGCCGGAGCTTCCACTGGAATGGGAGCAAGGGGCAGTTGAAGTTCTGATGGCTCATCTCTCCCAGGTGCTCCAGTCGGGGGTCACCGGGATTGGAGTGGTGGCCACCTTCATCAGGTGCTGAGTTCAACCGGCGAAGCTCAGGGTCCACCCGATGTATGCGTACATCGGCCCTCAAGACGTGACCCAGGAGCTATTCAACGATCTTACTGAGGAGGAGGTCAAACGCTGCGTCGGGAAGCTAATGGCCCAGGGAGCAGAGCTGGATACCTCTCGGCATCTGGCTCCCCATAGCCGCGTCAATCCTCTGAGTCAGGTGATCAGCCAGCCCCCCGACTTCATCATTTGTAGCATATGTTTCAAGCGAGTGATTCTTGGTCTTCGTCTGTGCCCCCCGACCTCGCAGGACCTGTTTGGGTTCAGTTCCAGTGCTCCCCTCCCGGAGAATGAGATCTGGAACCAACCCCAGTTTGCTGATGTCCCCAGCGGCGGGTAGCCAGCGCAGGAGAGCGCTCGACCGTCGACTGCTGGGGCCGAGTCATCAAGGGGGAAGGCACCCATAGCGGAGGAGCCAAGTGCCCCTCCGTCTGCTGTGGTGGCTGTCGAGGAGCAAGATGAAGATGAAGTCCCGCTTCGCCTTAGGAGGATGAGGAGAACAACCCCCGACACCGTCCCGGGAGGACAAAGCGGCACTTCTGCCCTGCCTATCCCGACGGCACCTGCCGCCACCGAGGTGACTCCTCAGGCGGCCGAGGATGAAGTCCCCCCCTAATCGGAGGGGAAAGAGGACTGCTGATGCCGCCTTCGGGGGGCAGAGTGGGACAGCGCCAACTCCCCCAACCACCGCATCGAGGCAGCCAGCGCCAGGGCCCAAGAAGCGTGTCCCTATTCCCCGATCCGCCAAGTAAGTCACCGAGCGAATACTTCCTACTTGTTTTGTCTTCATAACGGAAGAAACTGTCATGTTGAATGCTTCTGCAGGTCCAGGAGGACGAGGGATATCCCGAGGACCCATCGGGCGCCACGGGGTCCGACAGAGGGGGCAGCCAATCGGAACCGGGGGCCCGGCCTTTGTCTCCTTCAAGGGCGACCACTTCTCCTTTGCCAAGGCCTTCTCCTAGCCGGGACAGCGCACCCCCAGGTTCTTCTGCCACTCCTCAGCCGAAGGAGCCTAGCGCTGGAGCTCCGGCTCTGGCTGCGTTGGCGGAGTCGGGCCCGCGTCCAGCGGGAACCATCCCGTCAAATCACAGGGGCAATCTGGTGCTCCCGGTAGAGGAGGTTGAGATCGATCGTGTGCCTCCTCCTCTGCCGGGCCTCCAGCTGGCGATCTAGCCATTGCGGGTCTGACAAACGGACCCCGCACAGCTGGGCGAAGTCCTCCGGGAGGCTGACGATGTCCGGGAAGCAGAAGAGTGGGGCAAGGCAATGGACATCGCCGCCCAGCTCGGCGACACGCTCCCAGTGTTATTGAAGACGGCGAGGGAGAGCGCCAACCTGTTGAACGGCTGACTGGGGAAGTAACCCCCGAGCCTTCGGTCGACTAGGATAGTCGGGCGGAGGGTCTTCTGTTTGTAGATTTCACTCTGGGGGCACGAACAGTGCACCCAGAAGGTGTAGCCCCGAGCCTTTGGCTGCCTAGGATAGTCGGGCGGAGGGTCTTTGTTTCTTTTGTAGATTTCATTCTGGGGGCACAGACAGTGCACCCAGAGGAGGGTGTAGCCCCCGAACCTTCACTGGGTTCAAGGAATCGAGTGGAGGGTCTTGAGATTTTCTTTTTTCGGGTAGCTAACTTCTTTTGCTGGTTCTCACAGACTTTAACCAAATGGTTGAGGGACAAGACCAAGTTCCTCCAAGAGCAGCTCCTGACATTCGACCGGCTCGGCTAGCGCAAGGCTAAGTTGGACAACTTGCGGGGGACCCTCAAGGCAACGTAGGAGGCTGCTCACGCGCGGGGGGTCGAGATCGCTGCTTTGAGGAAAGGACTCTCCCAAGAAGCCGCCCGAGCTCAAGGTAAGGAATCCGAGCTCCTTTTGATTGTTTTTGCTTCTTGTCGTGTTGACTTGTCCTCTGCAGCTACTGAAGACGAGGCCTCCAAACTCAAGGCGGAGCTTGAGGCGATGAAGGCCCACGTCGGTCAACTCGCCTCCGCCGAGGATAGGGCCGCTCGGCTTCAGGAAGAGCTCGGGGTAGAAAAGGCTCGCGTCGAGCAGCTGGAGAAGGAGGCGGCCGTCCTTGACAGTAGCATGAGGAGAGCCTTGGAAGCCGTCGAGTCGGTGAACAAGAGGGCTGCCGACTCTGCCGCCGGTATATCTCTGACTCGGGTTTTGTTCGGTCGGGGTCCGCTAAATACTTTGCTGACTTCCTTTGTTCCGTAGCCTTCCAACTATGCATCAATAAGATTAGCGAAATGGCTGAGTCTTTGAAGGCGGCGGGTCGGACAGCCTGTGATGCCCTGTGGGAGAACGACCCCGTGTCGGACTATGTCGATGTGATCACGGAGTGTCTCCGGTGGGTGCCGGAGCAGGTGAAGTGGCTGCAAAAGGAGGCTTCGTGGTCCGGGGCTGTGCTGTCGCTTGCAGTGGTGAAGTCCCACTACCCATTGCTTGACATGGAAGGAATAGGGGAGGGGTACGTGGCTGACGTTCCCGACGAGAAGATCCCGGAGCTGATGAAGGCGGTGGAAAACACGGGGAACTCCCTCCTTGACCGTGCCGAGCTGTAGGAGTAGATAGTAGGAACATGTTGGTCAACTGCTCGGGAAGTCCGAGTGAATGCTTGTTCCTGCCTACTTTGTACCAAACTTGGCTTTTTTAAATTTATTAAGTTTCTTCCTTCGCAAAGTATTCATTCGTGTGTAGGCTGATTCATCGTGTTGTACTCTCGCCGACCCGTTGTAGCCCCTTCGTGTAGAGATTAGCTGTGGGCTGTTGTCTCGTGTAGTGCAGGGTTGTGGCGTAGACCGGTGATCGAAGATGAAGAGTTTAACGTCGAATTGTATACACAGTACTAAAATAATTTGTTCGGATGAAAAAAGTTTGAGTGCGGTGTTGGACGCACCCAGGGTGGTGTAGCCCCCGAGTGTCCGTTATGCGTGGCCATGAGCGTGCATAGCAGGCCAGTCGGGAACCCCAAGGGTTACTTGGATGGAGCAAGGAAATATTTATTTATACGTCCATTCCGAAAATATGTAAGTTCAAAGGTTAAGCATAGAAGCAACGTAGCTGTTCGATGTTCCATGCGTTGGTGAAGATGTTGCCGTCCTCATCCTTCAGTCGGTAAGCCCCCGGGCGTAGTACTTCAGCGAGCACGTACGGACCCTCCCATGGCGGTGAGAGCTTGTGCTTGTCTTTGTTGGACTAGACTCGACGTAACACTAAGTCGCCAACATTAAACGAACGGCCGCGTATGTGCCGGCTATGACAGCGTCATAGGCCCTACTGGTACTTTGCCGACCGAAGGAAAGCGACTTCGCGTGCTTCTTCGAGCTGGCCGATAGCGTCTTGTCTTGCTTCTTCGGATTCAGCCTCGGTGTAAGCCCGGATGCACGGGGATCCATAGTCCAGGTCAGTCGGGAGGACGGCCTCGACTCCATATACCATGAAGAAAGGTGTGTAACCAGTTGACCAGTTAGGTGTAGTCCGCAGGCTCCATAGCACCGAGGGCAACTCGGCTGCCCACTTGCCTGCGAACTTCTTCAGGCGCTGGAAGATCCGAGGTTTGATGCCGTGTATAATCAAACCATTGGCCCGCTCAACCTGCCCGTTGGTGCGTGGGTGTGCCATGGCGGTGAAGTTGAGGCCAATGTTGTAGTCGTTGCAAAATCGGAGGAAGGCACCGCTGGTGAACTGAGTGCCATTATCCGTGATAATGCTATTGGGGACACTGAAATGGTAGACGATATCCCAGAAGAATTCGACGGCCCTTTTAGCAGTGATCGTGGCAATGGCTTGGCTTCAATCCATATGGTGAACTTGTCGACTGCGACGAAAACGTATGTGTAGCCCCCGAGAGCCTTCTTGAGGGGACCAACCATGTCCAGACCCCAAACAGCGAAGGGCCAGGTGATTGGGATAGGTTGGAGTGCCTGAGCCAGCAGGTGTGTCTGCCGAGCGAAATACTGGCATCCCTCACAAGTGTGCACGATGTGTTCGGCATCCGAAACGGCAGTCAGCCAGTAGAAACCTTATCAAAAGGCTTTCCTGACTAGCGATTTGGGCACTGCTTATCCCTATCTTGTACTCCAAGTCAATGAGGCGCCCCGTGTAGGAGTCGGACTCCGAGTAGTCGGCCCGACCCACCCAACGTCCAGAGGGCCGGCTTTGTCCTCCTTGACGATACCCGGGTGCCATGCCATCGTCAAAAGGGTATCTATTTCGTGCGCGGCGCCGGTTATATTTGATCAACTATCAGAGGCGGTTATGCAGATCTGACAGCCTCCGATTAGGAATAAGGGAGGCGGTTTCTTTGTTCCAACCACCTCGGATAGTAGATATCCGAGGTGATTGCTAGGCTCCAACCGCCTCGGATAGTCTATAAAGGAGGCGGTTTTGAGCCTCTAACTGCCTCAGATACAGCCCACAGCACAATTCTACAACCTTTGCCATGAACATCCCAAAAATCATCAGCACATGAGCATCTCAAATATATCACCATGTGCACATGAACATCACAAATATATATATCACCATTTGCACATAAATGTTTCTAGCATGTTTCAACCAACAAAATCAACACTTCTCAAAAAGGTTCATCGGTAATCTCAAATTATTTCATTGCCTTCGCTTCCTCGCCCTTTTCTTTTTGTGAGGCATTTGCTCTTCGAACTCTAGTCCTTCTTGATGATCTTCCCGTACGTACCATGCTTCGTTAGGTTCTTCGGTAATCGCGTCTCTTATGCTATGTTGCATCGGAGGTGCATCTTCAAAGACCTTGTATTCGTCCTCATCCACCACACCCTGAACTCCCACAATCTTCCTTTTACCCTGTAGGGCAATATGAAGATTCTTCTTCGCCGGGTCAGTCACATAAAACACCTGGTGAGCTTGATTGGCTAGAATGAATGGGTCATCTTTGAATCCAACACATTCAAGGTCTACTGTTGTGAAGCCGTGGAGATCGACCTTCGTAGATTGCAGATTGACCCAATGACACCGGAATAATGGAAATTTGAAGTACACATAGTCTAACTCCCAAATATCCTTGATGAACCCATAGTACCAGCTCCGTTTACCGCTCATGTCAGAAGCCTCTATGCGGACCCCACTATTTTGAAATGTGCTTTTCTTATCTTGATCTCTCGTGTAGAATGTGTATCCGTTAATGTCATACCCTTGCCAACTGACGACTTCGAATGCTGGGCCCTTCGCATACTATGCTAGAGGCACCTAAATGAAGACGCTCCTTGAACCACTTGTTGAATTCTTTGTTATGCTCTCTCGTCCTCCACTCATCGGTTCTATTTGGATGCTCTTGCCTTAACTTGCCCTGTGCTCGTCCATGTACGGGGCAACGGCGGTCGTGTGTTGCAGCACTGTGAAATGGGCAAGAGTGTGTCCAGTTTGATCGGCCGTTATAGATTTCTTTCCGATGGTCCCAACACCATCAAGCCTGCCTTCGTGTCGAGAGCGTGGCAGGCCAATCGGTTGGTTCGACTCCATGTACTCAACACAGAACTTGACAACCTCTTTCGCAACGTAACCTTCGACAATACTTCCCTCCGGTCGATACCTGTTTCGCACGTAGTGCTTCAAGATTCCCATGAATCTTTCGAACGAGTACATGCTTTGAAGGAAGACGGGCCCGCACATCTTGATTTCGTGCACAATGTGGACGATGAGATGCACCATTATATCGAAGAAAGACGGGGGGAAATACATCTCTAGCTGACAAATAGTCTGATACGGGGGCTCGCGATCTTCATGATTTGGATTGGATAACTAGCGTAGCCTAAATGGAAATCCCACCCCAACAACAAACTCCAACGAGAAAGCCTTTGGGAAACTAGGAAACCAAATCAACTACACTCTCGATTGAATGCCACGTTTCCACCCGGGGGCACGCGCCGGTCCTTACAATCCACAAGAGAAAGCAAGATCTATGGTGGAAGCCCTAATCCAGAGGTATGAACCCTATATTAGGAGCTAAGCTCACTTAAGTCTAAACAACAAGTCTAAACCCTAATTAGTGGGGGGTACGGTATTTATAGGTTAACCCTCCACTTAAGGATTACATGGGCCGTGGCCCGTTTTGCTGCTCGCAGGCAAAATCCGGAGTGTCCGGGTTGGGGGCCGGAGGGTCCAGGCCCTCTCCGGGTGGCAGTCCGGGATTTCTAGAGTTGCTCGGACGTCCGTCCAGAGTGTCCGGGTGAGGATCTGGGCCTGTCTAGAGAAGATCCAGACCCTCATCTGGAGCGTCCGGGCTAAGATTCGGCCTCTCCAGAGAGGATCCGGATACTCGCCCGGAGGGTCCGGGCTGAGGTCCGGCTCTGACCCGGAGGGTCCGGGCCTCAGCCGGACAGTCCGAGTCTTCTCTTCTAGTGCACATCCGGGGGTTCCGACGCAGCGAGCCGGCTGGGGTTCGGCCGGGAGCTTGGGGACTTGATGCTTTCCGTCTCTTCCTCAGTCCCATTGCTCGTCAGTTGGTTCTTCCACTTGGTTGCTCCCTCATACCTTAGCAAGCAAAAAATCAAAGCATTAGGTAGCATACCATTCATACTCAAATCAAGTGGAGATGTATCAAGGAATAGAGTCACCTCATGTTGTATAGCCTTGGCTCGAGCCCTTGTCATTGGTCCAATAGGTGTCAAAGATGGACTTGGGCTCTTATCATCCTTGATGGCATCATTCCCCCCTTCTTGAAAAGGAGTCGACCTCGACTCCAACTCGTTGTAGCCATGGAAGGGTGAAAGATCCGCGATGTTGAAGGTGTTGCTCACCGAATACTTGGCCGGTGTAAGATCAATCTTGTAAGCATTGTCGCCGATGCGTTGAAGCACTTGGAAAGTTCCATCGCCGCGGGGCATGAGCTTGGATTTGCATTCGTCGGGAAAACGCTCCTTGTGGAGGTGAACCCACACAAGATCACCGGGGTCAAACACCATCTTTTTGTTGCTCTTGATGACCTTGTTGGCGTGTCGAAGTACTTGTTGCTTGATTGTAGCTCTTGTTGTCTCATGGAGCCTCTTGATGAAAGCGGCTTGCTTGGAGGCATCCATGTTGACTCGTTCATGTAGCGGTACTGGAATGAGATCGAGTGGTGTAGAGGGGTTGAAGCCATACACCACTTCGAATGGGCTCATGCTTGTAGTAGAATGGACTGCTCGGTTGTAGGCGAACTCCACATGGGGAATGCATTCTTCCCACTCCTTCAAGTTCTTCTTGATCATGGTGCGGAGGAGAGTGGACAAGGTGCGGTTGACGACCTCGGTTTGCCCATCGGTTTGTGGGTGGCAAGTTGTGGAGAAGAGAAGCTTGACTCCCAACTTGGCCCACAATGTCTTCCAAAAATAGCTAAGGAACTTGACGTCGCGGTCGGAGACGATGGTCTTGGGCACACCGTGAAGCCGCACAATTTCCCTGAAAAACAAATTAGCAACATGTGAAGCATCGTCGGTCTTGTGGCAAGGAACAAAATGTGCTATTTTTGCGAATCTATCCACAACCACAAAGACCGAGTCCCTCCCCATTTTGGTCCTAGGCAATCCTAAAACAAAGTCCATGCTAATATCCTCCCAAGGTGCACTAGGAACAGGAAGTGGAGTATAAAGACCATGAGGGTTTAGCTTTGACTTAGCTTTATGGCATGTGATGCATCGTTGGACGAATTTCTCCACATCTCTTCGCATTTTCGCCCAATAATAGTGGTTAGACAGCATCATGTAGGTCTTGTCCCGCCCAAAATGTCCCATCAAGCCGCCACCGTGAGATTCCTGCAAAAGTAGCAAACGCACAGACGACTCGGGAATGCATAGTTTGTTAGCTCGAAACAGAAAGCCCTCATGCACATGATATTTGTCCCAACCCTTTCCTTCTCTACAATTAGCAAAAGGAGAAGCAAATTCAGGGTCATTAGCATATAAATCTTTCAAGCACTCTAAACCCAAAACTTTAACTTTGAGTTGATTCAAGAGGGTCATTTTACGAGAAAGAGTGTCCGCCACAACATTTTCTTTACCCTTTTTGTATTTGACTACGTAGGGAAAGGTTTCAATAAATTCAACCCATTTTGCATGTCTTCGGTTCAATTTAGCTTGGCCCTTAAGGTATTTCAAGGATTCATGATCGGAATGGATAACAAATTCTTTTGGCCAAAGATAGTGTTGCCAAACTTCTAGGACACGAACCTAGCTAAACTGAAATCTTATATAGCGCACAGTCAAAGTCTCAAAGAAATTCACTGAGCCCATTAACAGCAATTCCTAGTGGCTATTCATTTAAAATATGATAGAATCAGATGTCATTATTTTCTTAGTTTAACTAAAATATCACAGTACCATATAAAAAGTTAAATTATGCTGACTAAAGTAGTAAAGTTCTATATGTTCCCAGTTGAGTATGTTTTCTGACCATTTTAATATTGCAATTTGCTACAAATGTGTACTCGTTTCCTGTTGTAACATTTTCCTTTAACTGCTATAACATTTGATTGAAATGAACTCAGCACGTCCCAAACTAAGTTTATAAAGACATCTGAAATTTAGTAGTTTCCTTACTTCCACATAAATAAATCTGAAGACATCTAAAGTGCTAGAATGATAAATTTGAGCATCATTGTCATTTACATAAGAATAGCTAAATCTTGTATACATTCACATAAGAATCTTTAGTCTGTACCTTGTTCTTCTATGCCCTCATCTTGTAGACATTCACCTTGTTCAACTTTGTCATTTACATCAAGAATAGCTAAATCTTTCAGAATTGAAGCTATATCACATTGGTCTGAAACAAAAAGACAAATAAATTAGTAGTGCTTTAGAAAATAATAAAGTAAAACAATTGCCTATTTTATTTGTTTACCTTTCCTAGCAGCTCTTATCCAATCCTTGGTACAAATCAAAGCCTCAACAACGTCAGGGTCCAAACGACTGCGGTACTTGTCAATGATTCTTCCTCCAGCACTAAATGTAGATTCAGATGCAACTGTCGATACAGGAATAGCCAATACATCCCTTGCAACTAGAGCAAGGACAGGATATTGTAAACCATGGGTCTTCCACCAAGACAAAATATCAAAATTTTCACCTTCAGGCCATCTTAACAAGGGCTCACTGCAATATTTCTCCAAGTCAGACTTATCTTGGTCTACTTCACTTATATCATGTAGAAAAGCACTTAGCTTTTTCTTTTTGGCTGATCATCGAGATCCACATGAGGTTGAGAAGCTTCAGCTATAGGTTGCATTTGCATATTGCCCATTGTTGGATGGCTATAGAGAGAAGCATAAAAATCAAATAACTCTTGAACAACATTCCTAAATTCAGTTATCTCTTTAATTCCAGAGTTGTCTGACATCTCTTTGTAGTAAAACTCAACCACGTTCATCTTATAACGAGGATCTAACATGCAAGCAATTGCTAGAGCAACATTACTCATGTTCCAATACTTGTCAAATTTATCCTTCATAGCTTTTGCCATGATAGCAATAAAGCCATCATTGCCATTAATCCACTCAATGAGCTGAATGTTAATCTCACTAAATTCCGAAAAGAACAAGTTGGCGGTCGGATAGTAAGAACCAGACAAAATGTTAGTAACATTGTAAAATAACTTCAAACATGTGCACAACACACTTGCCTTGTCCTACTCATCTTTGGAAGGAGCACGTTTGCGATATTTCTCTGGATGCAAAATAACAAGCCTTTGAAAAACCTTTTTGTAGTGGATGGCATCTACTAGCATTAAGTAGGTTGAGTTCCACCTAGTACACACATCTAGAGAAAGACCCTTCTTTGTGTATAATCCCATGTCATTAGCATGCTTCATAAATATCTCCCATTGCAAAGGTGAGCTCTTGACAATAAGAACAGATGCACGAATGTTATCTATAATAGCTGAAATTGTGCTCACACCATCCCTTGCAATGAGATTAATAACATGAGCAGCACAACGGACATGAAAGAACTTGCCATGGCAGATTAGAGAATCATGATTCTCAAGAGTTGAGATGATAGTGTCCACACAAACATCATTTGAAGAAGCATTATCTAAGGTTAAAGCAAATAACTTATTTTCAATATTCCAACTAGCCATTTCCCCCATGAATGCAGCACTCAAATTTGCTCCCGTATGTCTTCCTTCAAGATGCAAGAAATTTATTATATGCTTCTGAATTTTCCAATCATTATCAATGAAATGACAAGTGACACAAAGGTACCCCTTATTTTGATTAGAAGTCCATACATCCATCGTGCAACTAAATCAACAGTTGAGAGAGGCAAACGTATCAAAAATCTTTAGCTTCTCTTTGCGAAAAAATCCATTATCCTTGACCTAGTAGTCTTGCGGCACTTCAAAGGAAATGTGGGGCACAATGATTTGATAAAGTCATTTGTGTATTCATGCTCTGAAAAGTTGAAGGGATACTCATGCATGATAATTGCAAGATGATACTTCTCAACACTAATTTCCTCATCATACTTCCAAGCATCTAAAGTGACATTCCCTCCTAATGTGGTCATATTAAGTTGTCCCTGACTCTCATCTACTTTATGTTTTGCCTTGTAGTGATTCCATAAACGTGACGTACCTTGCACACTACCAGCTTCAAGAACCTTCTTACAGTATTTGCATTCTGCCATTACTTTCTTGATAACCTTGTCATTCACCTTTTGTTCCTCGAACATCTCAGTGTAGTGCAACCAAACTTTTGATGTTTTCTTCTTTCCCTTTGCAACTTTGATTTTGGTGGCCACACCACTCTGTGCTGCAACATTCTCATCCTTATCTACGGCTGCCGCACTGCCACTTGCACTACCACTCGGATTGACACTGTAACTTTCACTTGGTTCACTTTCATTTGTAGCTACAGATGATACCGCAGCCTACAAGAACATAAATTTTAAATTACAAACTTTAAGTAGCAAGTATAGAAAACTAGAAATATATCATTCTAGTACCTGTTTTCTCCTGCTATTACTTGAAGATTTAGCAACCATGGCTGATATAGTGATATATTTCAATTGCTTTAACCAAAACTGGAAAAAAAATATAAGCATATCAGCATGTGTTATGTAATTATGCAATGATATTTGGAAAAAATTCAAATTTCACTCACAACACACTGTGCATAAATAAATAGCCAACTAGCCATACAACCATTGAGACTCTCAGACTCCAGATATTCCATGAACATTAGAACATGGCAAGAACATAAATAAATAGGCCATAATGCCCATTAGCCATATGCCCATACAGCCAATTACCTTTTATCTCAAGACAAAAGCTAAATACATACAATTCGGCTATAGCTATACCACCAGCACCAGTCCACTAGTTTCATTATCTCATGAAATCAAATGCTAAAAACATACAAAATGAATTTGTTGGCATAAGAAGAGCACAGCCGAATATACCAGTCTGCCAGAGTATTGACTATTGAGAGGAGCAACAGAGCAAAGCACGCGTGGTCCGTGGACTCGTGGAGGGTGCCGATGTGAAGACTAAAGAGGACGGCACGTGGAAGAACTCGAAGGCAGCGACGGCATGGAGGGCACCAACGTCAAGAGGCCGGGCGCCTGGGTGGCTAGCGGCGACTTGGTGGAGACTGCAGAGAGCGCCGGCGTGGAGTGTCACGGACCTTGTGGCGGCACACAGAGGGCAGCGACACGGCGGCGCGCCGGCACACGGAGGGCAGCGACACGGCGGCACGCCGGCGCACGGAGGGCAGTGACACAGCGACGGGGCGCTCGCGGAGGGCGGCGACGGGGTGGTGTGCGGAGGGCAGCGACGGGAGGCGCGCGAAGGGCGGCGAAGGGGCGGCGCACGGAGTGCGGAGGGCGGCGACGGGGTAGCAATGGGGCGGCGATGGGGCGGCGTGCAGAGGGCGGCAAGCGGCGGTGCGGCTGTGCGGCGGTGCGGGGCTGCTAGGGCAGGGGCGTGCAGCCGTGCAGGGAATTGGGGATTTGGGGAGAAAAAGTTTGCGGGTTGAGAATCTGAGATGGGTAACCGACTAACCAGGTCCACCGTCCGGGTTAGACTAGGTTACAGATACAGATATATCCGGAACCATATCCGTATCCGTTTTATTTGTCAGATCCATATCCGTATTTGTATCCAAAAAATAATGCGGATATTATCCGAATCCGGATCCGTTTTCAATCTGGATACGGATATTGATTGCCATATTGCTGTTTTCTCGAATACGGATACCGGATAATACGGATTATCCGTTATCCGTTTCCACCCTTAGTCTACCTACACTCAGAAAGTGTAAGAAAGGTTTAGCTTTGAAAATGCATACCCTTCGAAGGTCCCCATGATTGGAAGGTCCTTATAGCAAGACAAGGACTTGTACAAACCTAAAGAAGAAGGGGAAGTTCGGGGACCAGAATTACCATACTTGAGTGCAATAAGAGCGCTCATGTATCTTACAAATTGCACCAGGTCGGATATTGCATTCGTCGTGAATTTGTTAGCACGTATAGTTCCGAGCCTACCAAATAGTAGTGGAAAGGCATTAAGGACATATTTCGCTACCTCCAAGGAACGAATGATCTTAGCTTGTTCATTAGAAAGAACCAAGACTTATCCATGGTTGGATATGCCGCTACTGGATATCTTTCAGACCCACATATAGCTAAGTCACAGACTGGATATGTTTTCCTATGTGGCAGGATTACAGTCTCTTGAAAATCGTCTAAACAAAGCGTTGTATTGACTTCAAACGAACCACTCAGAAATCATTGCACTATACTGTTGGAAATATGCCCTAGAGGCAATAATAAAGTTGTTATTATTCTATTTTCATGTTCATGATTAAGTTTATGTTCTATGCTAGAATTGCATTGGTTCTTGAATATGAGATTCAGAGGAAAACCTAATTGCATGTGTGGAATAATAAACACCATTCAGATCCCTAGTCAGGCCTCTGGACTAGCTCATGTATTGTTGATGATCTTGTTTTCCTGATCATGGACATTGTTAATGTAACAAGGATGCCGGCAATAATGGGAACACATTGTTAGGGTAACAATGGTGTTGGATAGACCCCCTTATGAGATACTGCGAGATCACTTCGTCAATATGTTGTCAGTATCTTCTCATGATGTGTTAACGTTTACTTGCGTCCTTAGACCATGAGAATATCATAGACCCGGATACCGGATGGTTGCTTTGGGGTCATCAAACGTTACTCCGTAACTGGGTAATTATAAAGGTGACTTCCAGGTACACCAGAAAGTATATCGTGGTTCTAGATATGTCAAGACTGGGATTTGCCCATCCGGCGATGGAGAGATACACTCTGGGCCCACTCGGTATTACGGTGTCCAGCATCGCCTGGCCAGGTATTGTGACTAAAAGGTTAGTCACGGGGATACCGGAATACGGAAACGAGAAAAGAGTACAAATCGGTAACGAGGATAACTAGGTATGGTGATCAAGGAGTTGATCACAGGGATACCGTCAAAGTCTCGTCTCGGGTTGTGTAACGTATCGTGAGGCAAAAGGAATTGTATGTGACAATACAAGGTTCGCTCGATAAAGATCTTCGATGATATGTGGGAGTCGTTATGGGTGTCCAGATCCCGCTGACGATTATTGACCGGAAGGTGTCCCGGACATGTCCACATATACTCGAACCTATAGGGTCACACGCTTAACGTTTTAGCGACATTTAGGAATGCTACGATTTATGGAGAACGAGAGAGAAGGGTTCCGAAAGTGTTTCGGATGATCTCAAAAGTGTTCCGGGAGGTCCCGGATGGTTCCAGTGATGTCCGGAAGTGTTCCGGAAAGTATTGGAAGGTTCTAGAAGGTTCTGGAAGGTTCTAGAAGGTTCTAGAAATTCTAGAAGGTTCTAGTGGAGTTGGACTCCAACTCCAACAGGGTGTCCCTGCTGGAGTAGGACTCCACCTGCCTACGGAGAGCTACCCTAACCCCTATAAATAGAGGGGCAGGGCACCTCAAAGAGGATCAAGGCAGCCCCAGAAGCAGCTCTAAACCCTAGGCCGGCCATCTTTAGATTGGCCACAGCCTTCTTTTTCTCTCTCTTCTAGATTGGATCTAGTACAGCTGCCGGCGCGCTGCTGCTTCTCCTTCTCGTAGATCCCCACTGTTCTTGTGTGCTGGTCCACACATTACTGCGGTGTCGCTGATCCGGTACGCGTGGATACCTCGGAGACGTCGTATACTTCGGCGTTCGATCGGGTGAACTATTCGCGAGGAGATCGCTCCCGCGGCTGGGAGGTATAACCTAGCTGCGGGAGTCTGCGGACTTCATCGACATCGGTCAACTTCTCCGCTGCATTGATGTGATCGTCGAAGGTATGATCTCGTTGCCTGCACCTCGATAGTGATCTTGGGGTGGATTGTGCGCGGTAAATTTTTGTTTTGCGTAGCACGTTCCCCCAACATATACAAGGCTTCCGAGAATGTGTTTGGCTTCAGCGGATGATCAACCATATACAGAAATCATGTGAGTTGAACACCGTACAAACTCCCACAATTATCTATGAAGATAATGCGGCTTGTGTTGCACAAGTACAGATGGGTTATGTGAAGAGCAATCTCACTAAGTATATCAACCCCCAAGTTCTTCTATACTCATGATTTGCAAAAGATGGATGAAGTAAAATACTGCATACTAAGTCATGTGCAAATCTCGCAAATTTATTCACTAAGTCATTACTGGCATCGACTTTTGAAAGGTGCATGTGCAAAATAGGCATGAGAAGACTTAGAGAATTGCAATGTTTAGGGAGAGAATCTTTGCAAACTCATCGGTAAAATATTGACTAAGAAAGTCGAGTATCTGACAGAATAGTTAGATGAATTGTACTCTTTTTCCCTTGATGAGTTTTACAAAAGTTTCTCAAACAAGGTTTTAATGAGGCAATTCGTGCAATATGACCAATTTATGACATGCGCTCCTTCTCCAAGTATTTTTCCCACTAGGTTTTTCAAAAAAATTGAGACATGGACTATACGTGATAAGTATCAAAGGAGGAGTATTAGGAAACTCGTGAACCCACCAGGAGTGGGGCCCACTTGCCATGAGGATGGGTAAAGTTTTCTTAAGCAAACACTTATGTGGATACTTATCGCTTCTCTAGATTTGGCTATAAAAGGAGAGGGGAGGTAATTGTACTGTAACCTTTTGATCGATCAAAATTAATAAAGAGTTTCTTCTTTTTTCTATATTGTGTCTCTATTTTACTTACTGTACACATACTTTGTTGTTCTTCTTCTTTACTATTAACTACGTCATGCTCTATAACTCAAGACTCGAACTCAGGCTAGCAGAAAAGCCCGAGGCTCGAAGCTCGGCCCGAGCTTACGCCGGCCCGGCCCGACTCGGCTCGACTCGGTGCTCAAACGGGCTGAGCCCGAGCCTCCCTTCTGGCTCGGTGGAAAAACAGGCCGAGCCCGAGTTGGCCCGCGAGCCACTCGCAAAGCTCGTTTGGCTCGGCCCTGAGTCCCCGTCTCCCTGACGGCCCCATCCGGGGGCCCATTTTCGTGCCCTTAGCCGCCACGCAGACCACCTCGCACCCCGCCACCCTTAGTCACGCCGCCGCCACGCCCTGCGCCTCCGCAGTCGCGCCACCGCCAATCGCCTCTGGCCTCCGCCCAGCGCGCGCGGTGTCCACCTCCCCAGCATGCGCGGCGCGCCTCCCCTAGGCCCCGGCCGGTGCCCGACTACCCAGCACTCGCGGCGTGCCTCCCTCGCCGGCGTCCGCCTCCCCAGCGCGCGCGGCGCGCCTCCCCTAGCCGGTGCCCGACTCCCCACCCCACGCCTCCCTCGGCGGCGCCCACCTCCCCCGGCGGGCGCTTGACTCCCCCAGCCTGCATCTCTCTCGGCTGCCGGTGGCACCCGCCTCCACCGGCGCTCGCCTCCCCCGGCTGCTGCTCCGAATAAGAAAGGTAGGCTTTGGCGATTTTCCTCTGTACACCTCTCAGGTCTCCCAAATCAAATTTGTGAATCATGTATAATGATTAATGGGTTCTGTTATAATCTAGCAAGATCAAGAACAACTCAAAACCAAGAATTACAATGTTGTTCTTTCCCCATTTTGTAGTATCACACATTAAAAAGTTTATATGCTGCTGAAATTATGCTTGAGTTATGGATTGTTGACTCATATAAAGTTCATATGCTCCTGAAATTGTGCTTCAAATTGTCTTATTATCCTGCTGAAATTATGTGTAAAAAGTTTCTGATTTTTGTTTTGCAAAAAGGTCATGCTGAAATTTTTGAAGGCTCGCGAGCCGGCTCGAGCCAGCTCGAAGCTCGTCTAGGCTCGGCTCGAGCCTCGCTAGGCTCGGCTCGGCTCAAAATTTGGCAAGCTCGAGCGAGCCCAGCTTGAGCCAGCTCGGCTCGGCTCGTTTCGTTGCCACCCTTAACTCGAACCCACCGGCGAGGGTTGCACAACAGGCGGAACCAGCAACTGATCCTGGTAGGCCTAGGTCTACTCGACAGTTCTTGCAAAACGTTGAAGGATCGGTTCAGCCCAGATACAAAATAGAAAAAAGAGAAAGGTCAGCTCAGCCCTCAGCAGTTCTTAGTCTGAGCAATCGATGCATGGGCCCCTCCCTGAGTCCCTCGTGGGCCGCTCCCTCTGAAAAGGCGTACGCACGCAACGGGCACGCACCACGGCAGCCGTCTCTCAGGCTCCCACCCTCTATAGCCCTAGGCGCCGTGGCTAAGGTGGACGGCGGGCGGTGGTCGGCGGCCGACTGGCGGCGGGGGCACGCAAGCGGTTGATCCGGCTCGCGCGGGCGCGCGGTAGGAAGGCCGCAGGACTGCAGGAGCTCAGCCACGAGGCGCGGCGCGCGCAATAGGACGGCCGCAGGCGGCACCGCGGCAGCGGCGGAAGGCAGTCAGCGTTGAGGGTCCGGGGATTGGAGCAGACAAAGCCAGCAGCCATTTCCAAGGTGGATTGGTGATTATGCACGCATCTAGTATTGATCCATTTTTCTTTTATAATATGTTATCCATTGCTGCTGCTTTCTGAAGCTGCAATATTTCCTTCAGTGACTTTGGCAGCTAAATAGTTTCTTGGAGACCACAGCGGTGGTTGGACATGATTGATGACGAGGCTGACTTCGGCAACATCACGGATGCCCCGGCAGAAGTGCAGACCGCTGCAAAGTTTCGTCCTAAGGCGCGGGCCAAGCCCCGAAAGCCACCCGTGCCATCCAAATCTCCAGTGCCCAATCCTACTGTGGTAACAAGTGATGAGAAGGTTGGAGCTTTAAGTCAAGATAATTTGTCTCAAGAACTTGCTACCAATCAGAAATTACATCTTCGACCTTCCTTGATAACGAAACGATTGGTGATGCAGCAGCTGGTGGGGGTATTCTTGATACACCTTTGGATGATGTGCTGACAGTTTCTGCTGTAGATAGGGTTTCTGAAAATGAAGATGACAATCTGTCTGAAGTAGCTGCACACCAAGAAAACTTGGTGGTTTCAGATGCCCAAGCATCATCTACCCGTTCAAATGGCAAGACAGTTGATGATTTAGCTGACTTTGGAGGACTATTTGATATGCACGTTGAAGAGGAAAAATTTGCAAAGTTCAAGCCAAAGATTCAGGTGAAACTCAGCAAGGCAGCATCCAGGTCACGGAAGACTGACCAAAAGGCTGTAGTTTCCACTGTAGACATGGTATCACAAAATAAAGAGGATGGTAATAATCAGACAGGTTGCAATGATGTGCAAGTACAAGCTCCTAGACATCAAGAACATGTACAGATCTCAGATTCTCAAGCATCCTTGGGAACCGATAGTAGTACAGTTGACAATTTAGGTAACCATGACAGCATCCTTGAAGAACCTATCCAAGAGGAAACGGCTGCAATGTTCCAGCCTAAATCGCGACGAAAGCTTGGTAGGGTTTCATCCAGGATTGTTGAGACTGGTGAAAATTCTTCTGCAGCTAATCTTGAGGTTGGGGTTTTTGCTTTAGATGTGTTATCTCAAGATACAAAATTTGGTCAAGCCCATGGTCAAGAAGCCATTACAGTTCGAGACACTAGCCCACTGCAGGTTAGTCGATAGCTAGAGTTTTTCAGTAAAAATCCTTTGAAATTTCAAATAGCTGCACAAATATTATACCTTAATGCTCCGCTTTCGATATTTTTTAGGATATCGATGCTAACATTGATTTAGACTCGCAAGGTGAGCTGATAAATCCTCGTAGTGATGATACTCGACCGATCTTTGGAGAACCCTCAGGTGTGCGCTTGTTTTACTTATGGGACTTCTTTTTCCATGTGATGTCTTGGTCCAAAGAAATACCGATGACCTCTTTGTTGGTTGCATTCGAGAGTTTTTTCTGGAGTTTCCAAAGAAGTCCTTAAAGTAAATGAGACTGAAGTTAGTCCTATTATGAAACATGTGCTTATTGTTTCCTAAATATTGTGTGCCTCTTGCCTAAGCCGGATTCTACGTGCCATATGCATACATGGTTGGGTTACATCTGTTTTTAAGATATGATTTGTGTTTCGTCCAAAAAGAATATAGCTGAGGTATAAATTTTTGGGATGACTAATCTACATGCGTATGTAAGTTATGCAAGTTACAGTTTCTTTTGAACCGTCAGATGCAGACTAGCGAAAAGAAAAAGGAATGGAATACCTCACTCTATGAAAATGCAATCCACTACAACAGCCAGAAGGATGCATCCCAAAAATATAAAATGCAACAACTTCAATGAGAATGCAACACCCTAAAAGAATACAACTCCTGGAAACAAATCCAAAACACTTAAATGAGAATGCAACACTTGAAACAAAAATGTTCAAGACCCTAAAAGAATGCAACCCCGAAAAACACAAAAAATACAACTTGTGAAAAGCAGCAGCACCAAACGCTAAACTGTAACTTATCAATGCATAAAAATGTAACACCCCAAAATGGAAAACGTGCAACCCACTTTCATGCCCACCAGGGTCGAGGGAAGATGGCGAAGGTGCGATCCGAGCAGCCCCCATGACCTCCTCTGGTGGCAGTACTGAGAGGTGAGTGCGAGAACATGTTTAGCTGACATGACTACACAAGTGTAGAGGAGGCTACAGCGAGAGGTGAGCGTGACATGACTTTGGCCAAAGCGCTGTGGCGGCTTTGGATCGGGAAGCACGAGGGGCAGAGTATGGTAATGGTGAGAAAGGATGTGGCACTGGGCTGACTGATGGCGATTTCCCACCAGCGCAATCTAGGGGAGGGGACGAAGACCGAGGGAGGTGACGGAGGAAGAGTGAACTCTGCCGATTTTTGGACAACGGTTTTGATGACATGGATAGTGGTTTTGCCCACGTAGCATCCACATCACCAAGGTTTTACACACAAGGGCTGCCACGTCACATTCTTCTTCCTCCTCCACATCCCCGCCCACCCAAGCAAAGTGGCGACCTCTGGCGCTCCACAACGGTTGGCCACGGAACCCGCACCCCTCTGACGGCCTCCACCCTCCTACTCCTCTCCCCTTTCTACGACACACCTCCACCTCGATACATAGCTCCTCTTGGCCGTCCAAGCTCCCCCGCTGCTTTTCTCGGGCGAGCGGGAGGTGGAGTACGAAGAAGGTGACGTGGCAGCCCACGTGTGTAAAACCTGGGTGACGTGTATGCCACAGGCAAAACCACCGTTAGTGTTGTCGAACCACTGTCCAAAACCGAGGTTTAAGTGAGCCCAAAAATAATTTTGGGGAGAAAGTGAACCGAGCCAATAGTTTTTTTTTGTTTTTTTTGTAGACTTCTTTCTTTATTTATTTATAAATCAAAGTTCAATTTATTCACTTGCAGACCTAAAAATAGTTTCTCTCTAGCCTTCTTAGGCACAATAACTCTTTATCTGATATATCCTTGATGATGTAATTCTAAAATGAAATCCATTCATTTAAGTTCTGTTTTCCTATATGTCATATGTTGCTTCGAGCAATTTATGGCATATGATCTTAATTACCATTTGTTCTGCATGTGACAATTTGCTAATAAGCTCGTCCCCTAGCATTGAAGTATTACTATAGTGCTTGACTAAACTGAAAGTAATCTACACATTGGTAAAACATAAATTCCCAATTAATTCAATACTTGTATTATTTCCTAAGTTTCCAATACCCTTAATATAGGAAATGAAAATGGAATAAACTTTCGTATGTTTCTTTAGTATCAGTTTAAGATTTTTTTTCTCCAAATTGTGAGTGATATTAATGGTCTTAACTGGCATAAACACTCATTCTGATCGTAGCATACCTCATGAGTTGTTGACTGCATTTATTAGTTTGTATAGCTTTGACTAGCTTTCCTGGTACTTATCTTCTCATAAGGTGCAATCATATTTCTGTTACAGCTGAAGCCAGTGCTAAATTTCAACCTAATGTTGGAAGGAAAAAGGGCAAAAGCAAATCAGTAACATTTGTTCTACTGGATGCTTCTGAGGGTGTTGCTCTCACGGATACCAATTCTGAGATGAGCAACAGGACTAATGAAAATTTAAACAACTTGCCTCAGCAAACAGCTCAAAAGGTAAGTGTGTGTGCTGAAATTTGCACTTTTGGCTAGAGAAAATTTGCAAGGTCACTACTCTTACCTTGTTTTTTTCAGCCTTGTCTTACTGAAGAACAACATTCGAATGATCAAGAATATACTGACAGGGAGAGCCAGTACCATGAGGGTGAGCCATCAGATCATGCTGTTGAACAACAACCAAAACTGGATGTTGGAAAACTAGGATTATCTATGAAATTACGAAGCAGGAAAAAGTTCCAGAAAGTTGGGATGTCTGAGCATACTCCTGATGATAATTTTGATGAAGACTATGTTGAACCTTCAGCAGCCAAACAAGATAATGATAGTGGTGACAAGTACACTGCTGGAGGAAAGCAGAGGGTCACGAGAAAGCCAAGGGAGAAATATATAAATAAAGAACCTTTGAGGGGTTCCAAGCACACCTCGAAGGATTCCACTATAGAAGAAGCACAGGAGCATAAGAGACCCTTGAAAGATAAAAGTGAAGTATCATCACGAGGTCATAAGAGACCCTTGAAAGATACATCGACAGAACAGCCTGAGAAGAAGCTTACTCACAGAATTCGTCAAAAGAGAACAAAAGGTAGCTGGCTAAAATAACAAAGTGTCAATTTTACATATTACGAGCTCTTGATTCTTATATTTTTGGCCTTTGTTCTTTTAGAAGTCAAAACTTTACTGGAAAAACCTGATCATGAGATAGATCGCATGAAGCTAAATGTGATGCATCTCAGGTTGTTACAAGAGGCCAGAGAGCGTATTAAGGTGAGTTTTGTTGAGGCGCATTTGGTGGTTCTATTTATGAAACATCATTATACTGTTGCTTCATAATTTGATTTTGGCTATTTCCTAGAGTAAAACAATTCCGTCAGGACCATCCTCCTCTAATCAAAGGTGTGTTTTTTTTTCACTTCAAATATTATGCATATAGATATTCTCTTGTTGTAATTTTAAAGTGCATTTCTTATTTTCTATCCAGATATTTTTAGCTTAAGTGTAGTCAAAAACCAGTAATTGGCAATAATTGGATTGATTTGCAAACCTTCTATTATATCATGGATATAGTTCACAGATTAGGTTATTTGAACATGGCATTGCTGCTGTGGTTGTTGGTTCCGGCATCTAAGTTTGCATTCTAAAATTTGATGGGATGCTATACAACTTCAATCACGTTCTACTGACTTTTGCCCTATCCTGTTCTTGGTTGATGTCTTCTCTCTTTCTTGTGCACAGCAGCTCCCAGTTTGGAGATACCGATGATTTTGATCCTTTTGGAGAGAACTATGACAATGACAGAACAGAGAATCACGTGCTGGAAAATGCAACCAAACTGAATTATCATTCCTACATGAACAAACAAACACGAGCCAAATGGTCAAAATCTGACACTGAGTTGTTTTACCAGGTAGTTAAGAAATCAATCACTAAGGCAACTATTGTTCATTTCATAACATACTGATTTTTTTTTATGATGACTTTTTGGGTTCCCTATCTTTTGGTGACACTTAAATTTTTTACTTTTTTTTGGTATTTGTTCTGGTTCAGGGTCTTCAACAATTTGGTAGTGATTTTGCAATGATACAGCAACTATTCCCTGATAAGACCCGTGATCAGGTGCGGCAAAAATTTAAAACTGAGGAGAAAAAACATCCAATGCAAGTGCATGATGCTATACTTCATCGTTCGACAGGTTAGAAATTGCTCTATAAGTGCTCCAGCCCATATTCTGATTTGTGATTTATTATTTTGCTTAACTTAATGCTTCTGTCTTACAACTTTGCACAGATAATTTGTATTTAAAACAAGTAATCAAACAGCTCAACATTGAAGATTTGCAGAGAGACATCAACAATGCACATAATAAACAAGAGGGTGCATCGAATGGAGACCCTGGAAATGAGGTGTTTCCTGGAACCAACACACCCTGTGTCTATGTTGAGTTTATTTTATTAACCTTCTTTCTGTATTTTTTTATGTTTTAAGAACGTTTTGGATGATTTCATCGAGGAGCAAGAAAATGGTTCAAATTGGTCAGATAAAGAGCAGGGCACCCACACATCTGAGGTCAAAGAAGGGGAGCATGTTTCTGCAAATGCTGATGACGACCTTGATGTTTTTGATTGGTACTAGCACGATAACCATGATGAAAATCAGGCAGAATTGATTCAGGATCTCATGATTCTACCAATCCTGTGAGCTACGGGACATTTTCTATGTCAATTATGTTTTGCTCACAGGATTACTGAGATACTGATGCGAATAGTATGGTTTCTAGGCTGAATACAGTTATTTCACTTTTGCTTTTACGATGTCTGGAACCAGAACATTGGGATAATTTTCAGCAGCACTAGACGGAAACTACTCCTACGTTGGAGTCCCGCTACTATCACAGCCTTCTGATATGCTTCAATATTCGTGCACAAAATTTTGTAAAGTAGACCTCGAACTCTTTCCCATCTCTCATTCCCCACTCTTACATCCAGAGTCTTCCCCAGCCGCGCCGCCTCCATCTCAGGCATCCCTGAGCTCTGTCGAGGCCTGAACCAAATACCATGAGCCACGATTAAAGATGGCAGTTGAGTCGGTTTCGTCCGAGTCGATTTTACCAAACTCATACCTAAGCACGCTCAAACCAAACTCATATCTGAGCCCATGAGTGTGCTCATCGCCCATCCACGATAATATTCATGGATCCTCAATTGTACTTGTGCCCATAGCCATTGGGTACCATGTCCATGAATACTCATCAGATCATCTTATCATGATTCATTAAATTATTGATACATCAGACAATAGCTTCCGAAAGAAAAATTAATCATAGATACTATCACAGACACAATCACAATTAGTACGTCTCACTCAATCTCTTTGATTCTCACGCAAGACGCACACGTTGTGAGGATTACAACTATACACATGTCATATATATCAAATTTGATTATCCATTGGGTAACCATGAGCAGAAAATGAGACTCATACCCGACCCACGACTCAAGACTGAAGGCAGAGGATCATCCGGACCCTCCGGACGAACCTCAAGACAGGCTGTTTGCAAACAGCTAAGTAGCCATAGGCCTTGTAAGCGTTAAGGTCCAAACATAAGTGTGAGGAGGTAGGACTATAAAAACCCCTCTCCCACCTCTTATTAGGTTTAGACTTGATGTTATAGAACTAAATAAAGCTTTACTCCTTAACTTAGAGTTCATCTCCTAGGTTGTGGAATCTACCTTAGACCTTGCTGATCTCTTGATTTTGTAAGAATCGGCGTGTGCCTCCAAGTGGAATTTGAGACATTCATCAAGAGAGTTATTGATTTGGTTTCAAGTCTCCAAAGACTATCAGATTGGTGGGTGTCCTTGGAGTTGGTTTCTATCTAGGCTTCTCTAGTTATTGTTCCAATCATGGAGAGAGCCCCTCCATAGCATATGGTATCAGAGCTCAAGGCTGACACGTTTGAAACTTGTATCTTCTTTTCCCCCATCTTTTGCTAGCTTTTCTTTGGTTTTCTTGCCTAATTCAAAATTTCCACAAAAAGAGCCTGATTTAAAATCTTGATACAATTTGGTGTTCTCGTGAGTTTTCGTAGGTTTGATCTACTAGAATTTTGCTATACATGTTGATCTAACATTTCTTTATGTTGCTTTGGCCTATTGGTTCATTTCCCGTTCGATTTGGCAAATTTTGGTCTGCCTATGTGTGCAGATTTGAGATTTCCTCCCCGTCCGGACCCTCCGAGCGGATTGGGCGTCTCGAACCCGAGGCTCTAGTTCTGTCCGGAGCCTCTGGACCAACTCCATCTAGAACCTCTAAGCTAGCCAAATTTAGTTGCTGCACTTCACGGTTTTGGCCGTAACTTCCACATCCAGACTCCGGTTTTGGTGAACTTGGACTCGTTTGGAAGCTATTGATGAGCTCTAGGTCAAAGAAATGGTTTCCTAGCATTTTTAGAAGGAAGTACAATAAAGTCTTGGAGAAATTAACAAATCCTCCTTGCATTTCTTTGTTAGCCATTCTATCCTTTGAGAAAATTTTGATCCTATGGAGACTAGTTCTTTGATGATCTTTACGACCTTGTACTCTTGAGCTATGTAGCATATCCTATCCCGAGAAATTAGCAAGCATTACTTTTGGAAGTTCTTGCCATAAAGAAAAAAAGAAGGAAGAAAAGAGTAAAAGAAAATCAATCAAAAGAAGAGAAAAACAAAGTAACAAGCAAGTGTTTTGATCATCTTGTAGGAAAATACAAGCGTCAAAGGGAAGTCAAAGTAGGAAGGGTAGTCAAGTGTGCAAATCATAACCCTTCAATTTTGGCAATCGAGATATTGTCTTTCCTTGTATTTGTGCAACAAGAATTTTTAGTCTTCGTTAGGAACATCGTGCATACGAGCTCAGTTTCTTAGTTACACAAATCTCATTATCTTTGCATGTGAGTTGTCGAGCTTCGCTAATATCGTGAGATCAACTCTTATTGCTTTGTTTCGTTGTGGTTAACTACTTATTATTGCAATATCTTGAATTCTATTTGCTTAGTGTGTTGTGCTAAGCACTTTCTGAGATCCACCAAAGCCTATGTGCTAATTCTTTGGTACTTGGAAGTTGATCAGCTACACTTTTGAAGGTCACAAGTTCCTCGGCGGCCCTCGATCCTTTAATACAAGGGAAGCTAAGGACTTCGGTGTTAAGTCAGGTGAGCGAGACAGTGAAACTCCAACTTTCATTTTCTACCCATACCATTGCATGTGCACTACCTAACCATGTCTAGGGACGGATCACATGGATTCAATGAAAAAGTACATGACAAGGGCAACATTTGGCACTCCAATGGAGTCTCCACGACACTGTTGAGAGTTGGAAGAATGAGGTGACCCAACAATTGGGCACTATGAGGACGAGCATCGTACGGAAGTCATACATGCTCTTCAAACCACTCCACCAAGTGCGGGAAATCGTGAAGATGAAGAACCCCTCGATGAGACCGATGCCAAGATGGCAGCTCAACTTGCCTGAACACGAGCGTCAAGCACCAAGAAACTGAGTGCGGCAGTCCTCATCAAGAGCACGAGCACAAGAAAATGTCGAGGTCGAGGCAGAAGCAAACATGAGTGTGATGAAGACGAAGACGACGCATCAGATGAGGTCTCAAGCATTCATCCATAGAGTGGCCCAAAACATCGAAGGCCACAACATGAAGGTGAAGCCTATCGAATGCGAGGCCGTTAAGATGAAGATGATGGCATCGAAGATGGGATCACCATGGTGAAGATGAAGGTTATAGGAGGTGAGGACACCATGAAGATGAACATGAGAAGTTTGGCAAGCTCAAGTTCACCATACCAAAATTCTCGGGCGACTCATCAACCCCGAAGAGTATCCTACTTGGGAGCTCAAAGTGGATAAAGTCTTCCAAATGCATAACTACTCCGAGGAGAAGAAGATTGCAATGGCCTCCCTCGAATTTTATAGCCACACTCTCATTTGATGGGAACAAGTCTAAAATCAACGTGAAGATCACAGAGAGTGTCTCGTCATGACTGGGGCAGAAATGAAGTGAGAGTTGCGAGTGCGCTTCATTCCAAAGTACTACAAGCGTGAAGTATTCAAGAAACTTCAAGATCTCAAGCAAAGAAGTTGAACCGTACAAGAATACTTCAAAGAGATGGAATCTACCATGATCTGTGCCAATGTCCAAGAAACCGAAGAGCAAACCATGGCTCGATTCTTGGTCAGATTGAACCATCCAATCAAGCAGATCACCAACTACCAAACCTACAACACCGTGGTGGAGTTGGTGCATCAAGCCATCAAAGTGGAACGGAAATTTCAAGAGGATGCCTGCTACTCCAAGAATTCAACATACGCTCCATGTACTACCTCTTACACCCCGCACACCACAGCATATGCTCCGCGCTCCATGCCAAGTACAAGAAGTGTTCCATGAGCTACAACGACCAAGATGGAGTGTCATGTTGGTGGTGGGAGTACAAGTGTGCAACCGGCAACAAGTACAAGCCGACCTTCAACTTCTTATTCCAAGGGAGCACCGACTCCAAGTGCCACTTCCTCAATAGCTTCCACTAGCAGACGCGGGACATCATATGCTTCAAGTGTCAAGGCGTGGGCACATGCAAAAGGAATGCCCAAACAACCGCGTCATGTTGATCACAGAAGAGGGCAAATATGAGTCCGCAAGGGAAGGTGAAGTCGAAGCCATTTGAGAAGTAACAAGGTTTGAGCAAGAGGGAGAGCACGAAGAAGGGTAGGAGCGAATCTATTCTAAGACCGAGGTGTGACCTACTCTTGTCGTGACCAAGAAAATCTTGAAAGTCCAACTTCAAGACAAGCTCAAACAGAGATGTAACTTGTTTCAAACCAAGACGTTGATCAACGGCAAAATCATTAAGGTCATCATTGATGGAGGAAGTTGTCACAACTTGAAAAATCAAGATTTATGCTCCATGCTAGGATTAAAGTCAAAAAGCATCCACATCCTTACCATGTGCAATGGTTAAGCAATAGTCGCACCATCAAGATCCAACACATGGTCTGATTCAAGATCGGCGTCTACCCTTTCATGGAGATGAAGAGTTGGAGTCGAGGTCGACTCCTTTTCAAGAAGGGAAAATGATGTGAACATCATTATGGACACCACTAATCCAAACTCTCCAACAAGTCCATGCAAGCCGAAGTGTGCCTCCATATGTTGGACCCATGACAAGAGCTCGAGCCAAGGCCATACAACATAAGGTGACTCTTATTCCGTGATGAATACCCACTTGACTAGAGTGTGAACAGAATGCAACCTAAAGCTTTGACTCTATGTATGTTTAGGTACAAAGGAAGGCCGGAGAAAGAACTCTACCTAGTGAAGAAGTCCCACTAGGAGTATCCGGGCCAAACACCTCTGAGTACCTATAGCTTCCCTAGATAGAAGTGAAGGACTCACTTGGAGCATCTGAGCCAAACTCACCCAAAGTCTCCGAGCAAGCTCAACCTCTAGGACAAAAGCTCTAGAAAACTCAGACGCTCCGGATGCGCTGACTCAAATCCATCATACGTGCATTAAAGAGGAAATGTTAGGACCCTCCGGACCACATCCAGACGAAAGATAGAGGGTCATCCAAACCATTCGGATGAACCCTGTCCATATGTTTTGGACAAGCTATTTGCACACAGCTAAGTGGCCATGGGCCTTGTAAGGGTTACGGCCCAAACTTAAGTGTATGAGGAGGCAGGACTATAAATACCCCTCCCCTACCTCTTATTAGGGTTAGAATTGATGTTATAGAACTAATTAGAGTTTTGCTCCTTAAACTAGAGTTCATCCCTCCTAGGTTGGGGAATCCACCTTAAACCTTGCTAATCTTTTATATTTGTAGGGATCGGCGTGTGCCTCTGAGTGGAATTCGAGGCATTCATCAAGAAAGTTATTGATTTGGTTCCAAATCTCCAAAAACTATCACATTGGTGTGTGTTATTGGAATTGGTTTCTATCTAGATTTCTCTAGTTATCGTCCAATCGTAAAGATCGGGAGCCCCTTCATATCACACATGATTATGCACATTCATAAGAAGGCCTTAGTTGTTAAGGAGCCCCCCCCCCAACAAATAGCGACGCCGTAGGCAGAGATAGATATATTTGTTTATCCCCATTTACTGATTTTGCATACATTGTTAATACTCGCATATATTGAATACCATGGTTTTATTCCTGCAAAAAACCTTGAAGGAAATGCGTAAGCTCGTGCGCCTCGAATAACCAATGGCAAGACTAAGAATCATGTTTTGGATGTTGCTCATAGCGAGGAACAGATGCTGCTCCACAAAGCATCGTCCAAATACTAAGCTCCGTATCTCTGGTACCTCAATTATGTGGCCAAGAACCATCTTTTGTATACTCTACTCTACCTATGCCTCTTGCACGACTGACAATCTGTGTAATTACGTACATAAACCACCGTATTACCTTCTGCATAAAGAATATACCCGCTATATATGTTATATACTTTATAGTCAACCCCATGGAATGGTTATTGTGGGACATCAAATACAATTTGGTTGAACGTGCTAATGGACTAAAATCATCAGCGGTGCGCAGAGATGCATTTGCTTTTCTTCAATACCATGGTTGACTACATTAGGATATTATTACCATGTGCATCCAAAGATCTACCAAGTCTCCGTGGTTGTTACACACATTACCTGTAAACTTATATATTACTTTTGCTTAAGTTGACGCATAGAGAAGGATGTGTGTCATACTTTGGCAAGAAATCAGTTCCAGTGTCATGCTATTCGTTACATCGATTGCTATAGATTCTGGGTGCGTATATAGATGTTCCATATGATCTCCTGCTTGCAACCTCACTTAACTATGGGATTAGTCTAATGAAATTAGAGTGTATTATAATATATTGATCATATTAGCGGGTGGGTTTTTTTGGAATAATGAGGATTAATAAATCAGTAAAACATATATTACTAGCTTAAGCAGCCACGGTTTGTGACTGCAGGCAAAGATGAGAGTGTGGCCACCTCTTCCTGCCCCCATGACGTCCATGCTTCACGACGGCCTCACGAGACAACGATCGTGCATGCCTCTGATCTGGCCGGATGTAGGAATCGGTAGTTCGGACTATGGTGGCCACGAGCCCACGACCACGCCTGGCTGTAGGAGGAGCGGTGGGGGAAAGAGTTGTGTCAGAAGCTCTACGGTGAAGGATGTCTATGTATTTTGGGTGGAATATGGGAGGGATAAAGAAGAGAGGTGGGAGGATTTGGGGTTTATGGGTTGCCTAGCTTTTGGTGAGGAAAGTATTTGAACTAGTGACTTAGAGTGTGTGTGAGTTCTGAGTTGTTGTATGTACTGCTATTGCAAGATTATACTGAGATTGGAAATGTCCTATGACAAAACACTACCACATAAAAGGCTTTTACATCTAGTTTAAAAAGGCTATTTCAGCCGGTTCCGCATCCGGCTGTAAGCAAGGAGAGCTAATAATCCGACTTATCTCAGCCAATTTTCGAAGCCGACTGGGATAACAACACCTAAGTCGGTTGACCCAGCAAAGCCGACTGAGATAGAACATTGTCTCAGTCGGTTCACAAAATGTAACCGACTGAGATAAAAGAGTATCTCTGTTGTTTCATGGAGCAGAACCGATTGAGAGAAAATACTATCTCAGTTAGTTCACTGAATCAAACCGACTGAGGTAAAATTGTATCTCAGTCGCTTAATCCAACTGGACTGACTTTGATAATATATTATCTCAATCGGTTCCGTCGGATGAAATGACTGCCGTATTGAATTATCCTAGCCGGTTTATTTGGAGAACCGGCTAGGATATTATTTGGGACAAGCAGGCAGAATTCAGTTTCTGCCTGCCCTGAAACAGAAAAGCAGTTTATATATCCCAGTTTTCCCAGATCTCTCCCAAATCATTCCAAAACATAAATAATATAGAAATTCACATGCACATTGACATCCACACCACATTTGAATTCACACACTCAAGTAGATGGAAATTAGTAAAATGAAGAAGTTCACATTTGAATTTAGTTCAGTACACAGTTGAATATATAAGTCTGTATCACATTTGATTGTTGGGCTCAACTGTTGCTTCCATCCCGTCGTGGTGGAACTCGCCATCTTCATTGATGACTTGCTGAACAATGAACTTTGCCAACTGCTCTCGAATCTAGGCAAGCTTGTTTTGTGGCAATTCAGTGTCGGGAATAGATGCAACCTATTGATATGAAGATCATAGTGCACCCATGTAGAAGAATATGGATAGAACAGTATTGTAGAAAAACTTCGCTTACCTCCGTGACTTCGGTTTTGGCGTTGGCAGCTCGACCCATGAGAAGTTTTATGTGGTGGCAAACATAGAAGCCACATAAATGAGATCTGTCGGGCTGCTGGCGACACTATAAACATATAGAATGACTCGGTTTAATTAAGTTATGTGTAACCCATATTATGAAGCGTAAATGTCTAGAACTGGATACATACCGGAAATCCCCAGTAGTGTTCTAGCTTATTAGGGCCCCCCTCCTTTGCTTTTTTCCCTTTGCGTGTTAGGTAATATTGGTAGACTCTGAATGATGGCAGAAAAGTTTGAGTAGAGTAGTGAACTAACAGAATAGAGTTAGATGACGTAATTGGTTTACCTACTGAGCAACCTGCCGATCCTTTCGAAGCTGGTGCTCTTCTTCAGGTAAGACTCCATGTAATAGACCTTGGCCTCACTTAGGCCGTGTTTAGTTGGGCTGTGGCTATTGCAAAAGCGGCTGTTGGCTGGTTGTTTGGAGAATTGGCTGTGGCTGTTAGCACGTGAGTCTGTGAACGTGCGTGTTTAGTTGGGCTGTGGCTGTTGGCTGTTATATGAGAAAATGTCTGAAATGCTCCTAGAGTTGTGAGAGTGTATATTTTATAATTTTATGAATAAAAAATAATGAAAAACCCCAAAAAATCTGAAAAAAATCAGGAAAATTAAAAAACATCAGAAAATTCAAAAAATAGCAAAATTCAGAAAAATTCAAAAAATATCAGAAAAATTAAAAAAATCACGTCATGTATAGAATTTTTCCCAGTCCTGCTATTTAGCAGTCACATATTTTTTTCTTGAAATCAATCCCTGCGGTTGTACATTTTTTTCTTCATCGTTGTTGTGCACCAGACTAGTCAAACTGGGCAAATGCATCTGCCCCCGCGACATGGTTGCCATTGGCTCACATATACGTCATCCGAGTTTGCAACCATAGCCAGTTCATCTTCAATCTTTCCATATAGTTAATTCCATTATGATGTTAAGTGGCAAATTAACTTGAAAAGTTGTAGAACAATATCAAACATCATGCTAAGAAATTCTGGTTCACTGGGGAGGAAAATACATATTTATGTCAAGGAATTCCAGTTCTCTGGGGAGGAAAATACATATATAAGTACAGCTGTGATGTACATATGCATTGTTACATACCATACACTCAAAAATCAAAATCTTACTAACTAGTAGCAAGTAGCAATGGATATACACGTGCAGTAACGTCAATTCACTAAATCTTCTGACAAACCTGGTGTACTTCTCTTCACCTTTTATTACAACAAGTAATGAATAACATCATACCTACAGTAACAAGAGTGTAAGAGATACGTGTTCCTACAATGTTTCAATTATGTATATATTCGGCCATCTATTGAAACAAAATAACAAGGTCCATAATTATAGGTTGGAGAAGGAGCTTGGCGCTCCTTCAAAGGCCCACGATGATATGAGGTGATGAGCGATGGCAAAGGGCCCAGGGACGAACAGTGGAGTAGGTTCCTCGGTTTCCACATTGAGGTCTGCAAAGATGTTCTGCACTCTCTCAACACCCTTGCATATCTGATTGACCTTGAGCGCATTTGTTCTCTGAGCTTTCTCATATTCAGCAAATGTTAGCGCTTTCTTGACATCCTCGTGGCTGTGCCATTGGGCATCTACATGTATGATTAAAGAATGGCAGATGAGAGCTAAAGCTCTGCCCAGAAATATTATAAGATTGACTTCTATAAAGCTTTGTTTTCAAATACAGATCATCAGCTTAGCAATTCAATAAAGTTTGATTTCTGCAGTATCTAATCTCTGTATTCTTCTAGGTATTGCATTGAAGAAAATAGCAGAACACTAACTGAAACATAGGACAAAATGGACCAGGCCAATCATTTGCTGCAGGAAGAGGAAGAAGCATTATTTATTCCTAACATGTTATAAGTACCTTCAAGCTCTTGCTTGTCCACACGTATATCCAATGATTTAGCATAAGCAAAGAAACCCACCATCAGTTGGCATGGCATATTATTTGGCCCAACTGATAAAAGATATGCAACATGAACATATCAGGCTTAGCAGAAGAAAACATGCAACCAAAAATACATTACTTTGTAACTGATAACCTAAGTGTTTGTGCAACTGTATAAGTACTTCTGTATTTTTGACATGATAACTAGAAACACACATTGGTAAATAAAAAATAGTGAAAATACTTTGTTACCAGGCCATGGTTGAGAACTATGGTAAATGACTTCCCCAACTTCAATACCAGTCTCTTCCCATGTTTCCCTTCTCACTGCCTCTTCTAAGCAAAGGTTAAGACTAGAGCACAAATCATACCGGGTCAACCCGAGGGTATATCCTCTTCTTGCAGGACTCGTTGCTGCACTGCCTTCGCCTTCCAGCTTCAGTAGGAACTGCCTTTGCTCCACATGCTCCACAAAATTTTGCTGTGTTATGCCATTCTAATAGTGCCCGAACCTGCTCACATAAGAAATCAAATCAGGATTGTTTTTCAGTCCCCAGGCACACAAATGTCTCCAAATTAATGGGGATTTTACTTGTGAATATTAGTTGATAAAAGCTCAAGAGTAAAGAACCAAAAAAGCCACAAACATGGCCGGCGATGGCGAGCTCCCCCATGGCGTCCTTATCCCTCCAGTCGGCGGCCACCATGAGCGTCCTCAAATCCACGAACACGGACCCATCCCCCGCGCTACCGACCCTTGCGCCCTCGGTGTCGCTAATGTCGACGGCCTAGTAAGCGGAGGCCTCCTTGCCCCCCTCCTCGCCGTGGGCGCCCACGAACATGAAGGCATCCGAGGGGACACCGGGGACGCGCGAGGGCTGGAGCCACGTGAGCCGCCAGATAGGTAGCACCACGGGGGAGGAGGAGGAGGAGGAGGACGGGGCTGAAGGATCCGAGGAGCGCGCGAGGGGCTGGCCGCGGCGGAACGGGAGGACCTTGGAGAGGTGCTGGTAGGCGGCCTCAGCGCCGTCGAGGAGGGAGCGGAGGGCGTCGGCGGCGGCGGAGGGGGAGGCGGCGGGTGAGCCGGATAGGCCACGCAACGGGTTGGCGGTGAAGGCGTGGGCGTGGAGGTGGATGGACATGGCGACCGCGGCTGCCGCGCTCGGCCGGGTTGGTGGCGCTCTGCCTCGGTTGTGGACTGTCTCGTCGGTGGTCGAGAACAGCGGGGACGACGCGGACGGTGTCGATCCGGTCGGTGGACGGCACGACGTCGGTTGAGGGCACGGCGGGGACGACGGGAACGGTGGGGACGGTGGAGATAGCGGGGAGGCCACGGCGGGGATGACGGGGAGGGCACGTCGGGGACGGTGGGGACGGCGGAGACAGTTCGGAGGGAGTGGCGGGGACAGCGGGGAGGGAGAGGCAGGGATGGCGCCACGGGGGTGGCGGGGGGGGAACGGCGAGGAAGGCGCAACGGGGAGGGCGCGGCAGGGAGGACGGGGAGGAGGGGATGGCGGGGACGGCGCACACCTACGCCAACGCACGGCGTGGATTCGGTCGGGGACGTCGTCGATCTGGGCGGTGGTCGCACGTTGCAGGCCCGAGACGGCGGGGACGGCGAGTGGTAAAGGGGATCGGGGAGAGCTCTGTGAGAAGATCGGATCGGGGACGACGAATGGCAAATCGGTGTAATTTTTTTCAATTCGAAGGGCAGGTACCGGGTGCGTTAAGTGGTAACTGCGGGAAGCTGCTCCCGGCTGGCTTCCCACAGTGCTCTGATTTGCACTGATAAGCCGGTTGGGCTGTTTCAAAAAGCTAAGGCAAAGCCGGGTGTTTGGTTGGGCTGGGGCTTTTTCCAATGAAAAGCCCCCTAGAAGCCCAACCAAACACCCCCTTAGCATAATAACAATAAGAATCCAGTGGTTACATTGTCATTAATCTCAAGTTAATTGATGTTGCGACGCCGAAGGTACAAAATGCACAAGTATCAGAAATGAACAAGTATGTAGCATTTACCTTCTATTGAAAGGAAAAATGATCAATTGCTTATCTCAGCTGGCCTCCATAATAGCTAGCATGTGATCCTCAACAACTCTTTCAACACTATCCATGGTCTGCTCTGAGACAAGGTATGGGTCAATGAATCCTATTTGCTGATTTTCTTCTCTGGCCTTGACAAGAGCGTATCTGTACATACACGACGAAAGAGCTATGTATTAGCGACAAGTATAGGTATTGTACTAATATACATGGAGCGCGAGAATAGGCACATACAGTGTATAGCATCTTATGAGGCTCACATCCAAGGTGTCTAGATTGTACATGAGGAACAAGTCCTCTCAAGTCACTGAGAACTGTCCAAGTTGGTCACGGAGGAAGTGCTCATGTTTGAACATCACTAAGAAAACTACCCTACACTCGTCTTTTTTCTTCTTGAAGTTATCTATGTAATGCCTGTGCAACGCTGCCCAACCCCACCCAAAATCCTTTAAAATACTCCTAGAATTCTTGACCAGTGGTTCCCCCTCCTTGTACGTACGGTACACCTGAAAAGGATCGAGGTGCCTCCTAGAGGGGGGTGAATAGGAGGCTATCCAATTTAAACAATTACTTCAAAGACTTAACAGGCTGCAAGGATTAGCTAGCTGTGTGACAGGTCAACTACACAGGCAGTATTCAATATGTAAATCAACATACAGCTGTCACACAGGTGCCTAACACAGGTGAGCTAACAACCCTAAGCAAATGTGTAAGATAGATAGCTGTGTAACAGATAACTGGCACAGATATGAGATAAGCAATAAAGCAACTGTGGCACAGCTAAACTAACACAGACAAAGAGTAAAGATCACAGCTAGATTATGTATATCAGAGAAGCACATAAGCATGCAGCTAGATAAGCAAGTAAGTATAGAATGTAAAGCACTCAGAGAGACAAGGGATTTTTCACCGAAGTTCTCACTCTTTTCAGAGAGGTACGTCTCCATTGGAGAGGCTACTCTGAAGAGATAGCCAGCACTGAATCGTGCTTGTTCTCCGAGTACCTGAGTCTTTAGGTCTCTTCCTTTTACTTGTGGAAGTCTTTTCGCCTTGCAGCAGGTAGACTTCAGATCACCTTCACAAATTACTGAGCCAACCCACACAAGTTTGGGTGGTCACAGCAACTCCTACACCCGTCTAGGAGTAGACACTCCAAGAAAGAATCTGCAACAACAACTCTTGCAGGAACCAGTGCTCTCTGCTCAAAGCTCTAATTCTCTTGAACTAAGACTGAGGAAGTTTTTCTTTGGTTCAGGAGAAAAGAGGTTTGCAACGGTTGAAAGTGATTTGCAAAGGATTGGCAAAGGTTGAGGTCCAAGACCTCCCCTAGTCCCCTATATATAGGGTCCACAGGCACCTGATTGTTACACTCATGCCACGTAGGATTAAGTGGGTCACCAATGACTGGCACCGGTGACACAGCTAATCACAACGCACAACGGTAACTGGCTCAGGCAGATCGACACCTGTGTCACCAGAGGCTGACACAGGCGAAACCCTAACTAACATAGCCTCACTACTCAGCCCGGTCTTGGCACATTACATGCCCTCAGCGCACACACTAACTCTGATGCCTACTCAGGAGAGAACCTCCAACAGTCTTCTGACTCGGCAGACAAACTATTGCAGTGCAGTTCCCTTAGCATTTACAAGCTCTCCCCTGGCATAAAGATGTACCTGAGTCATAGAGCGGTTGTTCACCTGTGACACAGCTGTGTCACACAGGTAACTTTGATTCTAGGGTTTTAGGAAGCTAGCACAGCAGTGTGCTAGCACAACCCAGTTTCACACTTATGCAAAACTGTTGTTACAGGGCCACTGACCTCAAAGCATCAGTGCAACTATCCAACACTCTGAGCATTGAGCAAAAGAATCTCTAAAAATCATTACTACTTCATCCCTCTTGATAGTACAGGTGTTTTCTAAGGACTCAAGAAAACTAGCAAACCTAGGATTCAGCTTCCACCAACTGTAGTCACGGCCCTTGACGCATCAAGCCACCATCACGTTGCTTGCAACTCCTAGCACAGTACCGGCTTCTTCACAGCTGTGGCACAACTGCCTAGCGCAACTATCTCCTTGTCCTGGGAAACCACCTTTGTACTTTTGGATGGTCATCCTTTCATGGATGAATCCTAAACCTGTTCATCCTACTTACACTCATTGTAAATATTAGATTCCAGTCTGGGTTACCATTAACCATCAAAACCACTTAGGGGCCTAGATGCTCTTTCAACACCGGAGCCATCGGGATTTTCCCAGCGTCATATAGCACTTGAATTTGTTCGGTGGATATTTCTTCTCTAGGAGGCAAGCGCATCAAGTCCTTTCCCACGCCATGCTACGGCTGTTGAACTTCGAGCTCTGATGGTGCCACAGTGCATTCTAAAGCTTGTGGTGAAAAGGCAAGCATTACAATAGGGGAGAGCGTCGAAGGTGCCGCCAAAACCTTGCTAGTTGGCCGCGACTGGTCGAGGAAGATGTCCCTCTTGGGCTACTGGATAAATACGCCCTTGACATCCTCTAGAGTTAATATCTCATTGGAATCGGGAGCTTGACATGTTTGAAAGTGGTGTTAACGTTGCCGATGTTCACCCTTGCGTGCGAAGGGGCTAGCGGAACATTGTGTACCTTCTGCTCTCCTGATGCTGGATACACTAGCCCCCAAGCTACATCAAGTGGTTCATCCAAGCCCTGAATCCGCACTTTAATAGTGTATTTCATCGAAACCTACGTAGTGATGTAGAGTATTAGCTAAGGGGTCTAAACAATCGTGTGTGGCACATTGCAAAGATAAAGTACTTTTTACCTCAATCTAATCGCAGGGGAACGTGGCTTCCATGTCATCGCCACACGTAGGGAGGTCGATCGACGCACAGGTACTCCTATGAGCACCGGGGCTGCACACGATGGTCGGCTCACTTCTCCCAGCTTGAAACTCCATCCTTAGGTCATTTAGAATCTCTTCTTTAACCTCTCAACGCTTGCGTTGTTCCTTGGCCTATTTCCTCACACTTTTGTGTCTGCGTTGTTCCTTGGCCTATTTCCTCACTCTTTTGTGTCTGCGCTTGGCCTCCAACTCTTGGTTGCGTTCATATTTCCATGGACAGAGGGAACCAATACCTCGCATGCGACCGAGGTGCTCTGGGTTTCCCAAGCCTTCTTCCAATATATCGCCCAAGAAGGCTACGGCTTGAGATGCAGCATCGAGTTCAAGCTACAAAATCCGGAAGTTGTGTTTTAATTGAAATGAGGTTAGTCATAAGGTGTAATAGTACATAGGCTCTTCGATATCTCACCAAGTGTTGATAAACTAGCTTATCAGTAGGGTTGTTGAATTTGGGCTAGGCTGAATTCGAAGTGTTATCGGATGTTGCCCTTACTCTAGCCCATGCTCTCGCCCTCGCGTCGTGGATGTTCGCAAATGGAGGTGAGGCATTGGACTACGATGCCTCCTGATCCTCCCTTTGCCACCTCTTTGACATGCCCGCATAGCCGGCTGTGCACAAGCGGTGGGGGTGCTTGTTTCTCTTCCAAAGGGCCCTGCTCTGTTCACTCCTTCGCCGTAATTCGTCCGACATCTTCATCCTCACAAATTCAGCCCAAGCCTCGAGGGTAATCATGGGAAACTTCTGGAACGGTTCCTCATCGGTGTCCACGTACTCCGTCACAAGTGTGGACTTCCAATTCTTCCACGCCTTGCACGATGTCATCCTGGCAGCTCGTTCCATGCGACTCTCCCATTCTTCCCTTACGATGAAGTAGCCCATGATTTCGCCCACTACTACCCCGAGCAGCGTGCGGCCAATGCCCTTCCAGCTCGGAAGGGTGATGGGCACCTATTCTCATGCTACGATCCTGTAGATGGTTGAGAACTTCCTCGCCTCCTTGGGCTTGAGAGGGGCCCCTGAGTCATGTACAACAGTCACGGTGTACTTGACATCCGGCCTCTTCAACCGCTTTCTACCCTCTCCCTTCCTCTTCTTCTTGGTCACGGTAGGGGTATTTGTCTCAGCAGACGGTCCCAGGGGCGATGGTGAAGTATAGGGGCTATTAATCAGAAATAGTTAACTAGCATATACATACTACAAATCATAGAACATATACATCTACTAGCTCAACAGAAATAAATCAGAGAACATATACATCTACTAGCTCAAAAGAACTAAATCACAAAACATATACTTCTACTGGAAGTGGTAAACTAACGAGACGAGAAAATAAATCACGGAACATATTCATCTACTAACTCAAATAAATAAATCACAGAACATATATACATAGTACAACTTATTAACGGTACACATCCATCTAGCATATAAGCGTTTCAATCGGGGAATTATAAAAAAATACCACGCAACCTTCACAGGAGTCCCTTCCTCCCATCCAAGCCCATCCTCGCTATCATCGGGGTCACTCGTATGCTTGTATCGAGATGCTTTGCACATCGGACATGCACGCAGTTCCACATGCTCTCTACGGTACTGATGCAGTCGTTCGGACAGGCATGTATCTTCTGTACGTCCATTCCCAAGGGGCAAACAACCTTCTTTGCTCTATATGTAGTTTATGGCATATGGTTTCCCTCTGGAAGCATATCATATAACAGAGTTAGGAGCAACGAGAAGCTCTTTTCGCTCCAACCGCTGCTTACCTTCAATTTTAACAGTTTTAGCACGCCGCTCAACTTTGTGTACTTGTAGTCCGAGTACATAGGTTTCTCAGAATCTTCCAACAACCCAACAAATTTATTGTACTTCCTATTATTCTCACAATTTTCTTCAGCATCATGCAACATCTGATCTAGGTGGTTCTCTTGATGCCTCGATGTCTCCTCCGACGAGACGTCCTCTTCTAACACATGGACTTCATCAAGCATCTGCTCAATACATGGGCTATTGACAATATCAGCGATGTCGTTGCCTTCGTCTGTGTCTTCGGCACCTTCCTCCATGATCTTATCTTCACCATGACAGCTCCAGCATGCATATCCCTTTATGAATCCCCTCATGATCAAATATGGCTGGATCTGCGAGCGGTTCGTGAAACTCTTAAGGTTTTGGCAACTTGTGCATGGACAACAGATCCACCCGTGCGCTCTATTCAAACTATGTTGTTCAGCTGCTTCTAAGAATGTCGAGACGTCCTTGATATAATCTCAACGCACGGTTCTCGACATCCGTCCACTGTCGATCCATCTACAAAATGCGCATATGTTTAAAATTATTTCAAAGATTGTTAATTCATACAGTATAAAAATAATAATAGCAGTATATGCATATATCATTGTTAAACAGTTATACCTTACTACTCCGTAAAATGATTTTCTTCAAAATTAATGTTGAAATTTCTAACTTGTCTAACTTGTGTAAGAACTAACACTTGCTACTTGCATTGAATGTTGGTTGCTGCTTAATTCAGACAGCATTTATGGACCTGCCACATTATCTCAGTCAATTCGTTAATTAAACCAACTGAGGAAAGATTTCAGTCGTTCCTTATTGGACGATTTCCACGGCGGTGCACCATCGCTGGGCTCGAAGGAGGAGACCAACGAGGCCAACGAGGAGGAGGACAAGGACGCTACAGATGAGGACAAGGACGATGACGATGACAATAATGATGGCGATAGCGGCGGCGGTCTAGAGCAGCAAGACCAGCAGGGCGCCACCGCCGCCCTCGGGTATTATACTGAGGACGGCTAGGAGGACACCATCGACGACGACGATGGCTAGGACGACACCGACGAGGACGACGACGACCTCGACTGCGACGACGCGGCCTCCACGGCGTTGACAGCGCGATCGGGCACGCCCAGCAAGAGGCGTAGACTTAATTAGATAGTTAATTAGTGCACTAATTACTACTACTCTATAACAATTACTACTGTGTTCAGTACTATTAATTAGTCTTCAAATATTAGCCTATATTAGCCTTCAGTACTAGTACTGTGTTTTGTTCCGATCGTCCGATCTCCAAAAATCATAAAAATTATTACTGCCGGTTTTCAGCAAAAACCGACTAATTAATGGCTTTTAGCCCGTTCACAACAAAAAAAGGGACTATACTGGAAGCTACATTATAGTTGTTCGAAAAAATGAATCGGTTGTATAATTCATACAGTCGGTTCATTCTGAAAACCAACTGAGATGACACATTATCTCAGCTGGTTAATTTTTTGTAGCCGGTTTCGGAGATGAACCTGCTGAGATGGATATCTTTCCTGTCTGTTTTCCTATAACCAGCTGAGATATAGGTCCAAAATTGTCACTTTTGTAGTAGTAAGATGATATTCGTGTGCACAATAGTTTTCACGTAAATTATTGTATGAGTTTTCGCAATGGGTCTCTTCTACCGTCAGATGGAGTAGGCACTGTCGACGGCTAGTTTGGGCTTTGGGCTTTGGTACCTAGCAAACATTCCAAAACTCATGCATCCCCCGCACCATTTGGTGCCTAACTTTGCAGTGTACACGAGAACATCTAAATAGGTACCAAAAAGTTGATCAAGGGCAGATCAACTTTGCACGACTGTGACTCATTGGAAATGCTCCAAATTCTTTTGAACCGTCGCATGGTTCAGCAAAAAGTTGGTTACCATTCATATCATGAACATGACTAGCAGGTAGCAACTAGCTGGGAAAGAGAGCAAATAGGACTATATGAATAGTCAAGTGTTGACTTATTTGCGAACTGAGTTTTCCACCTTCAAAGCAAAGGACATTATACTCCCCATATCCGTAAAGTCTTGTCTGGTTCGTGTTTATCCTGAAAAGGGGCATGATTTGAGAACGCTGGATCGGTCCACATGCAAACTCGCACCCATTTTCAAGAGTCAAAAGACCACACAGTATGGGGTAAGGGATTCCTGTCCTACCGGTCGGTTCTAATACAATTCGTGTGGCTTTTCGTCATGTCTTGCGTTGTGACTTGTGTGTATGTTATCAGGCACTGGAATGGCCAAAAAGCTAAAATTTTGTGAGGAGCAACTAGATCCTCTAGCGGTGATGGAGGTAGCTATGCTATAGAGGTCTCCTATCTGTAAGATCACTCAAGTTTTAAGCGATTCAGCAAGTTCTAATTTCCTTGAGATGGATTCCAGCAGCAAGTATCTTCAAAATAGTGGTAAAACACTAACACACCTACCAAGATCCACCTAGTTACATGTAGCTTGACACACATCGTCTTAAAAATAGTATAATACCACTACTCGACACACATCCGGTAGACATACTCCAGTGCACAAATCAGCCTAGAAATGCTTGATCGTATACACACATATATATTATATGTAGCTGATTAGGCATCTGAATATCTGATGGAGGCAAACCGTCGGTAATTGTGACACAATGTGGTCGAGGGCAACGTTCCTCGGAGGGGTAGGTCGGTGCGTGCGTGGGGGTTCTGGTCGTCTAAAAGCGGGGCGCCACTTGAGAATATCAAAATCAATTCGTCGTTCGTTCCTTGCACCAACCAATTTCTTTCTTTCTCTTTGTGTACGGATCGCTGACTGTTCTCCTACCAAGGCTGCCGTGTTTCCTTTTCTTTTCTAGCAAGTTGAGCGGACTTGTAAACACTAGCTAGAGCGGTACTCCAGCCACCTGATTGTTCTTGGCTGACGATATGATCTCGTGAGGATTAGGTTGCCGATCGAGGACGTGTGTTTCCGATGCGTCAGTAAGTTATCGCGGTAAATCTGGCGAAGTAGTAGTAAAACTTTTCTGACGTGTGTTCAGCGTTCGAGAGGTGCGTTAGTAGGAAAAAGAAACTGTCCAGTTAGCGTTGTGTTTTCCGTATTCACTCTTGTTTGACATCGAAGCGACGAAACGTACTTTCGTCGAAATTTTGGTGGAAATTCAGGGAACTAGGCTAATCCCGGCTGGCTTCCACCATCGGAGTAATAGCACCTTGGTGCAGCGGAAGGGCTTTATGACGCCGTTCAAACTCATACAGACACCCCAGGTGCTGCGACTCTACATACTCAGCTTACTTAGAATGAACAAAAACCAAGGAAATTTTAGAGAAGTCGCTCCGTCTATCAACAAAATTCACGTCGAACTCAGGATTCAAGCGGAAACCCGCGCACGGGCAGCACCAGCCTGCTTTCCCTCCCCCGCACTGCAATTAATTAGGCCAGCGTGGTCGTCCCGCACCGGTGGGCCACCCACCCAACGGAATCCAACTGTGACAACCGCACCGCGGAGCGGACAGCACACCGCCTTCCCTTTCCCCCAAGTAATACGGACAGCGCTGCGTCTGCGCTCGGCACTCTGCGCCGCACGTACGGAGCGCTCTGATCCTTGCAGCAAACGAGCAAGAGCTCCTCGTTTTCGAAGGGGAGGGCCGAGTCTGACAAAGGCTGGTGACGCTACGAAATAACCAACCAACCCACGCTACCCGGCCCCATGTATTTGGCCAAAAAGAATTGGTGGTGTCAGAGGTGTGCCGGCAGTCGGCAGCTGCCCGATCGCTGCCACGTGACAGGTTTGCTAGCTAGAAACTGCGCGTAGTATCTGTTGCGAATAGTAGTGAAAGTTTCCGTGAAAATGATTGTAGGAAGAAACCAACAGGTGAAATCTCGATGAAGAAGAAAAACAATTCGAAATAATTGGTGTCACGCAGCGCAAGGAGCACCCAGTACTAAAAAAGAACATCGGACGCCGGATAGAAAATCCATCTAGATACATATTCTCTCTATTCACAAATATAAAACACATATAAAATTTAAGATTTAATTTTAACCAATAATTAAACTAATAATGTTGTAGTTATATGACATAAAAGTAGTATCGTTGGATTCATATTTAAACATATTTTCAAATCGTATCACTTTTATGTTATATAATTTAATGTTATTGGTTTAATTGTTGGTCAAATTGAATCTTAAATTCCATGCATGCCTTACATTTGTGGACGAAGGGAATAGCTAACACGTATTTTAATTGTTTGTTTTGACCAATAATTAATATAATAATAAATAATTTATGTGACACAAAATTAATACCATTTAATTCGTATTCAAAATCATTTTGTTGTAATTTTATAACTATTAACAAAATATTATATAAAAAAATATATAGTTAAAATATAAAATTTGATGAACTATACGCCTTACATACCTGAACATGGAGAGTAATTGAGATGTGAAAGACTGCTACATAATTTGATACCAACCATAGACTACTCCTCGTTCTATTTGTTCAGGTGAGTTGATTTTTTTTAGAAACCTCGAAAGGACAAGCAGCTCGTACAATTTACTATAGAAGAAAGAGTTGCTCGGTTGATTAGGAGAAACCAGACAATAAGCAGGTACACCTCCACCAGCCGATAAAGCAACAGACTCTACACGAAGCACCGCTACCTCACCAATCCAACAATGAAACCGAAAAGCACCGAGCCCTCCAAGTCACACACCTCGCTGGGGACAACCTCGTGCTCATCCACAGCTGACAGTGCACTTCGCGCCTACCACAGAGAGGGCCAGATCCGGCATTAGCCCCACTCCGAGGAGAAGAGAAGACATCGTCGCCTGTGAGGAGTAATTGAGCACCCTAGACACCGCACTACGCAAAAAGAACCCTATCCGTAACTGTTGCCGAAGGAAATCCCCGCCGCACCGTGGCACCTCACACCCTCAGCTGAGCAAGTCAGATCCAGCCTAACCCACCCCAGAAGGGCGCAAGCAACCTTAACAGGATCTAGAAGGAGCATGAAAGACGCCTCCCCCGCAGCACAGACAGAGAGAACGTTGTACCACCACTAGGAACCGCATCGCCATACTGTACACCACCACTGCCGCTAGGAGAGAGAAATCAAAACCGCTAAGGGAGGAGGGGGGATGGGCCACCCTGGCTTTGAAGGAGGTGAAAACGCACCTTGAGACCTCGTGCATCTGTAGTGCTTGACACTCCATGGCCCGTCACATCCTGGGGCCGTCACCCCGACATCCATCAGAAATTGATGCATCCTTCGTAGCCCTGCTGTCACCACTTTTTGGAGCCGCTGTCCCAACATCCACCGTCTGGCGTGCAGACTGCGACACGGCATGGGCCAGCCATCCTGCAGCCCATATTGCACTGGACCATTGCCCTGCAGCCCATGGCCACCGCACCGATCCTCCGGTTCGCCGCCCTGACCTCCACACCCATCCGGGAGAGGCAACCGCCGCCACGCACGTGGCCTCCTGCCTCACTGGGAGACACGCAAAAAAATCTCTCCACTGGCTAGACCCGTCATGCCTTTCTCTCGAAGGACACACGCCGGTCGATTCAATGGTCCCACCGCACCCATAGTCCAGGATCACCAGCCACAGCACTACTATGCCGCTCTTGGGGTCGCCACCCTGGTATCTCGTCGCTCACCCAAGCTGGACCCGTGCCCACACCACCTAATTCGCTGACCCAGCGACCACGACTGCAATCCGAGGCCGCTGTGCTGGCATTCGCTACCTTGGCCTCGCACGCACAAGCAAAGGCCGCACCGGATTAGCGGCCAAGGAGCGCCTCCTGAGGTCCTACCATCCACCTTTCATGCCCACGCACTGCCAAGCCACCATTGCCTGCGACTTGTGGCAGGGCCGCCACCCTAGGCCACGGTGCGCACTTGCCCGAGGCCGGAACTATGTGCTGCCGGCCACCACGAGCGAGATCTTGCTTGCCCGCATGACACTAGCATGCTTGAGCCTACCATCCTCGCGCCACCTTCCCGGAGCCACCGCTCTAACATCCGCGCTCCTAGCCGACACCACCTGTCTTATGAACTCCACCACCACTTTCAGAATGCCAGGGGGAGGGGGACGCCATCACGGCAAGGCCAGCGGCAACGGTGGTGAGAGAGGGCGCAGCCCAACAACGTGATATGGTTTCGGCCCTGGTTGCCTCACGTGGAGACCACACGGGAGGAGGGGGTAGGGGCAAGGAAATCTTGTAAAAATTTAACCAATCGAACTGTATACAGCTGAAATGGTAAAAAGTGTCCATTCTAGTTCCCTAATCTCTAGAGATACGGAAAACCTTGTGCCCCTACTAGTTCCCTTATCTCTTTAGAGATACGGAAACCTTGTGCTAGATCTTGTGTAGCATCGTCCTTTCCACCTCCAAAATTTCTACACCCAATTTGCTCCCAGTTAGCCACCTATAACAGAACCTGTCAAACTGAGGACTTCAATTTGTCATCCTCTGATGTGGGGCCCTCATCGGCTTACACCTCCGCGCACCGCCGCGGCGCGAAGCCGAGCCGGTTGTTCTGTAAATCATACAGAACGTGGAAATTCTGCTGCTGGTAGTTGCCAATGATGGACATCGCGGAGCGCGGTGTGCCGAGGACTGCGAGGCACATGACGCCCTCCGGTTCGAGCCGGATGAAGTAGTTCTCCGCTGGGAAGTCCCAGACGGCGCCATCGGCGAACAGTAAGGAGAACTCCGGCACCTCCACCCTCTCCAGGCCGGACACGTTGTAGCAGGGGCTGAGCACCGGGAAGTCGGTGAGGAGAGGGTAGGCCTTGTTTATGCGGTCAATGAACGCCTGCCGGATCACCTGGTACGCCGGCTCGGCGAAGTAGCTGAGCGTCGTGCCGGAGTCGACGATCGTGCCGCCGGAGCCGTCCTTGGCCACGCCCCATGTGTCCGATGAGATGTTCAGCAGATCCCCGCCGATGAGGATGCCTTTGAGCTGGACGTAGTAGAATGTGTCCGTCGAGGCGGCCGTGGCGGGCGCGAACGCCGTGTAGTTGAGCTGCGGGTGCGCCAGCAGCACGTTGTCCTTGCCGAACACGATCTTGCTCGCGACCACGCTGCCGTGGTCAACGAGGCAGTAGGAGAACGCGTGGCCGTACACGGCGCGCAGCTGGGACGCGAACGAGAGGGGCCCGCGGCCGAGGCCGAGCAGCCCCGCCGCGCCGTGGAAGAGGCCGCGGTTCCAGTGCCCGCACCCGAACACCACGCCGTCGACGCGCCGGGACGCGCCTGGCGCGGTGAGGTTGACGGTGAAGGACTCGAGAGCGAGGTCGCCGGTTGTGTTCGACTGGTCACCGTACCAGTAGTAGTACGGGCAGGGGTCATTCCGGGGGCTGCGGCACGTCCTGGGCGCCGTCGGTGGCGCGACGAGGCCGCAGCGCTGGTCGCCGCAGGTGACGTTGCGGTAGGAGGACGAGGCGGTGGGTTCGAACACAGGGCCGCGCTGCTCGAAGCAGGCGAGGCAGGGCGCGCACTGCAGCCAGTTGAGGTCGCTGCCGGTGTCCATGATCATCTGGAACCGCTGGGGCGGCGTGCCGACGTAGACATCCACCAGGTACTCCCCAGACCCGACCGCCACTCCGGACTCTACCGTGGCCACAAGCCGCTCCGACAGTGCCCGCCGTGGGGACGAAGACGCCACCACAGCCGCTCCGCGCCCGCCGGCCAGGGCCACCCTCCTGTGCATCGTATCGATGCGAATGGCGTCTTTCTTGGCCGAATCCAAGAAGGAGTCCCTCCTTGTCCTGCCCGTCGCGGCGTCGGCGGCGGACCGGTGGTTCATGTGCAGCTTCAGCGACGGGGACCGGCGCGCGAGCTCCTCCGCCTCGGCGACCAGCTTGCCGTCGCAGCCGGTGTCGGCTACGGCGGTGTTGAACGGCGCGAAGTCGATGCCATACAAGAGGGACGACGAATTGAGCTTGGCGCTACTAGCGGAAGCGAGAAACGGCGAGAGCACGAGCAAGAAGAGTAGCACAGAGTACAGGGCGAGCTTCGCCATAGCTGAGGAGTGGTTGGATGAACTAGACTTCATGGAACAGGACAACAGATGGAGGCGGTGGTAATGGAGGAGGAGGAGGAGGAGGAGGAGGTGGTGTGGGAGAGAAGGGAATATAAGAACGCGAGTTTGGGGGAGGTGAAAACGGGAGAAAGGGAGAAGTCGTGGGCGTGGGGATTCGGACACGGAGGAGCAGAGGAGCGGTGACGGGCGAGGAGGGGTTGGAATAGGCGAATGTTGGGGATGGTGGCCCGTGGAAAAACGCGGTTTTGTCCAGAGTGATGAAGACCAGGGCTGGGCGGTCCAACCTTTTCGCCAGTATTTTTCTCTTGTACAAGGCTATTCAAATCATTTTCCTTAGGAGAAAAAAACCTCACCACCTCTGGGTGGGTGCACAGCTACAAGCTCCAATGAACTGTATGGCCAAGTAACTTTTGATTTCATATTTTTTCTCTTATAATCGTTCGTACTATAATTTTTTATACTAATTCTTCACAACTCACTGCTTGTAAATTATTTTCCATACGACCACCATACCTGAGTTACACTATTTTGCATTAACGGAACCATCCAAACAAAACCATCAGGCCTTTATAGTATTTATTAAAAGTCTAAAAAAATGACCGTTCGGACTAGCTTATGCAACCCACATGGTGATTGCACCGCCGGCCGCCTCCACCGGCCCTCCCCGCGACGGTGATCTTGCCCTCCGTTCACCTGTCTCCCTAAAAGTTCCAGCTGCCTCCCCTACTTTCTCAACTACCAGTAAATTTCATCCCCGTTTTCCTTGGTAAGCTGCCGTTTTCCTCAATATCTTCTACCTCGGCCAAAGCTTCGTTGATTCTAGCTTCCTAGAGCCTTTGCTTTGTTTGCTAATGGGTAAGCTCCCCCAATATATATCTTGTACCTCGGCGACGGTCTCAGGCACCAATTGCTCTCCTTCATCAAACCGTGGTGCCTAAGTCTTCTTCAACCTCCGTATCTAGCTGGTCCTGGTCCAACAGAGGCCCTTGGTGCCAAGGGCTCCAGCAACGAGCTACACCTGCTACATATTCCTTTAACCTCCCTTAGGGAGGCCCAATTACTGGTTCATGATGTGTGTAGGCATACAATAATCTTCTAGTGGATCCTCCGACACTCCATCAACAAGAAGATGCGAGTCATTTCTCTACATCGTCGATAGCACCAAGCGGTCTGGACGCTCCCCTGACCATTGCCAGAGTTGGACTGCGGTGGTGCCGCCGCTCTCTTTCCGTGCTTCTAGACACGTGTACAGACGTTTTAGCCCTGTTCTATATACGGTAGAGACTAATTTTTTGGTGGAGTCTTTTGGCCCACCAAAATCTAAATCTAACGCGAAGGTCTTCATTTCAACCAAAAAAAAACTTGTGACCCTATTTGTCTAGGAGACCATCATACAAGCGAGCTCAGCTCGTTCAGGGAGCTAGATAAAAGGTGGGCTTGATTCGGCTTGTTTATGAATTTGAGCCAAATAAATCCGTATTGAGCCTGAATAACTCGTGAGGCTCGAACTTTTTTCGGGCCCTAAATCGATACACCATTAGCCTATCATGTAGCTTTCAATCTAGTTTTATTTGACTACTTTTGGATAATTATTTGAAATGATTATTAAAGAAACTACGGTTAAATCTTAAGAATTGTAGTTGTTCATTCCAGCAAATATTATACAACAGCACGGCGCACCACAGTAATAGCAACAAAATATCTCGAGGTGGTAGAAACTTATGGGGGGCTTAAGCAAGACCTGATGTATGTTAAAGCATTGAGGAGCACAGTGGGGTATATTTTCTTTCCTTTAACTATTAAATCGCAACCTACCTTCGCAACCAACCTTGCTGCATACCTAACTAATGGTCTTGGAGAACATAAAGGACCTAAGTTATTTAATGGACGATCCCTTTCTCCGTTGTTTCGTGGAAAAAATGGACAACGGTGGTAGTCTCCTGGTTGCACCCGCCTTTCGGTGTGATGTCACGGGTGTGGCTTGGTGCATGATCAAAGCTAGAGAAAAACTAGACGGATACTTAACTCGCTAAGTAGAACTGTATCATATCGTGTGGTTGTGAGATTTGACCTAGATGTTGAAGAATGATTATATCAGTGGAATGCAGTGAAATGACTGGTGGCCAGTAGTGGCGAACGCAAAACAAGGGTACATCTGTCATACCTAGACTTGCATGCATGACCTCTGACTTAGCAACTTCAATTCCGTGGACGTATCAAGTAACAGTAGAATGGATCGAGTCAATATGTTTATTATGTCAGAGATAACTCTAACCTAGGAGTTTTCGTCTCTATCACCTCAGACTACGAAATTAGATTCCTATTGGAATCGTCACGTACTCTTTATGTCCTTTTTGACATGGTATGCGGTCTATGCAGGTAATTTTCCTGGGAATAGAGATTCAGCAGCATGCCGTTTTACTTGGACTTGCTGTACGTGTATGGTCCAGTGGTCCTCCCGTTAAATTCAAGAATGTAGGAAAGGACATCTCAATCGTGTTGCTGACACCTGAAATAAGACTCATCTCATTTAGTTTATCCTGTCTTGTTCCTTTTTGCAGCTGCACCTTTTCTTTCAGGTTTGAGTTCGTTCTCAACATTTCATATTTATCTTTTTACGAATCATACATACATATCCATTCCTTCCCTATGTTGTTACGTTCACTGGAAATTCATTTTTTAAATTATGTTTTATGTTGTTACATTTCACTTATAAGCTCCCCTTTTTATTACAGTTTGTCTGCATTCTTTTACTCCTAACTTACAATGTTTTTGTTACTTCGGAAGTCAGAATCATGTAATCAAAGCTCAAATACTACTACTCCATCTAATGAGCGCAACTTTAACCAGTAATTTTTATATGAATATGTTAGTAAGAAGTTATAAAATTATAATATTAGGAAAGTATATTTCATGACAAATCTAATGATACTATTTACGCTTCAAAAATCCAAATAGTTTTTCATATATTAATAGTTAAAGTTAGACTATACACACACATTTAAGACATCATCTATTTTCGAACAGGGTAATTTGTTTGCAAGTGAACTCAGCGTCAAATAGATAGACAAAGACATTTTTTTTATATTATTGGTAATACAATCCTCTACTCTACACAACATAACAATGACCCAATAAGGCAATAAGCGTCACGTATAATTGTGTGCATAACACAGCATACTCCATCTGGGTTTCTTCAATTCCCTGGCTCTTGGAACCCCCATTCTCTGAGCTGGCACGTTTTACGATTTCCTTTTGTGTGTCGAGGTTTCCATGCTCTCTTTCTACCAGACACCAACGACAGGCGGAAAAACCTCCCAAGTACTCTGCGTGACGCTAACACGTACGCCTCCGATCGACGGCGGCGTGATTGGACCGCCGGTAACCAACTTACCAACATCGGTCCTGGAATTTCAATCACAGCCAGGTCAATGGAGTAACTTGCTTTGAATGGTTTCTCGGGAAACCGTGACGTAACACAGGGCACCGACGAGGTTGTACGCTACTTCGTGACCGTGTGGCTTGCAGCCATGTGCTACTACGTCAGGCGCACAGCTGCTGGTCCAACGCAAGCGCTGCTGCTATGCGTGCGGAAGTTTTAATTCAGAGTCCGCGTGACTAATATGGCTGGGCCAGTAGCGCCTAATGGCCGGACCTCAGCAACACGTTGCTGCACTTTAGGAGGGCCATTCCATGCCGGTCACAAAAACAAATACAGAATACGCAGCAAGAGTCGGCATCTTTGATTTTAAGGTGAGTGGAAACGAATATATGGACCTAACGTACCGCCACAATATTAGGCTCTACCATTAGGTTATCTCCCCCAAATGTCTGTCATTTTCGACCAGTTTCTTATGAAGTTGCAGCGTTTTCCGCTGTCATACCTCAGCTTGCTGAAAGAAGGATATACAGAAGGATACGACGTTGACGTATCATACGCCGCCATACAGATTGATTGTTTGTTCATAACGCCTACTTTTTGCGGGCTCAAATTACAACCGTGCATAGTAGGCAGACATGTAAGAGCTGTTACAGTTGTATAAGGAAGTACAAGCCTATTTTTAATCATAAGAATTAGAGTCCATTTTCAAATAAAAGCATATGAATTCCACTATAGCAGCGCAATTACCTAGCTAGGAAATTCAGCTGATTTGATGGAAGCGTGCAGCAAAAATGCAGAGCATTGTATTGTATTGTATCGTACGAGGAACTGAAGTTCGTCGTCCACAATGTCGACAGTTGAACGAACGGGTGGGTAATTCAACTGAGCTTCTCGTCCCCCACTGGAATTGGCTGTCTTCGATCATGTTCAGAAAAGAAGGAACAATTGAGGTTTCAGGCTTTGAATATATGTACGGGTCTCCCAGATAGGTGGTTCGTTCAGACTTCAGATGACCAATTAGTTGGAATGTCCCAAGTAGGCATCGCCTCATATCTTTGACTCATCAGTTCAGGAAACGTGATAGTACTATGTTTATCAATAAAATATTTTTTCCCCTCACGTTTTGTTCCTTAGACAGAAAACCATTACATCGGTTCAAGGGGGCTTTGTGAAAATGACTCGTTAGACGTAGGCACGTACCATTATTAAAGTGGAAAAAGATATATTACTAGCTTAGGTAATGGCATACATCTGTTAGAGCAGTGCGTCCCTGAAGGCCGCGCTGGACTATCGAGCCCAAGGCCTAGAAGCCGAGTACCAGGGTCTATGGTCAAGACTGGATCAAATAGGAGTTAGGCCCAAGTTCCTTGGCTATATGCTGTAATCTTCTGGAGTAAATCGATATCCTGTAGGAACACATCAATAGTGGCGGCTCTTCCCGGCATTCTCCTTGTATCTTCTTCCTCCAACAATTCCTTGCTGTAAACTGTTGAGCAATAGATCGAGCAGTGAGTGTTAACAACACCTGTCTCATCGACGATCTCATGCAATCAAACACACACAATTAGAGCCTCTCAAACAACTGCAATCAACCAACCATCATCCTTTTGCGTTACCTCAACCTGGCCTCGTCAATCCAGCCTGACCATGGAGCAGGCTATGCCCTCTTAGAAATGGTTCAAATTTGTGCATGTCAGTTGCCCAAATAAATCCCTTACAACCTGCATATGGATTAAGTATGTCATATTTGTAACTGTCTGTCTGTGATGAAGGGTGCAAAGTCTAAGATATCCCTATTCTCGCTTGTTTCTTGTTTAATAGATGGAATTGTTTCTAATGTTTGCTCCCAACCATAATTTGCGTTGCATCCCTTTGTTACAACATTGGATGGTCATATTGTCATAAATCAATCATTCCATCTAGTTTTTCAAGGACCAAATATTGCTATCACCAAAGCATTCCTCTCTCAACTTTTTCTAGAGGCTAGTACCTGCAATGCCAGCTGCCCACATATTTCCTGCATGCAAAGGTTTGCATGGACATGCCGGTAGCCAAAATTAGGAGCAACATTATTCTACCTAGAACAGTCTATTCCTAGAGTAACATGATCACTACCTCAGTATGGGCTACTGACAGGCGGAAAAGACCCTCTACTGACGGGCCTCGGGCCCGTCAGTCCGGGTCTGTCAGTGGAGGGGTGTCCTCCACTGACGGACCAGTGCCCGTCAGCAGCCTTGGTCACCACTGACGGGCTGGCCCAAGGCCCGTCAGCAGAGGCTTGATCACCACTGATGGGCTTTCTTTAGAGGCCCGTCAGTAGTAGATTTTCAGAGATTAAAAAAAATAAAATTCAGAAAACAATACATTATCACATATTTACAGGCAGCCCAATACACAGTTCATATCAACTCAGTATATCAATACATTATCACACATTTACATGCAGCCCAATACACATTTATGGAAGGAACTGTCCATATACTTAGTTAAAAATAATAACTACTGTTCCATACCACAGTACCGTATCCCTAATTTACCAATTAACCACAACAGCTGAGCCCACAAATCATACTTCACTCCCAGTCCACGTTTTCATTGATCATATACCCATTCTCCTTCAACCCATGGTATACAGTAGTTGCTGTGATCAGTTGAGCTCCTGTTTGTTAAGATGATTTTACAGTAGTTGCTGTATCAGAATTTGTGACACTGTTTATCAGTTTCTATAAAACGAAACTGCAAGTGAGGAACTCCTACATTCGGAAAACAAAAAGTAGTTGCTGTAAAGGTCTAGAATAGAAGATTATGAAAAAGTTATACTACACAAATAACATTGTCAACAATGCACTGAACCTTAGCCTGCCACTTCCAGATACTCTCTCGGAGCAACTCAATAACTAGAGAAAAATGATTGTGGTTGCTGATCTTTTTTATTCGTACACAGATATCACAAGACCGACCAAAACTAGGAACACATACAGAATTACAAAAGATGCAACAATGGCATATTATCTCGCTGCAGTATAAGTAAAATATTGAACTGCATAAGCAAAATACAGAAGTTAGCCTACATAAAAAAAAATCTAAACAGGATAAAACTTTTGGTCACCACCCAATAAGTTTCATTAAGGAAAACGATACTACAAATGTACTATACCTTGAACTATAGTACTGCCTCACTGAAAGCACAAGATTGAACATAGCAGCTTCCCCAACCAAGACGTATATGACCACAAATCGGATGTACCATCTAAACTCATTGATGTAAATTCTTGTCTCCAGTAAAATCATTATAAGCATACAACACCACACTGCAGTCTCGATGACCAATGAAGTAAACTGTAGATAGGCAGAACTTCAGGTGACTGAAAAGGTTAAAGTGGACAAGTATTTGCTCAAAGTAAAGGTTTGAAAGCAGAGCACAACACCACTGGCAAACTGGCGTCACAATTTAACTCTAGGTTATATAGTCCATCAGTTTTTTCTCTATATATTGCAGGTGCCATACAACTAAACCCCATATCAATTTGCATCGAGGAAAATAGAATCATATTCCCAGTCACTTGTGAGATGCATAACAAACACGATATTTTCACACTGCTTGTGTATAGGTAACCCTACAATGTAGTACTGGATATGCCATGGCAACAAAGTACTGAAGGATCCAACGAACTAACAAATCCTAATTTGTAGCAAGAAATTCCACCATGAAACCTAATAAACAGAGTAAAAAACAATGTTGCGTCTCCAACTTTAGAAGGCGTGGAAGTCACAGAAGACAAACAGCGGCACAATACCTAAACCGCACGAGATCTGACCCCTTGCTTGCCCCTTGCTTGCCGGGGATGGTGCAGTGCCAGACCATGAGATGAATCGGAACCGGAGATATTTGCTTTGTCCTCCCTGTCAACCTATCAGTTTTGTCTTCAATTTCCTTCCGCACAAGAGCTGCAGGAAACAAACGTCAGCAGCAAGTACGGAGTAAGTATCTCATCAACTTGAGTCACTCCCCAGTGCTGAAAATGCTGAATCTATTCAAAACTCATTATAGGCTATCGTTTTTTCCATTTCTTAAGAACGATGTATATGCTATTTTTGGATACATGTTGCAATATGCAAACCGGCCTGATCACAAATACATAACACTTGAACTGGCAGCACTAGATGAGGAGAGAAATTGATCACCACCTGTATTGGTCAAATAAAATCGTTTTAATCCGCTTATAGCCCTAGACATGGTTCCAGTTGCAGAATCAACACCTAGTCACTGAATCCCTAATGACAAGGTACTAATCATTTAAGCAACTTAATCAAATGCAGTATGCATTCTGAGCTATCCTCATAGAGTGGAGAATCACCATGGAACTTTATCTAACAAGTCTTATCCTTGTGCACTAGAGATTACAGCCAAATTTTATCAAAACAGAACCGCACATGTATCTGTGCAGAACCACTAATTGAGCAAGACAACTTCCCCCTGCCGGCACAAATGCAAATACGTAATCATTTAACTGGACCTGATAATAGCACGGCAAATCACAGTAAACATGGGCAATCAGGCATGAGGCATTCCATTACTAGTACTGAGTACAGCAATTTCAAAGCAGAACAGTAGATAGCTTCAGTATTTCTATTATTTTCATTATTTCTCAGCAGAATAACCTCAACAACCACATATCACTGCAGCTGTGTGTGTGAATCACAGATAACATGGGCAATCAGTCATTCCATTAGTAGTACTGAAATTTCAAAGCATAACCCCAGAACAACCCCTAACAACTACATATCACGAGCACGTGCAGAGAGAGACTGTGTGTGTGTGTGTGAGAGAGAGAGCTCACAGAAATCAGTGAAGCGGCGATTGGGCATATGCATGAACTCGGCATAGTCCTGCGTCCCGTCCTCCGACTTGTGAAGCTGCAGAACTAGCGGCCTCCTCGTCACGATCCCTTCGAACCAAAGCACACAACCCGAAATTAACCAAAACTCACAGCACAAAACCTCGAAAATTTGGAGCCAGGAGCAAAATTCACGACCATACCCGAGCCACGAGGCAGGAAATCACGCCCCATGATGCTCTCTAGCACCGACGACTTCCCCCAACTCTGTTGCACGCAACCGCGCACAGAACTTCAGGTGATCCCGTCGGCCACCATCTCCGGCTTGGCGACGAAACCCTGCAAAAACCAAAACGAAGCAGATCAGGAACTCGAACCGGCGGCAAAGACAAGACACCTAGCGCCTAGATCTGACCCGGGCAGCAAAGACAAATCAGCAACTATTAGATCTGACCCGGGAAGAGAGGGGAGCACCGTCACTGCTGCTCCTAGGTCGGCACGGCGAGGGGAGGTGGCAGAACTGCTCACAGCCGGCACGGGGGGCGGGATGGACTTCTCCGAGCGAGCGGCGCATCTTCTCCGCGGCTCCTCGTACACGGCCTCAGCAGCGGCACCACCGACGTTGGTAGGTGAGAGAGAGGGGGCGGCGCTAGGGGGAAAGGAGGGGATCGGGACAAGAGGGGGGCGGCGCTAGGGCGACAAGAGGGTAGCCGCTAGGGTTTGGGAGAGATGAGGAGTGCGGGTAGGGCTCGGGAGAAAGGATGAGAAGACTGCGGCGTTCGGGAGAAATGAGGACTGCGGATAGATATGAAGGGCCTAAATGTCACTGACGGGCCTAAATTTGGGCCCGTCAGTGGTATATCACACTCTACTGATGGGTGGAAATTTGGGTCCGTCAGTGATACCTCCCGTCATTAGAAATACAGAACCACTGACGGGCGGTATTTTTGACCCGTCAGTGATTCTTTTTTCTTCTAAATTTAGACGTCTACTAGAATAAACACTGACGGTTACCTGTGTGCCCGTCAGTGGTGAGCAGTAGCACTGACGGCTATTTTCTGCCCGCCAGTGGAGACTATGTAGGAGAAGTGTTTTCTGAGGTAGTGGATGTATCACATGACCTGAAGCTTCACAATTTTGTAGTGCTCAGGTAAGGTGACAGCAAAGCACACACACTACAATTTACTCTACAATTTTGAGGTAAGCAAATGGAGATGAACTGAATCTCTTTCTCTCTTAGAGATGCTGGTCATGACTACCAACATCATTTTCTTCGATCTTCAGGGAAACATGAATCCATTGCTACTACGAACTGCTCCTACTCAACCAATCAACCAAAAACATCAGGGAAGCATGGCGTCGAGGAGTAGGCGGCCTGGGGACGTTGGTGTTGTTGTAGAGACGATGAACTCAACGTGAACACTAGGTGGACACAGGTGTTTTGCGCAGCGTACTTCCTTGCTACCTTTTCTGATTTCTCTCTTATTTATACAAAGATACAGAGATAATGGCGCTAGTCACCCAGCTACTTCAGCCACGATCCGCCATCTTCGTCGTGCCATCCCACGACCAGCTCGTCGTGGCCTGCGTCTACACTAACAGAAAGCAAAGGAAGCGGACATGGCGTTGCATGCCAATGCTGATAACGTTCACAAGCGAACATGCTTATTCCTGAAACTTAACTAACTGCTAACTAACTAACTACAAAGCAACGAGATTAACCAACAAATCACCCCCTTAATCTCGTTGCTCCGCCTTGATTTCCTGCATGCCGAGCTTCTGACGCATCTCTATGAACTTGTTCCGTTGTAGCGCCTTCATCAGAATATCAGCGAGCTGCCCATTGGTGCTGATGTGACTGACATCCATCTCGCCATTATCAATGCACTCTCGGATGTAATGGAACTTGGTGTCGATGTGCTTGCTCCTTCCGTGCTGCACAGGATTCTTGCACAGAGCAATGGCTGATTTATTGTCCACCAGCAGTTTGAACTTTTCTTGATCGCGCCCGGTGAGCTCGCCTAAGAGCCGCTTCAACCAGACGCTCTGGCATGCCGCGACCGCCGCCGCGACGTACTCCACCTTGCAGGAAGACAAGTTGACTATCTTCTACTTCTGCGAAGTCCATGTGATCATGCTGCCCCCATAGAAGAAGGCGATGCCCGAAGTACTCTTCCAATCATCTTCGTGGCAAGATCGCTATCACTATAGCCAACAAGTGCAGCCTCTCCCCCTAACCTGTAACAACATCCATAGCTCAACGTGCCCTGCACATACCTTAGGATCTGTTTGATCGTCGCCTAGTGTCGCACGCTTGGTGCCTCCATGAAGCAGCTTGCTATGCCCATGGCATAAGCTATGTCAGGCCGGGGTGTTCACCAGGTAGCGAAGACTGTCGACTATGCTTCGATATTTTGACGCGTCGACTGCAGCACTCCCGTCCTGCTTCTTGAGCCTAGACGATTCTCCATGGGCATGTGGCAGGAGTTGCATCCCGCCATGCCGGCGAGCTCAAGGATCTTTGCTGCATATGCTCTCTGGCACAGCGTGATCTCCCCTTCGGTTTGGCGCACTTCTATCCCCAGATAGTAACTGAGGAGCGCGAGATCGCTCATCTCGAACATTTGTCGCATCTGATCCTTGAACGCCATGATCTGGTCGACGTTGGCCCCGGTGATGACAAGATCATCCACGTACATGCCCACGAGCAAGAAGGAGTGGTCTTCGCCTCTCCTGTACACGGCGTGCTCCAGCGGGCATTTGGTGAAGTCGAGCGAAGTGAGCGTTGCGTCCAGCTTGAAGTTCCATGCGCGGGGTGCTTGGCGCAGTCCGTATAGGGCCTTGCGCAGCTTGAGAACCTTGCCATCGCCCTCATCATGGAAGAAGCCTGGTGGGTGCTAGACGTACACCTCTTCAGTCAAGTCCCCATTCAGAAATACCGATTTGACATCCATATGATGCACCTGCCACTTGCTGTGCGCGGCGAGCGCGAGCAGCAGGCGCACCGTCTCCATCCTCGCCACTGGTGCAAAGACCTCCTCGAAGTCCACCCCCTTGCGCTGAGCATATCCCTTGGCCACCAACCTCGCCTTATGCTTCGCAACATTGTCGGCGGGGTCCTTTTTCACCTTGAAGACCCACTTCAAGCCAATTGCGCGGTGACTGGCAGGCAACGTCACCGGCGCCCAAGTGTCATTGTCGTGGATGGATTGGAGCTCGACCTCCATGGCTCCTTTCCATGCTGCATCGACGATTGCATCCTCGACGCTCGCTGGCTCCTCAGCTGCTAGGAGGCTGAGGCTCCTCCCCTCCTTCAGCTCGAGTGTGGTGTCGTAGGCATTGTCGAGCCGGTGGTAGCGGTGTGTACCCTCGGAGTCCATGTCCAGGTTGGAGTCGTGTGTCGGTGGCGTGGCGAACTGAACCGACATGGGTGAAGGCGTGCGCGGCTCCGCCTCCTTAGGTGTCGATGTGGGCGTAACAGTGCGTGGCGCGCCCGACGCCGGCATCGCGTCGGTCTCGGCTTCGGTGTTGTACACCACAGTGAACGTGGCGGGCACAGCCTGTAGCTCTGCGACACCGGACTCGAACCAGTCCCAGGCGCGGTATTCCTCGAAGACCACATCCGCGTCATGTGTAGCCGCTTCCCAATCGGATCGAAGATGCGATACGCCTTCGCGCCCTCCTCGTATCCGATGAACACTCCCAGCGTGGATCGATCGGCTGGTTTGTGCAGTCCGGGACCTAGCTTCTTCACATGTGCAACACATCCAAAATTCTCAGGTGATGCACACTGGGTTTCTTACCATGCCACGCCTCGTAGGGGGTCATGCCGTCTAAGCTCCTGGACAGCGCGCAATTGAGAATGTACACGGCTGTCTTGACTGCCTCTCCCTCTCCCCAGAATGGTCCCGGCACGGCCATCACCTTCCGCAGACACGAGCCATCTCGACCACCGTTTGATTTTGCCTCTCCACCACGCCGTTGTGCTGTGGCGTGTATGGTGCCGTGGTCTGGTGGTTGATGCCGTTCGTCTCACAAAACTCGACAAAGTCGCTGGAGTTGAACTCACCACCCCGGTCAGAGCGGAAGGCGAGCAACTTGCACTCGCACTTCGCCTCCGCTGCGGCCTTCACTTTCTTGAAGATGCGTAGCGCCTCGTCCTTGGAACTGAGCACCTCTAGCCACATAAGTCGAGTGTAATCATCGACTATGAGCAAGAAGTACCTTTTTCCGCCGGCGGTCGGTGGAGTGATCGGGCCGCAAAGATTTGTGTGCACCAGCTCTAGAGCGCATCTCGCCCTGTACGAGCTGGCCTGGGGAAACGGGAGCCGGTGCTGCTTCCCGAGTGCACACCCATCGCAGAGTTTCTCCACATGCTCGATCGCCGGTATGCCACACGCCATGTCCTTGCGCGCCAGCGTTCGCAGGGCACGGAAGTGAAGGTGACCGTAGCGCCCGTGCCACAGCCACGCATCGTTGTCCTTCTGAGCCAGCAAACTCACCGTGTGGCGAGACGCAGACGGACGGTGTAGAGGCGATTGCTGGCGTGGTTCACACGGGCTAGGATCTTGCGCGGCCGGTCGAGGATGCACATGACGCCGCCCTCAATGGTGATCTTGCACCCGTTCTCGTCGAGCTGCCCAAGTGAGATGATGTTGTTGCAGAGGCTGGGGATGAAGTAGACATCGGCGAGCACGCGGTGATCGCCGGTGAGGCACTGGAACCACCGTGGCCTGGCCCTGGATGTTTGACGACCGAGCCGTCACCGAAGCGGACCGTCCCGTGCACTGACTCGTCAAGCGTGGTGAACATCTCACGCATGCCGATCATATGGCTGCTCGCTCTGGTGTCGAGGTACCAGAGGCCATCGGGAGACGGCACAGGGATCACCCTCTCCTTGTTCAGGTACATCGCCTGGGGCGCATCATCCGCAACCTGCACCAGAGAACAGAGTTGCACCATGAGCAGTGCTGGCGCCTCCTCCTCCTCAGCACGCGCGAGGTTCGCCGCCTCGCCCTGCTGCTCCCGCTCGCGGTCACGCTTAGTCTTGCGGCACTCCTTGGCCCAGTGGCCAGGTTTGCCACAGTAGCGGCAATTTTTTCTTTTTCGGCGCTCGCCGGAGCCGCAAGCACCGCCACTGCTCCCGGCCTTGTCGCCATTCTGCGGCTTCGGTTTGAACGCCGCCTTGCCGCCCTTGTTGTAGCCAAACGACGAGTCCTGCCCGCGCTAGCGTTGACGGGCCGCCCATTCCTCCTCGGTAAGGAGGAGCTTCCCGACGCCATGCCCCATGTCCGTCAAGGTCGTAGCTCTCCTCCACGGTCAGCAGGCGATCGTAGAGCTCCTCGATCATTAATGTTTTGAGATCGATGAATGATTTGATGGCCATTGCCATCTGCCTGTACTTGCACGGCTTCGCGCGTAGGAACTTGAGCACCGCCTTGTGCTCGGTGACGGGGTCATTCAACAGCTCCAGGTCGTTGACAATGGCGGTCAAGCGTAGCGCGAAGTCCTCGATTGACTCCCCGTCGTGGAACCGGAGCTCCTCGAACTCACGGCAGCGGGTTTGTGCTCTGGCCTCCCGCACGCACTCGCACCCCATGCGTAGTGTCTTCAGGGTATCCCACACCGCCTTGGCGCTGTCCTTATCGACGAGCGTGCGCACCAACTCTGGCGGAACTGCCCGCAGCAGCGCCGTCAACGCCGCACGGTCGTCGCGCGGTCGTCATCGCCGAACTCGGCGGCCTCCCATAGGCCTTACGCCTACAGCTATACCCGCATCACCATGGCCCAATCCGCGTAGTTTGTGCGTGTGAGCATCGGGTATTGGGCAGAGCCGCCGCTCTCCCTCACAACTCGCTCGTGCACCACAAGCTCACGCCCGTCCCGGTGCGTCGGGCTGCGACCGTGCCGAGCGACGGGTGACGGTGACGACCTGCGTCGTGCCGACGGCGGCGTTTGTGACCCACCTCCTCCATTGCCGGTGTTGTTCGTAGCGGCGCGCGAACTCTGGGAACCCACCATGGATCGAACAAAGCTCTGATACCACGTGTTGTTGCAGAGACGATGAACTCAACGCGAACACTAGGTGGACACAGGTGTTTTGCGCAGCGTACTTCCTTGCTGCCTTTTTTGATTTCTCTCTTATTTATACAAAGATACAGAGATAATGGCGCTAGTCGCCCAGCTACTTCGACCACGATCCGCCATCTTCGTCGTGCCATCCCACGACCAGCTCGTCGTGGCTTGCGTCTACGCTAACAGAAAGCAAAGGAAGCGGACATGGCGTTGCATGCCAATGCCGATAACGTTCACAAGCGAACGTGCTTATTCCTGAAACTTAACTAACTGCTAACGAACTAACTACGAAGCGACGAGATTAACCAACAGTCGGGGGAGGAGCTAGCCGGAGGGCGGTGGAGGGCGTCGAGGGATGAGCAGGGCTGCAAAGGGCATCGGGGAGGGAGCTAGCTTCGCCGGAAAAGCTAGGCACAGGCGGAGCTAGGCGGCGGAGGATGTTGGGGATGGAGCATGGGTCGAGGGATGAGCTAACTGTGAGGCAAAGTTGGGCGGCAAAAGGGGGATGGCCAAGTAGAGCGGCGGAGGGCGTCAAGGGTGGCCTAGGAGCTGGGCGGGAGGGGGTCGAATCCGGTGGGGGACAGAGTGCCAAAAGGGGAGGGGGAGCAGAGCTGTCAGTGGAGGGTGCTCCGGCAATTGGGGAGGGATATCTTGCCTAAAAAGGAGCCGGCAGCTAGAACCCTAGCCGACCGCTCTCCACTATCGGTTGTGTCGGGCAAGAACACGAGAGAGCAGAGGGGCAGTGAAATAGAAGAGGAGGGGGAAGGGGAAAACGGGTAAGATCTTACTCTATATATGAATGGCAAAGTGAATATAATTTTGTGGAACTCATATGACATTTGGCCAATCTTAAAGCGAAGAACTTTAGGAAGTCTCAAATACCAATGAAGTTTTAATAGAGTTTAGCTCTATGACTGCTAAATAAATAAGTCTCAAAAAAGACTGATGACGTTTTTAGACATGTAACCTCCTCGTAAGCCATTCCTGAGGAGACCTATATATGCTCGTGCGGGAATCCATTTCTCCCCAAACGAAACCAGCAGAGGAGCCGTGCGCGCAGAGTCTTGCCTAGGTCGTCGTCGTCTTTGACGAGTACAAATGGTCCCAACTCAAAAGCCCGCGGTTAGCCCAATGGGCCAGCCAGCAGTTAGCCCAATGGGCCTAATACAATTTTGGTTGATTCATAGGCCATGGTTAATTGGACTTATGTAGTTTACCGAGATGATTTTTCGAATATTATCACATGCTGCATTAAGAAAGGTCTATGCGAGATTGATCAGGAAAAAGTCCATGCTTTGGTTTCTAATGTCAAAAACAAGACAAATTTAACTTTTAACTTTTTAAATTGAATAGACTTAGTGCCTTATTCCATTTAAAATAGTTTGACCGATAACATGGTAGTGGTTTCACACATGTGGCAGCGTAGTAAGCACAAAAACTAAGAATTTTCTTAGAAAAATAAACTTAAAATTAGTTAAAAATAATCAAAAAATATTTAAAAATAAAAAATTGAAAATTAAAAAAATCATTAATACAACAGAAAAGTTAATAAAAGTCTGGGAATTTCCTAGTTTTTTCATTCTATCTTATTTTTTTTAAAAATTCTGACTTTCTTTAAATTGTTTGATTTCTATCTTTTTTGCGCGGACTAGGCTGTCATGTGTGCAAAATTATCTTTGCGTCATCGGTCAAACCGCTTTAAGTGGGATGAGGGATAAAATTTGTTTGGTTTTGAAAGTTAAGAGTGAAGAATCAAAATTAAACTCAATCAATAATTGAGAGGCCAAAAAGAGACTTTTTCACGTTAATAACACTCGCTCGCTCACGGCAACCTCTAGCAATATTCCTCACCGTGTGCCCCTGTCCCGGCCCGGTGACGAACTCAACGTCCCTCGTCCCCATGCCTCCACAAACCGCGAGCATCCTCGCTGCCTCGTTCCCTCTCATGCGCTCCCCATCTGCCCAACCTAGCTAACACTCAGCTCTCCTCGTAACTTTAGCGCCCTCGCTGCCTCTTTCCCTCACTTTAGCTGACCACCTTCCTCGAGCATGTTGCTGGTTGGCGCCACCACCGCCTCCCACCGTCCTTCGTCATTGCTTGCATTTGCCAGTAAAAGAACCCGTACGTCCTTGTTCATTTCATAGAAATTGCCTACAAAATAACTATGAAGGTAATTTGACTTGATCAAGATAAGAAACTTCTATTAATAACAAATCAATGGCGCAAATTTGCTTAATGGAACACTGCAGACAAGAGACAACTGAACTCTATGAACAGATGAACACTTCCTAACACTCAACAGTTAAATACAGGAGCTAACGTAATGGTACAAAGTACCACAAGCTTATGTTATAGCATAATGCATCAAAGGCATCAATTAACATATTGATATATTCCTGTTTATTTCGTCCAATAATGCACAGTACAACTTAGAAAATGGGCTGTGCAATAGCATCGACAATATAATGTACAAAAGCTGTTGCGGAGCACAGATATTTTGCTATCTCTTAACATATTAGGCGGCTGCAATGGCGCTAATTCACTATACAATTGACGAAATCAACAAGGAGGGCTCAGTAAAAAAAGGTTAAACAAAATTGGAATTGGAATGTCAGGACAGATTGAGAGTATATGTAGATATACAGGCAGAAAATTGTCTCCTCATCTCAGCTTTGGGTTTTCTCCACCTTTGCCTTGATCTTCTGCTCCATGATTGCCTTCTCGGTGTCGAGGTTAAACATTCTGTTGAGGGCGTGCATGTTCTCAAGTGTTTCCCCGAGGGTGTGGCTGTCGGTGCCATCGCATCTCAGGTGCTGCAATGGGCCATGCAGAAGCTTGTTCACTATGCCGGTACTGAGCTGCTCGATGGATCTTCTCATTTTCTTGGTGAGAGCATCTTCTCCAATCTTCTGCAGGCACTTGTCAAGCTCTGAAGCCCTGATCCTCTCGGCATATGACCTCAGCTTCTTGATGGTTGGAACTGTCTCTAGCGAGTCCCTCCATGCCTCGAACCGTTTCAGTTCTTCGCTAATGATCGTTTGGGCCTCCATTGCTTTTCTGAGCCGATCTTCCTTGTTGGCTTCCACCACCTCTTTCAAGTCATCAACATTGTATACTCGCGCATGGCCAACATCGGATACACAGGCGCTGACATTCCTGGGGACAGAAATGTCAACAAAAAGCCGAACACCACCCATAGCATCAGAAATAAGAGGAAGTGCTTCTGCGTGCTCCTTCGTGAACAATGGGGTTTCAGATGCTGTGCTTGTGAAGACAACATCAGCACCGGCAGCAGCTTCATACATCTCTGTGAGAGGCCTGTAAACAATCTCGATGTCTTTCATCTCTTCGCGAATGGAATCCACCCTTTCCACTGAGCGGTTCACCACAACAACCTTCTTGCATCCTTTAGCAATCAAATGTTTGATAACTAGTTTTCCCATTTTGCCGGCACCAATCAAAAGCATCCTACTTGACAAGCATTCAGACTTTGGAAGCTTCATCAAGGCCAATTCAACTGCAGCTGAACTGACAGACACAGCACCAGATGATATGTTAGTCTCACAGCGGACACGCTTTCCAGCTGTGATTGCATCCTTGAACATCCTATCAACGTTCTTTCCCAAGCCTCCACTGTTTTGCCCACTTCTGACAACTTGTTTGACTTGAGCAAGTATTTGTCCTTCCCCAAGAACCAAAGAGTCAAGCCCAGCAGATACCTCAAAGAGATGACGTGTTGCATCACTGTCTCGCAACATGAAGAGGTGCTCCCTGAGCTCCGAAGCAGGAATTCCACTTTTCTGCAAAAACAAACTGTACAGCATTAGAGGTTCTTTGCCAAACTGTGTTCTTGGGGAAAGCTGGGAAAAAATACCATAGACAGAGCAAACGAGCATTTGATCAAACAATTCTTACCTTTGACATCCAATCTACTACTTCTCTAATAGCTCGATTCCACGATAAAGCCACCACATAAATTTCCATTCTATTGCAGGTACTAAGAACAGCAGCCTCTTCAATATGATTCAGATTGGTGAGTTCTGAAACAGCATGGGGCCATAGTTCCTCTGCAACAGCAAGTTTTTCACGCATCTTCACTGGTGCTGTGTGTACACTGAGGCCTATTACAGCTATGCTACTCCTTTCCTTCATGTACCCTAGTCGTGAAAATAAAACATTGTCAAATACTGCAAAGAGGCATAAAATTTTTCAATCGAAAGAATGAAACTGAAGTTGACTGCAAATCATCATAAGGTTTTCTCAATAGAGTTCACAAACTTGTACGTAGATACTTCTTGCAAATTCTAAGGAAAAATATAACAAGCTTAGTGCATATATACATTATGAGTCTCTAATGATTGAAACTTTACATATTGTTTTCCTTTACCCCCATACTTGTATATTAGGACTTCTGTGAGCTTATGTACAGTTTATTAATGGAAAAGGCTCAGGCTGGCTAAGGCCCACTGTAGTTTGGGTTAAATGATTGCAAATTTGGAATCTCTAATTTTTAGTAGTGATAGACTTTCCAGAACAAAATGACAAAGAAAACAAGAGAGAACCCAACTTTTTCCTGTGCTATATACTTGGCCAATGTCTGATACCAACAGCATGCAACAACTACTGTCCATTCTAACCTTCTTATGTGATCCATACTCATATGACTATTTGGCATATTTTGTGTAGGCTGCAATACCAGTAACACAGTTTTGTTAAGCTACTATCATTTGGATACCTATTATGAAAAGTTCTCGGGTAGAACAACTAAGATAACTGTTTATTTCATCACCAATGAACATACAGATGCGTACAAATGCTCCACCAATCTGGGAAGCACATGGCTCTAAGATCATTTACCACTAAAGTTAACCCACAAAAGCGAACTGCCATGTGCTACCTTCCCGCAACTCACTGCAGAAAGAAAACTAATCAAGGTTTTCTTCGGAATAGCATGCAATTTCATCATTGAAATCCTCCAATGCCAATTATTCTGTAATGCCGCAAACCAATTCCTCTGTAGTGCCACAAGACCTGGCCTCCTGGACTCCTACCTCACAAACTGCTTACTCTCCTACCTCTCAAGTTTCTTAGCCAGTTGACCAGATAGGCTGTGAAGACAACTCATTGGTAAAAGAATAAGCCAATAACCTGAAAAATCCTACCTGTGTTCACACCAACTAAAGCAAACCTGGAAGAGAGCAATGCAACTTCCCTACCTTCGCCTTTGACCAATACTACACCAAAACGTTGACCAACTCCCATTACAACCACAAAACACCGCAGAGATATCTCAATTCGCGCATCACCAAACCAGACCAAACCAAATCGGCGTAATCTCACATCCCAGGATTACAAGAAGCTAATCATCGGCGGCGAATTCAAGGCGAGGAGGAGGATTACGGACGGAAATGAACTCACGGTCAGCGGAGATCTTGAACTGCTCAAGCGCGGCGATGCTGGCCGCCTTGGCCGCTGCCTGCGCCTGGACCTCCACGCCAGCGTCGCACCGCACCATGCCGGACCGCCGCGGCCGCCCGCCGGCAGCCACCCTCGGGTAGGCGGCGGACCCCCGTGGCTTGGTACCGGCGGCGGCGAATGCGCCCGCCACGACAGTCGCCGACGTCGTGCTCGCCATCATCAGATTAAGAATGCAGCAGCCTTCTCTCTCTCTCTCTCTCTCTCTCTCTCTAGATATATATCTCTGTGTGTGTGTGTGTTGTGTGTACAAGTATCACTCGGTCGTGTGGTGCGAATCCTTGGGATGTGCGGTTCTTGGAGGGAGCTGTGAAGAGGAAGGAGGAGGGGACGTGGAACAGGATTTCGCCTCGGGTTGGTCCGAGGACGAGTTCGAAGGGGGGAAGAAATGCTGGAGCTTGGAGCCAGAGCTTAAGGAAAGGGGTGGTGGTTGGTGAGGTGCGGGCGGGGTATGGCGTGTGCCGCGCACAGTGGGACGCGTTTGGGGCTGGGTCTCGTCCCATTCTCTATTGCCACGATTCTGTCTACAAAGGCCCTCGTGCTATTAATGTGGGTTGCAGGTTTTTTCCGAGTAACTTCACGTGGGTTTCGAAGTTTAGTCAAACACTCGAAGTGGACGCTGCGATTTGGTTCGAGGTTAACATAATTAGATTAGTTAACTTACAATTTGATAGATTAGTTTAATTGTAATTTATACTTGATAACTAATCTAACTAACATAAATTATTATTTAGTAGATTAGAAAGTTAGGAGTAGAAAAAAATGAATTTATACAATTTAGTTATATTGGGTAAATTATTTATCCTTTTTAGTAGGTTAGTTTTAATTTTAGATTAGAAAATTAAATGATTTTAATCGAGTTAGCTTCACTCTATTTAACTTGAAGATATTTAACGAGTTAGGTTCTTAACTTCATCTCTTAACCCTAAACCAAATAGGATTAAAGGTTCTCGACAAAAGCCAAGAACTTGATCAGTTGAGCATTTTAAGTTAAAGCAAATGCAAATATGAAGTACACTGGATTGAGATTCCATGAAGTATGTCTTTTGGCCCAAGCCCTTACAAACTCGTTCAATCTTTTTGTGTGTCTCCCAAATTGGTCCCATCAGGCGGAAATCGACAAGGGCAAAGCATCAGGCGAGGCAAACAACGGCAAATGGCCTACCGGTGGTACGGAGAGCCGTGGGGGGGTGGGAACGAGGGGAACCCGGAAGTGACGCCGTGCTTAGTGGATGAGGCGAAGCGGCAAGCCAACGCCGGCTCCCGGCCATGCATGTTCTGATGTTTTTCTTAAAGTAATCTTCTCTGATCCTCTGTATCCGAAGATACACATCATTTAAATTATTATAAAACTATTATAGTATTCTCGTTAGATTATAACATAGGACGTGACAAGCTAAATAAATAAGAGTAAAATCAAACGTTACATAGTCTAGTATTAAATTATCATCTAAACTGTAACATAAATTTCCTGTTAGCCAACTCCAACCTTTTGCCACCAATATCATCATCTTCTCCAGTGATAGCCATTGCAATAAGGACCGCGACCACAACCAGTTAATACATAGCCAAATCGACCAACATAAAATAAATAAACCCACTAAATGTGTGAGCGTAAAAGTTATCTATCCTCTGCAACCAACTCTAAAAAATATGAGGACACTGCGAGGTGGAGAGATGCCGAAAGTTATGAAAATCGCTTGCCATGCAAAACGAGCGAAGTGACACTTGAAGAAAAGATGTTGAATGATCTCTGCATGCCCACCAAAGGAATGGAATTTGCTATCGTTCCAATTTTATTTTGCCAAATTATCCTTCATTGAGATGACCCCTCTACTTAGGTACCATAGAAATATTTTAATTTTGAGGGGGAAGTTTCAATCTCCAAATATGTTTAGCATGGAATTGGAACCGGAAATTTCATAATGCAGAGTACATAGAATCGACCCAAAGTTGTTCATTGGTGTGAAGATTCCACCTAAAAATATCCTCATTAGGTGTGAGGTTAAAAGAAGCAACATCGGCAACTAGCGCATTCTAGGCCACCAATTTTGACCCGATAATGGTTCTTCCGAAGGAGATATTAAGAGGGAGTGTGCTCATCACCTCCGCCATAGTGGCATGTTTCTTTCTTGTTATGTGATATAACGCAGGGAATTGATCTTTAGAGCTTGCCCATCTAGCCATTTGTCATTCTAGAACTAAACCTTCGTGGTACACTTGGTAGAAAATGTACCAAACTGAAGAAATTGATCTTTTATTTTCATTAATCATCTCCAAAAATGGGAGTCATTGGATTTGCTCTAAACAAATGTCTATTTCTGAGGATGTCTTGCCATACCCTGTCTACGTTTAACAATTTTAGAAGCCATTTTCTTAACAAACATCTGTTCTTTAGCTCTAGGTCCTGAATGCCAAGTAAACCCTAATCCTTGGGCATATATAGAATTCCCTATTTGGCTAGCCTATATTTAGGTTTACGATTATCACTTTACCAGAAAAATCTGGATTTATAATAATCTAATCTCTTACGTACCGCTTTGAGTACCTAAAAGAAGGAGAGTATAAACATAGGTAGGCTACTTAGTACTGAATTAATAAATATGAGGTGTCCACCACTAGAAAGATGGCACCTTTCCAACTGCTTAGCTTTTTCACAAAGCGATCATCCACCCTTTTTCAATTCATGTTCAGTAGTTTCTTATAATATATAGAAATGCCAAGGTAATGAAACAGGCATGAACCCACCTCACAAGCAAAAAAGCTAGGTGTATTGGAATTCGTGCTCCTTAGCCTTACCAAAATAGTAAATTTCGCTCTTATAGAAATTTATCCTCAAACCAGAAGGTTATTCAGAGACACATAAGAGTAATTTCATATTTGTGATTTTTTTCTATGTCGTGATCTATAAAAAGGATGGTATCATTGTTATATTGTAAAATGACGAGACCATCATCAACTACATGTGGCACAACCCCTTTTGTCTGGTCATCTGCCTTGGCACGTTCAGTAAAAATTGACAGCATATCAACCACAATATTGAAGAGGATTGGGGACATTGGGTTGCCTTGTCTTAACTCTTTGTATTTTTAGAAGTAAGGTCCAACATCATCATTGACCTTAATAACCTTACTGCCTCCTCTCACACAGTTGTCAATTCAACCTCGCGACTTGGCTGAGAACCCTTCCATGGGAAGAGTTTGCTAGAGGAAGACCAATTCACTTTGTCGTATGTTGTTTCAAAGTCAATTTTGAATATACTTTGTCAAGCTTACGCTTATGCAACCCATGAATAGTCTCATGAAACACTACAACCCCTTCCATAATATACCGACCCGACATAAATGTTGTTTGAGTTTGTCGTATAACTTTTGGTGCAACACTTGAAATCCGATTCATGCCACTTTGGTAAAAAATTTAAAAGTGACACTCAATAGACAAATGGGTCTGTATTGCCAAATCTGGCGGGCATCAGACTTCTTAGGAAGTAGGGTGATAATTCCGAAGTTAAGACTGAATAAAGGTAAGAGTCCAGTACAAAAATCAGCAAACAATGCCATGAGATCAACCTTAATGACATCTAGAAGACTTGATAAAATTCTGCCAGGAACCAATCGGGTCTTGCAGCTTTGTTGTGCTCCATAGAAAACACAATATCCCAAACTTCTTTTCCCATGAATGGTTCTGTAAGGAGATCATTCTCAACCATGAAAACTTGAGGTATGTCATCGGCCATAGATTCAATCATAGAAAAGACCTTTGTAGTACCACGTTAGGTAACTATGAATCTGATACTCTTCCTGAATGATTCCTCTTCCTGCTCTAGCTGAAAGATAGATATGTTGTTTGCTATGTTTACCACTTGCCACTAGGTGAAAATACTTAGTATTATTATCACCCTCCAGGAGGTCTTTCACCTTGGCTCTCTAGTAACACTTAATCTCTTCTTCTCGCAAAATATTTGCTAGCCGCTTATTAGATTGTCGTTTGAGGGAAAACTGCTCATTCGGCAATCTACATGTTCGGCCAACTTATCTAGCTCATCAATAATTCGGAGCAACCCCTTTTTCTCCTGTCTATTTGATCCACTCGTGTTTTTTGCTCAATCCTGGAGAAATTATCGGAGTGTGCCGTTGGTTGCCTAGATGAGTAGCTGTACCTATATCCAAAAGTAGCGGGATATGATCCAATAAGGTGTGCTCGAGAGCTTGTACCATGAAAAGGGTGAATTTCCTCCCAGTTGGTGCCCATGGGAACCTCCAATTTTCTGAGAGTTGGATTATCTAAAGAGTTGGTCCACTGAATTTTCTGCCAGAAAGGGCGATCTCCCTAAGTCCAAGCTGTCAATGATGGCGTTGACCTAAATGGGCCAGTGGGCATCAAAATCTTTGTTATTTTTCTCATCTTTCCCACGAATGATATTGAAGTCACATCCAACTAAAAGGGGAGGGATTCTCTACCAAAAGCATTAACCATCCCCAATTAGAAAATTTTGTTTTATTATTATTAAAACAAATAGATGGTCTGTAAGAGTCTGGACTTAACTTCTAGACCCCCACTATGTATATCCTCATTAGTCTAGGATCAAGCTAATGAACACAGGAGAATTGGTACAACTGCACACATCACAAAGTTTATTATAAAACAACGGAGTAATAGTAGCCACATAGCTACATAAGTAATTATGACTTATATCCTTACCATTTAGGACATAGCGGAAATGATAAAGTATAGACGTCTCAATCTCAGTCACAGACAGTCGACAAAGTCCAATATAACCTAGTTCTTAACCTTGTCGTAGAACTTCTCATAGACTTGATGATCCTCATAGATATCTGAACACGTCCAACAAACAACATGTTCGATAAGTACTTCACGTACCTAGCGTGCCTCCTCATAAGGAAACTTACGACTACATGCAAGCTTAACCAAAGGAAGGGTTTTATGATTCTTTTGCATAAAAGCAGATTTGGTTGTAATCGCACAGTAATTTCGAAAGCATCATTTTGATGAAAATTAGTTTTAGTATCAGGGGTATTTCTCATAAATGTGAGGGGTCCACGACCAACACATGTGAGTAAGGCATCTAGCCTAAACTTTTTCATAGGTTACAACCACCTGTTCACTTTCTAGAAACGGGGTAAAGGGAAATAGCAAGAGGGAGAAAGATAGGTCATTTTCATCATGAATGAATTACGTGACATCCATGACCATGGATACGGCTAATGGATTAGGTTAACACTGCGGAGGTTGTACACTTTACGCACATATATGACAAAAGGTAACATGACATCCTTCATGCTACTATCATATATGAAATAACAATCTATGCATGTCAATACACACACACACACACACTATATAACGTTAAACCAACATGTGACATGAGAATTATTATTCCAACATATATACTATCAACAATATTGTGTCTAATTATATTTATATACATATATATAACTATATGTGATTACATGATTATGCAACATAAAATCATATTGAACAAGTGCAATCCTAATTATGCTCAACCAATAGTTAAAATATAAACAAAGGTTACTTAATGTGCGATATGTCATATCAAGCTATTATTTAAACAGGGGAAATATATACATATAAATTATGACTAAATACTTTATCATTAATTAAATTAGGAATCAACTATATATGTAATACAACTTTATAGCATTACATGACATCATGTCGCACTCCCATTTAAGTCTGCACATATATATATCTTATCATGTTATCTATACATGGTGATATGACAATCATAACATGCTTATTAAATAATCATCATCATGTGCGATGAAAGACACTAACATGCTAGTGAGCAACCATGTGCCACATGCAATAACAATAATGTGCGTGCTAGTAGGTGCACATTATACAAAGATCAACTAACATGGGTTATGTTATATTAATACTAATTTAGTAAATATTAGTATTATAGGTTATTTTCAATATTAAGTTTGGTTATACATATCCATTACACACTATATGTGTACATACATATGATCATGCAATATGAATCTTGTTAAATATGAACAACTTTATTCATGATACAAACAAGATTAAACTAATATGTTGAACCACCTCATGTCTAATGACTATTAAAACATAACTATATTGTATATATGCATATTATATTTAACTATATAAACATGCAACATGTAGCTATATGAACATGGATAAACCTATTAATGAACTAAACATGATTGATCAATATGATGAATAATCCTAAGCATGAACATTATATAAATAGAAAACAAGACTATATACGAATTATACATATAACTATATGAAACTATAGTTTAACATAAAAATGTTATTTAATTGGCTGATCAAACAATGATGAAAATCATTAGAGATGAACATATGGTGATGCGAGTGGCTTCATCTAAAGAGTAATGGTGGAAAACAATGACATAATGTGCCACAAGATGATAGGAGACTAACTATATGGGTGGTGGTGATGTTCGCAACACGAAACGGTCGGAACGGGTTGTAGATTGATTCTAGACAGACCGGAGGGTTTTGGATGTTGCACACTGGTCGCTTAACGAAATCATGATCCTCCAATTGGGTTAGAAACTAGACATACAGAGACACAATCCTACCAAAGGGTTTTGAAAAATATTTACTAAGTCAACGGCAAAGGGTCGTACAAGACAAACATGATGCAGATTGAAACTGAATGTCCGCGGATAGTGTTGGGGAACGTGCTACGCAAAACAAAAATTTACCGCGCACAATCCACCCCAAGATCACTATCGAGGTGCAGGCAACGAGATCATACCTTCGACGATCACATCAATGCAGCGGAGAAGTTGACCGATGTCGATGAAGTCCGCAGACTCCCGCAGCTAGATTATACCTCCCAGCCGCGAGAGCGATCTCCTCGCGAATAGTTCGCCCGATCGAACGTCGAAGTATACGACGTCTCCGAGGTATCCACACGTACCGGATCAGCGACACCGCAGTAATGTGTGGACCAGCACACAAGAACAGCGGGGATCTACGAGAAGGAGAAGCAGCAGCGCGCCTGCAGCTGTACTAGATCCAATCTAGAAGAGAGAGAAAAAGAAGGCTGTGGCCAATCTAAAGATGGCCGGCCTAGGGTTTAGGGCTGCTTCTGGGGCTGCCTGGATACTCTTTGAGGTGCCCTGCCCCTCTATTTATAGGGGTTGGGGCAGCTCTCCCTAGGCAGGTGGAGTCCTACTCCAGCAGGGACACCCTGTTGGAGTTGGAGTCCAACTCCACTAGGACCTTCTAGAATTTCTAGAACCTTCCAGAACCTTCTAGAACCTTCCAATACTTTCCGGAACACTTCCGGACATCACCGGAACCATCCGGGACCTCCCGGAACACTTTCGAGATCATCCGAAACACTTTCGGAACCCTTCTCTCTCGTTCTCCATAAATCGTAGCATTCCTAAATGTCGCTAAAACGTTAAGCGTGTGATCCTATAGGTTCGAGTATATGTGGACATGTCCGGGACACCTTCCGGTCAATAATCGTCAGCGGGATCTGGACACCCATAACGACTCCCACATATCATCGAAGATCTTTATCGAGCGAACCTTGTATTGTCGCATACAATTCCTTTTGCCTCACGATACGTTACACAACCCGAGGCGAGACTTTGACGGTATCCCTGTGATCAACTCCTTGATCACCATACATAGTTATCCTCGTTACCGGTTTGTACTCTTTTCTCGTTTCCGTATTCCGGTATCCCCGTGACTAACCTTTTAGTCACAATACCTGGCCAGGCGATGCTGGACACCGTAATACCGAGTAGGCCCAGAGTGTATCTCTCCATCACCGGATGGGCAAATCCCAGTCTTGATATATCTAGAACCACGATATACTTTCTGGTGTACCTGGAAGTCACCTTTATAATTACCCAGTTACGGAGTAACGTTTGATGACCCCAAAGCAACCATCCGGTATCCGGGTCTATGATATTCTCATGGTCTAAGGACGCAAGTAAACGTTAACACATCATGAGAAGATACTGACAACATATTGACGAAGTGATCTCGCAGTATCTCATAAGGGGGTCTATCCAACACCATTGTTACCCTAACAATGTGTTCCCATTATTGCCGGCATCCTTGTTACATTAACAATGCCCATGATCAGGAAAACAAGATCATCAACAATACATGAGCTAGTCCAGAGGCCTGACTAGGGATCTGAATGGTGTTTATTATTCCACACATGCAATTAGGTTTTCCTCCGAATCTCATATCTAAGAACCAATGCAATTCTAGCATAGAACATAAACTTAATCATGAACATGAAAATAGAATAATAACAACTTTATTATTGCCTCTAGGGCATATTTCCAACAGATAGCACACCAGAGGCGGACGCATTCCTGACAAACGGTTACATGGATCAAGGTGAAACATTATAGAGGTGTTGATAGGAACCCAAGTCTCAAAGTAACCAAAGAGATTGCTGAAAGACTCACTAGATCAACGGGAAAAGAGGTGATAATATCGATCTACCGTTCATGCAGTCACGTCTAGACGTGAACAGCATGACGAAAAATGTCGGTTTCCTGGAGATTGGATCATTGGATGGCCTCCAAATTTTGTGAAGGTGATCTTGATAATACTATGCATGATCTAACTGAACGGATCTTTAAACGGAGGTCCGATGTGATGAGGAAGCTATTTCAATCTAGATGCACGAGCAGACAAATCTGGGTACGAACAGTACGTCGGTGTTTGGAGCTTTGCTGGTGATTGCCCCATTGGATCTTCATCAAATTTTGGAGAGAGGTGGAGGAGGAGGCTACACACAATCTCATAGGATGGATCTTTCAAAAGTTTTCTAATGCGATGGAAATTGAGAAAATACGGAGGTGGCGTGTGTTGTTTCGTGGCTGCACGTGAAACAAGGAAGGATGACGGTTGTTTGGAGGGTGTTGGAGGTTAGGGTTTCGTGGAAAAGAGGTGCGAGAATGTGGGGAAAAGTGAGGGGGAGGTGGAGGTATTTATAGGTATTTATAGGTGGGTGAGGGGGAGGAGTTTGACTCAAATTCGACTTAAAAAGGACAACAGAGTGAGATTAAATACCAAACAAACTCTGGAAATTCTGAGAAAATTCAGGAGATATGTTCCAAATTGAAAAGCCAAACAAATTCAAGTTGGATTAGTTCAAATTAATTCTACTTTTATTTATGAAATTCCTATTAAAATTTAAGTAATTCGTGAACAAACAACAAAAATTTCTAGCTCTGATTTTAAATAAAATATTTTTAAAATGCTCTGTAAATCAGAATGTTAGATGATCTCATACGTCTATATACATATAAAACATGCATGCCACCAGAACAATTGTCACGGCTGTAGATAGAATAGGAGCTTACAGGTTCATATCTCGATCACTAACAAATGAGTCAGCTTTTCTTCAGTTCCGGTCGATTAGTTTGGACCTAACTATGGGTTTCGGTGGGATCGATATAGGGCCTTATTATTCATCTAAACTTATATAACATACGAGGTACGAAAGTATTTTTAAAAAATGACTTTAAGATCTGTAATCCTTCTTAAGGTGTATCAAAGCAAAATTCAAGAGAGGCGGAAGCGTCCTGCAACCAAGAGAAGCAAAATAATACGGGTTATACAGTAGTTTAACCTACCTCATATTTTCGTTTGGCATTTGATAAATCTATGTTTTTGAGCGCTTGTTTGTCAAAGATGAGAAGCAAAATAATAAGGGTTGCAAATAGTTGAACAGGTCAAGATGTTTAAGACGTCATGTCACAGATCTCTCAAGAAGCCTTTTCCATAAGGCAGAGCTTGGCTTTGACCAATTTTTTTTTAATCACTATTCGTCAAGAAGCTTTTCTAATAGGTGAGGCTGAATTCCGCAAATAATAATAGGTGACGCTGAAGTGGCTTCGTTTTGCTCTTCATTTGATTCTTCCTTTTTCTGAGAATAACTTTGTTTCATCTGTTAGCTGCCAGCTTTCACACTATATGGCAAAATATCTCCACATATGTCTTTCGACTGTTGATGCTTCGAACAGCAAAAGTAAAGACGAACAACAAATGTTTGAAAGTACTTCTTTATTTGGCTAGTACATATAAGCTCCATTTGGAACGTGGAAAATTTTACCTTTTTGCTGTAAAATCCATACGAAGAAAAGAAGTTCATCAGAATTTATGAGTTGCATATATACTCAAGCATACTCTTAAGTCATCACACGCTCTGAAGGTGAAGATGGTTAGCACCTAGCATCTGGGAGTATCATAGAAGTACGAATTGTCACGTCCCACCTTGGTATAAAAAGGCAATGAGCATAGGTAAGGATAAAGTCCGCATCAACTTCGTGCGCAAACGAACAATCTTGGCGGACGGTGTTGATGGACGTACGTAGTTGACTCCATGAAATCGTACTTGTGTGACACAAGCCCTGAGGTAAACAAAAGACTGGTTTAGGTTCATATAAAGGTCGGTCATACTCACGCGCTGTCTACTTTTCTTTTTATGTGATGATAATTATTTGTTAATATTTTTCTAGCATTTTATGTTTGAAAATTATATTCAAAGTATATCGAACGTTGTGTAAGTAAAGACTTAAAGGCAACCGTGCAATACCAAATGGATCCTTAATTAAACTCGTTAAAATAGAGAAAGTAGAAACATTTAAAATTTTCAGAAAAGGGCCGGGAAGCTTGGTGGTACATTGCTGCCTCTTCTCACAATTGATAACAAGAATGTATAACTTGATGCCGACATAAAGAACTTTCAGCTTTGATTTATTTTTTTCTCATCACGATTGGGCTTTGGGCAACTGGGAGTTATGCATTTCTGCTTGGTATAGTTGCTATAGTGGGCCCTATCGGCAGTGAGCCAATGCCTTGACCTTCACAGTCCAACAAGTGGCCGGAGGAAGGAAAAAGAGATTGCAGGGGCCAATTAAGTCATACTATAGTGTAACAATGTTATCAAGAAGGGCTAAATCTAAAGGGCTAATTAATGCTAACAATTAAGACGTTGTTGGATCATTGGAGAGGGCTCCGGCTCTTGCCAATCCCCCTCCCTTTTGCGCGCGCATGTGCACGAGGTTTCAGCCTCCATAACACATGCACCAGAAGACGCGCCGACCGTCTCATGCAAATCCTGTCGAAAAACAGCTTAGGAATGAGGCGATGGCTTCTTTTCGTGCGTATATTCACAACGGGAGGAATAGATGATGTCATCAAAATATTTCCTGTTGAGAACATAAAATATATTATCTCCTAAACTATAAACCCAATCAATAATCTGTTTTCACCCTAGGTTCTGGACGATAATTTTAAAACTAGATGTTACGTAGGTATATCTCAACAACTTCTTTTATTAATACAATGGTTATTATATTATGACATTTGTGTACTAACATGTAAAAACCATCTTCTGTACGAGAATATTTTTCGGTAAAGTTATTAGCCTATTTATCTATTGTTATTATCATATAATAATATATTCATCACGTATTTCTAAACCCATATTTAGGAAAATAGTGTCAATGTATATTCACCAACCAGTTCGCTGTAGTTATCACATTATTTATCTTTAATATCAACATAAAAATGTATTTTCATATTTTTATAAACCCATCTTTGAGAAAATAGTATCAGTGTATACTTATCTGACTGGCTCACTTTATTTATCAGACTATTTATCTGTTGTTAATAGACGTAATAATATATTTTCTCTTATACTTTTAAGTCTATCCAGAAAAGATGAAACCTCATGTAGTTTCCCTATATTTATATACTAGACGGAATTGTGAAACCAAACAACTACCCCTCATCTATTCTAAGTATAGTGGAGGGGTTTTTTTTTGCGAAGAGTGGAGGGGGTATTTAATCTGTCTAAGAAACTATCAAATACACTAATTGCGGGGTGCGAGGTTCAACAAGTTGATATCTCGTTATTAATAATATGGTAACTGATACATTATCACTTCATTACTAAATTAATCAAATTTTATTCGAAACATACTCACATAGGATCTAGTTTTGTTGTGTTTGTCACAATAAACCTAAAGGATAAACGGTTTAAACTACAAAATATTTTGAATATTTTGATTTTGCTTAGAAACACTAGGAGAATTCCACGGCTCCATTTCATAGAAACGAAGCCTGAGCGAAACCACAGGTTCCACGCACAAATTTCAGAGTAGTTCTCAGCTATCCATCTTGCATATAGGAGGAAAAGACGCTAAAGCTACCCAAAAGGACTACTAAACATCTAAATCGTTCCTTTTTGCAATGTCTCCTGCAGAACAGTCATCAAGCTCCATCCTCTGCGTGCCATCCATCTCAACTGCTTGCTGTGTCTTCTCGCCAGTTGTCTTAAGGTGGCAGAAGTATCTCGCCCTAAAGACCAGAGGCTCCTGTGCAGCGTAGGCTCCCTGACCTTAATCTCTCCAGCAGACCGTATCCAAATCACACCACAGAAACCATCAGGTCGGAGCAGATAGCTCGGTATCACTCCCACAGAGCATTGTTTAGATTCCAGCTCCAAAAAACTGCTGAAATCAAAACCCAGCATCTGCAAGTTCACGCCCAGCGTATTGGGGACGTGCTTTTAAGATCATCATCAGGTGAGCACATAATTGGTGCAGCAATACCAAATCTGGCTGCTTGTGCGGCATCTCCATTTTCCGATTGATCTGAGAATTAACCATCGTACATGTTTCATGGTAGACTAAGTTTTCAAATTTTAGCAATTAATGTTGATGACATCAACACCAGGGCCGGCCCATAGCCCGGGCAAACGGGCGACTGCCCTGGGCCCCCAAGAGGCAGGGGCCCTGGTCCAGGTAGTGCTAGTATATTTCAGTGTTTAGGCCCAAATAGTTTAGAGAAAAATAAAATGGCCCAAGCTGCAGGACTTAGTCCAGTTCACACAACAAATGCATCACGTACAGGCCCTGATCATGTATGGAAAAAATCAATTGATCAGACTCCTCAACTCTTCCTATCGCATATTCGTCTTCTCAGGACCTGTGTCTTCCCAAAAATTCCTGAATAGCACTATCGCTCCCGTGCGGCTATGCCTTCCTTAGGTTGCACCCAGCCATTAATGGAGGCAAATGATGCGGTTCCATCATTCCTCAATCAACTCTTTTTCAATTTTCAATGGTTCTACTCGTTCCCCATCAAATAGCCGTTTTAGAGATCAGATGCAAGTGTAGAGATGGTATGTGTTCATCCCTCCTCTTCCTTAATTCACTGTTAAAAAGAGATATAGACTGTTTTCTGAATATTTTAATTGCTTATCGAATTTTGTTTACTGTACCCATAACTGTAGCGTCAGCTAAAAGAAGCTTTTCAAAGTTGAAATTATTGAAAAACTATTTAAGATCATCAATGTCACAACAAAGGTTGAATGGTCTTGCTACTTTATGCATTGAGAAGGAGAAGTTAGATGAGATAAATATCGATACAATTATTACTGACTTCGCTATGAGATAAATATCGATACAATTATTACTGACTTCGCTTTTAGAAGTGTTAGAAGAAATTACAAGATCTGATTGTCGGTCTGAATTTGTAATGCTCAATTTGTTTTACTATGCTATTATAATATAAAGTATTTTTATTATTTGTGTGTGAAAAAAGCCCCACATTGTTGTGTCGTCCAAGGGCCCCCAATATCTATGGCCCAGCCCTGATCAACACTTTTGTCTTTTGCTGTCTGCATGCATGCTGATGTCTGTGGCTCCGCGCATCCAATCTTGCCTCTTCATCGTGCATGCAACGGTGCCTGTGACACCCAGCCCATTTAGGATCGAGCCCAAATGTAGCTCATGTATATGATGTGTAAAAGAGTTGGGATAATATCAGCTTACTAATTTAGCTTGAAAAGCACCAACATAGATTTCAATGGTAGCAACTCCTGATTACCTGTTTGCACAAAGCAAGGATGAAAATACAAGCGGGTTGCTACGCATGCGTATCCGACCCAGGGGTGTTACATTGCCAACGAGAGTCATTAGATAAGACAAGATTAATAACGTTTGTATTAGATTGAACCGTTGGTTCTTACCAAAAGATTTCAACAAGCACAACTTAACGTGTGAGTCCATATGAAGGTATAAAATTATGGAGCGGGCCTACTTCCCAGGCATTGCTCATCTACACTCGAAGATTCACCGCTACTTGACGTGTCCTCGACGCTGATGGACCTACTTTAGCTTGAAGGCAACACTGCTTGTCCATGCGCTGCTCCCCACCGCTGCACACAACCTTCACCTACTTCACTGGTTGACGTTGCTCTCGTCCGTGGAGGAGGTGGAGGAGCCAGAACCAGTTATTACTGCCACACAAGTAGTCATTCCAGACGGATTTTTGAACCATCTAGGTCTCAGATGGTTCTTTCATTAGAACCATATGGAATTTGCATTTCTGCAAATTAAAAAAGCTATTGCAGGTCCACTGCCATGGCTGGCAAGAACCACTCTGTCGTGTCCACCACCATGGACGATTGTCCTTCTTCGCATGCTAGGCCTCGCCCCCGGTTACCGGCATCGGGGTGGACTTCAACGTGGTGGGCGATAGCGAGTGACGATGGACATCAGCGGTTGAATAGGCGCCGGCCATGGACTTCGAAGGCCGCCCGACATGCGTCCTCCTTGAGCTCCAAAGGCAGGTTGAAGAGCACGTCACCAGCAAGGTTGAGCCATTGTTGGCGAGCAGGAGGATGCGGAGCTCCGGTATGTGCAATAGCTCGACGGGGATGGTGCCATTGAGTGTGTTCTGAAGAGGTCGAGGTGGTGGGGGTGCTCGAGGAGGACGAGCTCCCACGCGAGCCCCAGTCGGCGAGGGAGTCGACCGATTCGGTGAGGGAGGACTTGTAGGAGAGGAGCAGCATGCCATCTCGGTTCAACGTGCGTCCTCCTCACCGACTAGATCTCGATCTGGGTCTCAAACAGATCTGTAGGGAGAAGTGGGACGCAGTAAGAAAGTGAAGGGGAAAGGAGAGAATGGAGGCGGTGAGGAAGTAGCTGACTTGTGGCTGGCGGCTGAAGAGTGCAAAGGGGAGAAGGGGACAAGAGGTGTGCGGGAGAGGAGAGCGGCTGGCGCTAGGTGTGTGGGAGAGGTGGGGGTGTTTATATATCTAGGGTTTGTGTTGAGATGGGCCGGCTAATTTGGGTCAAGTGTGTGGGAGCGGGTTTTATTTCCTAGATGGTTTGAAATGTCTCAAATGTTATTTCAGACGGTTTTAATAAAAATAACCATATGGCTTGTGCCATTTATTCTAGATGGTGTTTATAAAAAAAAGTCTACGATATTATATTTCGATGAAAATAGTCTCGCATAATCCACATTTAGGATGGTTTCCGAAGAACTGTCTCGGACGATTCGTCCGATATGTGTGTTTATTTAGTAGTGAATGGATCTAGGGATCGAGTATGGCTTTGCTATTCTCAGGGATATATATTGTTGTTATATATATATAGCAACCTCATTAGATAATGGTTGAGTCATCCACTATTGCAGGCATAACAAAATTTGAGGGATGCAGATTGGTTTGTTGCGGTGGAACACACGAGGAGTAACTAGCGGACTGGCCCGTCCAATTTGTACGGCTAGATTTGTTTTCTTTTATCATATACTAAAACTTGTCACAACACGCCACTATTTTGTGGCATTTTCCCAAACGCATTGCAAATGTCTGCCTTTGCTCAGTGCCATTATGATTCCTGGTTTATTTACCACAACACACTGTGACCACTAAAACATGACTTCTGGCCAAGAAAGAGTGAGAATAGTTCTAAATGACAATCCTACTCCTTTGTCTTCTTCCGCCTCACTCACGCCTCCTCTCATCCCTTCGATGGTGTGTGGAGCTGGCGGCTGTAGTGGAAGAAGGTGGGAGCAGGATTATGAGCAGCAATGAATGAGAACAGCTCCCACTACATGTTCGATCCCTAGAAGTCGATAATAGAGAAGTGTGGGAAACAAGAAAAAGGAAGATATCCGATAAAATTGATCTTTCATCTATCTTTTCTTTGCTGGTTAGCTCGAAAATTATTTTAATGGACACAGTATGTCGTGACGAAGAAATTAGAATTCATAATAGTATTGAGTAAAGGTAGATATTTATGGTGTGTTTGGAAAAATGCCTTAAAATAACAATGTATTGTGGCAGATTTTGCCTTGTTTTTATATGTGACATGAATATTTTAGGACTGTTGGGTAGTAGGAGTATGTTTCATTGTGCTTGATATGTAACACTAATACTAGTTGAGATACTCTTGTTTCATGATTGGAGTTAGCCTTCCTAATTTGATTCAGTTGGGTTTCCTTGACGTGTAGTGCTAATACTAATCTGATTCATGTGGAATACTTGAACGTGTGTAGGACTCTTTTTAACTCCACGTGAACGTGTAACTCTTTCTTTTAGCCATCTCGTAGCTCTATGTGAACGTGTGGGTCATCTAAATCTTTTCTTTGGGAATTTCTTCCTTTCTTCGGTTAATGTGGAAGTTTCTATTTCTTAAAGTGAAGAAGATGGCATGTTTTCCACATGTTATTTATAGAGATAAATATCTTGCCATTTATTCAATGGAACCAGACTACAGTTCAGATAAAATCTCACGTTGCTGAATTTTTTTCCGTCTAATTAACATAGTATAATCGGCCAATCCTGTAGGTGTCCAAGTCTGATACAATCAAACTAATAATTTGGTTGAAAATTCAATAATATACACGGGCCAATACCTAAAAATAGAAAATTTAGTTCCCTCCCAAGTGTCAAAAACTATTCTAGTCTCTTGAAAACTTTAAAGCTAAAAATAGCCCCCTGTTGCAGTCCGCAGGCGCGACAGAGGACATATCTCAGTCTGGGACCACGATGACTGTTGGCTGCCACGCGACAGGCCACCTGTTGCGGGTTAGATCCGTGACAGACCACCTGTCGCAGGCTAGATCCGGCCTCCAGGTGGTCTATAGTGGATCTAACCCGCAACAGGTGGCATATAGCGGATCTAACCTGTGACAGATGACCTTGTCGAACCTCAGAATTCGTAACAGAGAGGCTTAAGTGAAACCACCCGCTAAGTCGAAACGTCAACCCCGACCTCAACTCCTGGGTGTCAATTCCAAGAGGAGTGGAGTGATATGGCTCCGAATAGCCCGAGACGTCAACCCCAAAGCTTACTCTGGCCGGAGCACAGAGTAGTAGGGTGATATGGTCTCCTCACTCTATTCCTACTGAGCCGGAACATCAACCCCGAACTCGTCCCGGCAAACCAATGCACGGCTGGAGTAGGATGATATAGTTCCCAATCTCTCAGTAGTAGAGTCGCTTCACAGGGGTGATCAAACTTAACGACTCTATGATATGAACTCTAAAGTCCTACCCACAACATGCGCTTCATCACATACACGCACTGCACATGTGTAGGCGAAAACAACTAGCTAACACAGCAGAACTCTACGACAGAACTGCAATATAGCAATACATACCTGCAAAGGATCCGAGGATCCCGGTACAATCCACAGCGGAAGTTTAAATAGGGCTAAGAAGCCGAACAGTAGTGCCGAAAGCGGCAGCAACACAAACCAAACTGCCCAATCCCAGGGGCAGGATCACTGCCTGGGATTCCCAGTGACTAACCGTCGTGGTGTCGATCTCTATATAGAAGCCACCCTCCCAAGGGTAGCTCCCTCTGCAACAAAAACAACAACAATAGCGGGGTGAGTACAAAATTGTACTCAGCAAGACTTACAGTGCGGAAAGTAATAGTAATAGTTGTGCCAGGTATCAATAAAAGGGATTGGTGGACTAATTTGCGGAAAGCCAATCTTTCTTTTAGCAACACTTCCTAAATAGAAGAAAATCAACTACCAGAAGGTTTTTGAAAAGGGGATAAGTCCACGCTTCACGATCATTCCTACCTGCAGAACACCACACCCTAGATATCCTTGACCCATCCTCGACCACCCTGGGAGGAAGCTGTCGCTAACACCGTCCTTAGAGTTGGCAAGTTTTAGGGTTTGTTGTAGTTGTCTAATTCGGTGTAAAATCTTACCAAGCTGTCCATAACCGCGGACACGGCTGTTCAAACAGTTCAAACCCTGCAGGGGGGTACATCTTTACCTACACGTATCGATCGTCTCCTAGTGCCAACGACGATTTACACACTTTCACGAGGTGTGCTGGCGGAGGGTGATCGAACACGACCTTTACAATGCTTTCGACTTAGGTATGAGCCACCCGTACAGGCTAGTCCATGTACATCTGTCCGATGGCACAGAGACACGGTCCCATAAGTTGTGGCAGGAGATACATCCCCGGACTCGAACCGTGTGTAACCCTCACAGAGTGCCTTTTACCCCACACACACACACACAAAACCGCACTCTATTGCAGCTCATACACTAAGTCTAGGCAAATTATTCAGTCGAGGGTGGCCCCATAATCCACCCGTGTAGAAGTACGCGAATCTTGGTTCGAAGGGACACCGGAAACCGGTCCTTGCGGGAAAACGAGACAAACCACCGTGCTCCCAGCCACGGCCTCTCGTCTAGCCCAGATAAAATTGAGCAAGTTTATTAAGTAATCCCGGTGAACACCCGCCCACCAAGTAACCCATCCAATGGTGTGAGAACCTCTGCTATCCCAGAACTTACGACTCTTGCAATTCTAAGCATGTCTAAGCAAATACATATAATAAGCAATAGCAGGTTACACACTAGACTACCCTAGTTAGGTTAGGATGGTAGTGGAGTTGATTGAGCGACAAAGTAAGCTGTGTGCAAGGAATAGAGGTAATACTAACGAGAAAATAACATTTGAACGCATGCAATACTGCATTAGAAAACAACTAATATTTTAAAAGTAATAGGAGTTTTGCAATGTGACCAAAGGGGCTGCTTGCCTGGTTGCCGAGCAACTAAACCCTGCTCTTGTTCGAAACTATCGTCTTCTGGACCTTCCGGCTCTAACGGGGAAGAACGAAAACACCGGAAACAAGGGTACAATCATAAACATCCAAAATGCCAAACATCAATACAAGATGCAATGCATGTCATGGTGTAGAGGATGCAAAAAGAAAACTAATGCAAGTGGAATCAATTTAATCGGAGTCCGGACGCATAAAATATCGCGATCCGAAAATTCCCCGGCTAATCGGAAACCCTAATTTGAGTTTTTAGCAAATTATATTAATCCTAGCATGCAAACATGGATGAACATGATGCTTTTGAATAGATCTTCTTTTTCTGAACATTTTGATATATTATTTGCATTTTTCTGATTAAAATGAATTTTCTATGAATTTTACAAGATTTAATCCATTTTTACCCCTTTGTTGTATTTTTCTCAGTAAAAATAATGTCAAATAATTTTAAATTCAATAGAAGCTGACATGTGGGCCCTACTGGTCAACTTTGACCAAAATTGACTAGGTCAATGACTGTGGGGCCCACTGTCATTGATTTTCCTTTTCTTTTATTCTTTTTCTTTAAATTCTTACGTGTGGGGCCCATCTATCATAAAAATCCATTTCCTTTATTCTTTTATTTGTATTTCTTACATCTGGGACCCATATGTCATAGATTCTGATTTTATTTAATCTTTTATTTTAAAACCTGACATGCGGGGTCTTCATGTCATTGAGACAATTTAAATGAGCTCATTGAATGCACTGGTTAGTTATTAGTTATGCCATTAATATGTCTAAACAGTGCTTTATTAGTATTAATTACACCTAGTCATTGATTTCCCAGTGATTAAACATTAATGAGGTCGGATTAGCATTAATTATGCCCGAACCGTACTTAAGAGCATTAAACACCATATTAAATGAAGTCAGCCATTATTACATCATCATTGACAGTAAATGTGTCGGGTCTTCATTGAATAGCATTAACACAAGGATTAATTCTGATAATCATTGCTTAGGCACTAATGATGCCCTAACCAACCGGTTAAACGGTCTTAACCGCTTAACCGACCCGGTTGGGGGAGCTCGGTGTGCTGCGGGCTCGGTGCGGTCGGAGAGGCCGGCGGCGAGCGGGACCTACCGGCGGGGAGCGGCGGCGAACTCCGGGGCGGCGACCGGGCTCAGGATCCGGGTGGAGGCGGAGCAGCAAGGGCGACCGGCGAGGGAGGGGCTCCGGCGAACTGAGCGGAGGAGCTCCGGGATCCGGGGGCGGCTCGGGAGAGGCTGGTGGGGAGCTCGGGGACGGGCCGGAGGGATGGCGAGGCGGGGGTGCCCGGGAGGGGAGGAGGCCGGCGACGGGGAGATGCTCCGGGCGAGGACCCGAGCGGCGGACGGGACCGAGCGGAGCTAGGGGAGCTCCGGCGAGCGGCGTCGGGGGAGGACGGAGCGGCGCTAGGGCGGCGATTGTCCGGTGGAGAGGCGAAGGAGCGGCGACGGGGAACTCGACCGGGGCTTCGGTGGTGGAGCGAGCTCGCGCGGCGGTTATCTCCGGCAAGCTAGGGGCGGGGCGCGGTGAGGCGGGGAGAGCCCGGGGAGAGAGCGGTGGTGGCGCCAGGAGGAAGCGGAGCCGGAGAGGGCTTGGGCCGAGCGGCGGGGCAAGGTGGCGGATGGCAGGGGGGCTCGGGGCTCCGGCGGGTGCTCAGGGCAGGCGAAGGGGGAGGATGGCCGAGTGGAGTGAGCAACAGAGAGAGATGGGGGGGCTCCAGGGGAGGAAGCGACCGAGCTCAGCATGAGGTGGCGCTGGGGGGGGCTCGGGTGCTGCCACGCTAGCACAGGAGGTGGCCGGTGCAGATGTGAGAGCGGCGGCGGGTAGGGGATAAGGCAGCACTCGGGTAGCTTAGGGGAGAAGGGATCCGGGTGGGCCAAGTGGGCCGGTGCGGGGGAGGAAGAAAAAAGATTAGGGTTTATATTTTGTTATTCCTTTTGATTTTCTTTTCTGTTTTTAATTCTTTTTCCTAATTCTTTTCTGGTTCCATTTTTTTCCTTCTTACATCTTCAATTTGCAGCCTTTCTAAACTGAAACCCCACACTATACAAAGAATCTTATTTAGGCATTTCCTTTTACAGTTTGGAATCGAAGGTTAAAACCCTAGCAAACTCAATTCCATTTAAAGTTTTTCTTATTATCTCAAAATTTTAAAATCTTACTCGAGTTGAATGTGAGGTAGGGATGCAATGATGCACATTACAAGGTTGGTAAAACAGGGATGTTACAGACCTATCGTGAACCTAACCTATGATAGGAGGCTATTTCTAGCTTTGAAATTTTTAAAAGATTAGAATTGCTTTTGTGAAGCTAAATTTGCTATTTTTCCAGTGAGCCAAGCACGATACCGATGAAACTAAAGTCATGGCATAGGCACAGTCGGACTCAACCAATCAAAAGGCACACGTGTATGCATCCAAGATACAACGTAAAAGCAAAGATTAACGTGGACGATTTCTGATTTTTACGTGTATGTGATGTTCTATACACTATTCTCTATAATTTGTATAATTAATTAAAAATGGGATCAAATTAATCACAACTACCTAAAATCTGATTTTGAGTGTCATTGTAACACAATCAAATTCTGAACTTATTTTAAAACGAAAATATTTAAACTCAGCGATAGAGTTTTAACTGCTCAACCTAATAAAATTACGCACTTTTAAATGTGACATGTAGTTAATATTCCAGATAATTAATAGCGGTGTCCCTTCACGCAAAAAAATAAAACAAAATAAAAATACAGCCTGTGGAGGGGCACATCTACGTTACTAACTGGAGATTCCTAAGGAAACCACCCTTTACTTCATAAAACGAAAAGAAGAGTGACTAATACATGTGCATCCAAATGCGCACTTTACATACACTACTACAGATACCATTTAACGGGACGTCCCTTGTACAGACGGCAACCGAGAGACATCTGTAAAATTCTTATCACAGACGGTTCCCAACACGAACCGTCTGTACAAATCACGACCAAGGATGGCGAACAAGCGGGACGGCACAATACAGACGCTTCGCACGCGGAACCGTCTGTACAAATAATACAGACGGTTTCCAACTGCAGCCGTCTACACTGGGTATCATAGTACAGACGGCTCTCAACAAGGACCGTCTGCACTAATGCCACAGACGGTCCCAGTTGGTAGCCGTCTGTACTAACCCATACAGTACAGACGGCTCCCAACCAGTACCGTCTGTACTAATGCCAAAGATGGTCCCAGTTGGGAGCCGTCTGCACTAACCCATACAGTACAGACGGCTCCCTCCCGGAACCGTCTGTGTTATTTGTACAGACGGTTCCCTACTTGGAGCTGTCTGTACTAAACCTCACTCCCTCACTCCCACTCCCAGCCGAGCTTCGTGACCTCCGGCATCTCGAGCCGCCCGTAAGCACCGCCGCCGACCGGAGCTCATGCCGCCCGCCGGCGACCTCCCCAAGCCGCCGCCGCCGCCGCCAGGCCAGCCCCCGAAGCTTCCCCGCCGCCGGTGGCCTCCACCTCGCCGCCGCCTGCCTCGTCCCGCCGCCTCCCGGTAAGCCGCCGCGCTCCACGCTCCCTCCTCCGTCCCGCGCCACCGCAGCTTGCCACCGCCCACGGTGCTCGATCGAGCTCGGCCGGCGTCCCGGCCGACCGCTGGCCCTCAGGCTAATTAAGCCAAAAAAAAGAAATGAAAATATGACCAGTGGGACCCACCTGTCAGGATCTACTATTTTTGAATTTATTTACTTATTATTTTTACTGAGGAAAAGATCAAAAAGAGTATTTAAATATTTAAATCTTATAAAAATCATAGAAAATTCATTATTAGTCAGAAAAATGCAAATAATATATCAAAATGTTCAGAAAAATAAGATCTATGCAATTATGTCATTTTCATTCGTGTTTGCATTGTAGAAAAAATAAAATTGACTAAAAATTCAAATTAGGGTTTCCGGAACCGCCGGAGAAATTCGGATCGCGATATTTTGAGCGTCCGGACTCCGATTAAATTGATTACATTTATATTAGTCTTTATTTTATGTCCTCTATTCCATGACATGCATTTCATCTCATGCCGATGTTCCGCATTTTGATATTTATGTTTATACCCTTAAACCCTTAAATTGCAGTACGATTTCTACGTAAGCTCCTTTTTTTCGATGAGAAGCTAGGTGACTTTCTTTTATTAGGTCAATTTAACACTAATTTCTTTGTTGTGCAGCGCGTGTAGCCAGATGGATCGGGTGTGGATGTACGGTTCTCGTACGAACCAAGCGTACCTTGATGGTGTGACTAATTTTCTTAGAGTTGCCGAGGAGGATAGGTTGAAGAAGGGTGTTGAATTTACATATTGTCCTTGTTGCGATTGTAGAAATGAGAGATCATTTCTCGGACACAACTCAGCCCTACAGATCCAAGCGCACTTGATTATTAGGGGCTTCAAACTGGACTACACGTGTTGGACCAAACATGGTGAAGAGCAGAACATGTTACACGAAGACGTTGGCATCGTCGAAGAACCCGAAGTCAACGAAAGGAGAGAAGATGACGACGAAGTAGGTGCAGACGATGATTGTGGCCGCCATGAGGAAGTAGGTGCAGACGATGATTGTGGTGGCGCAGAGGACGATGATAGGTTGGATCAGATGCTGCGCGACGCTGACGTGAACTTTAATACTGAGAGAGACTTAAACAAGTTCATGTACTTGATTGAGGACTCAGAAACACCTTTGTTTCCGGGTTGCAAGCCGAAATACACAAAGCTGTCATCTATGCTCGAGCTGCTTAAATTGAAAGCAAGCTATGGTTGGTCAGACAAGAGTTTCACAGCGCTCCTAGGTCTCCTCTCGGAGATGCTTCCGGATGGTAACGAGCTGCCCAAAAACACATACCGAGCAAAGCAGGTGGTTTGTCCACTGGGGATGGAGGTAGAAAGGATACATGCATGTCCGAACGACTGTATCTTGTACCGTAATGAATTATCGAACTTGCGTTCATGTCCAGTGTGCAAAGCATCTCGTTACAAGCGTAAGAGTCAACCAGACGACGGTGAGTCTTTCATCGAGCCGAAGAAAGGAATTCCCGCTAAGGTGGTGTGGTATCTGCCCGTAATTCCGCGTCTGAAGCGTTTGTTTGCGAACCCAAAAGAGGTCAAATTGTTGTGCTGGCACTCGGAGGACCGTAAGAAAGATGGAAAGCTAAGACACCCTGCCGATTCTACGCAGTGGAGAAACATCGACATGATCTTCGAACACTTCGGTGCGGAGCCGAGGAATATAAGGTTCGCGTTGAGCACGGACGGAATGAATCCTTTCGACAACATGAGCAGCCGGCACAGCACTTGGCCAGTTGCTCTTAGTATGTACAACCTACCACTTTGGCTGTGTATGAAGCAAAAGTACATCATGATGTCACTGCATATCCAAGGGCCAAAGCAACCTGGGAATGATATTGACGTCTACCTAAGACCTTTGGTGGAAGATCTGAAAACACTGTGGAATGAAGGGGTACAGGTATGGGATGCATACAAACAAGAGAACTTCACCCTACACACCATGTTGTTCTGCACGGTCAATGATTTGCCTGCCCTACGTAACCTTTCGGGCCAGAGTAAAGAACCAGACAAGGCTTGCCCTCAGTGCTTGGATGGTACCGCGAGTAGGTGGCTGGCCCACTCCCGTAAGACGGTGTTCATGCGCCACCGTAGGTTCCTTAAGAAAAATCACCTGTACCGCAATATGAAGGAACAATTTGACGGGACGAGGGAGAGAGCTTTATGTCCAAGGCATTACAGCGGGCAAGAGGTGTACAATATGGTTAAGGATATCGATGTTGTCCTTGGAAAGAGTGGTAAAAAAGTGAAGGCCAGCGGCATGTGGAAGAAGAAATCAATATTTTGGGAGTTATCCTACTGGCAGCACCTTGAAGTTCGCCACCGCATCGACGTTATGCACGTAGAGAAGAACGTGTGTGACAGCCTGATTGGTCTCTTACTTAATATTCCAGGGAAGACGAAGGACGGCCTCAACGCACGTCTCGACTTAGTAGACATGAAGATCAGGCCCGAGTTGGCACCTGAGCCCTCCCAACAAGGCAGAACAAGGCTTCCTCCGGCCTGCTATAACCTGAAAAAGGCCGAGAGGACCGAACTATGCCGGTGCTTGCAAGGTGTGAAAGTTCCATCCAGTTACTCCGCCAACATCTCGAAACTTGTTTCGATGGAAGATCTAAAATTAGTTGGTATAAAGTCCCATGATTGCCATGTGTTGATGACACAGATGCTTCCTGTTGCAATCCGAAATATCCAGCTGACCTATCTCCGAGACACAATCATTAGGCTGTGTTACTTCTTCAACACAATCTCTCAGAAGGTCATCGATCCCGAAGCACTAGATGTGTTGCAGGCCGATGTGGTGAAGACATTATGTCATCTTGAGATGTATTTTCCTCCGTCGTTTTTTGATATCATGGTCCATGTTACCGTCCACCTCGTGAGAGAGATAAAGATCTGTGGACCGGTATTTCTACGTCAGATGTACCCGTTTGAGCGGTACATGGGAATTCTCAAACAGTACGTACGAAATAGATCTCGTCTAGAGGGCAACATCATCGAAGGTTACACAACCGAAGAGGTGGTCGAGTTCTGTATCGATTACATGGAACAGCTCAAACCAATAGGTGTGCCTACGTCTTGCCACGAGGGGAGACTGGACGGCAAAGGGACCATAGGAAGGAAAACACTCATTCCTGACTACGCGTCGTTATCTCAAGCCCATTTCGCAGTCTTGCAACACATGACTGAGTAGCCCCGCATATCAACATGCATAAGGACGAGCTACGGAGAGAGAATCCAGGCCGTACGGAGGCTTGGCTTAACAGACAGCACAACCGCAGCTTCAACAACTGGTTGCGGGTTCGAAGTACTAATAGTACAACAGAGGAGAATATTGGCTGGTTGGCTAGATGGCCAAGTCACACAATCCTGAAATTTGAAGCATACGATATAAATGGGTACACCTTTTATACCAGAGCACAGGATACGAAGAGCACGGTACAAAACAGCGGTGTCCGCATAGATGCCTTTCAGGACAAACGTGGGGTGTGTGCGTACAACGGGTACATTGAGGAGATCTGGGAACTCGACTATGTACGTTTCAAGATCCCCCTCTTCCGGTGCCGTTGGGTCGCACTCTCAAGTGTTAAGGTTGACAAGTACGGCATGACTACAGTGGACCTTGAACGTGCCGCATACAAAGATGAACCATTTGTACTCGCTAAGCAAGCTGTTCAGGTCTTTTATGTTCAAGACCCGGCAAATCAGAAACTTCACGTAGTCCTTCAGGGGAAAAGAAGGATTGTCGGAGTTGAGAATGTCGTGGACGAAGAAGAGTACAATCAATTTGATGAGTTCCCTCTTGGAGACGGCACCGCGCTCAACGAAGAACAACTACCGATCGGGGCCACCTGCTATCTGCGCGTCGATCATCAAGAAGGGCTGGTTGTTAAAGGAGATTAGGTTATTTTCTATGATGTAACCCGATTGTTATGTATCGTCACCAGGGTTTTATGTATGAACTATTAATGCAATAATAGGTTTGCAGATTTTGAGTTACAGTAATATGAATGAGACCTACACCATGTGATAGTACGTACGAAAACATAAATTTACATAAAAAAATCTTGTCATGTGGAGTTTGTTTGCATTAGTTATGAATTTTACAAGTTTATGGGTTTAAGGGTATTTTCAAACTTTTCCATAACAGTAACATGAATAACAGTTATACCATAAAATTGTCCAGATTAAAATATGAATTTACAAAAAAAGTTCAACTCAATTGGAATTCATATGAATTTTCTATGATTTTCAGAAGTTTAAGTCATTTCTAGTAATAAATCAATAACGTGAAAGTCATGACAAGTGGGACCATAGGTCAACTCGGGCAAAATCTTTGTACAGACGGCTCGTAGTACAGAATCGTCTGTACTAATGTAGCAGCGTTCCGCCTGCAATATTAGTACAGACGGCTCCATATTGAGAATCGTCTGCACTAATATTAATCCAGACGGCTCCGTATTGAGAACCGTCTGTACTATTAATAGTACAGACGTTCTTTATTACGAGCCGTCTGTACTAATATTGCAGGCGTCCCACCTGCAGTATTAGTACGGACGGTTCTTTATTATGAGCCGTTTGTACTATTAATCCAGACGGTTCTACGTTCCGAACCGTCTGGAATAGCCTTTTCGATAAGTACCCCTTGGCGCGGGTTGTGTCTTTCCAAAACCCGTGTCGCGCCCTCATCTCCCGCCCTAGGTTTTCAGCCGCCGCCAGTGCCGCCCCCAAGTCGTCCCGCTCCACCGCCGCCGCCGCCCCCAAGCCGTCCCCGAGGAGCTCCGCCGCCCGGCCCCAAGCCGTCCCCGACGAGCTCCGCTGCCCCCAAGCCGTCCCCGACGAGCCCCGCCGCCCCCAAGCCATCCCCGACGAGCTCCGCCGTCCCCCGAGCTCCCCGCCGCCCCCGATCTCCGGCGACCTTCCTCGACCGCGACCCGTGGGCTCTCCCCAAGCTCGAGCTGCTCCCTCCAGTCCAAACCTCACCGCCGAGGGTGAGCACCTGCTCGGCCGGTTTCGTTCCTTTGATTTCTTGTGATGCGGTCCATTGCTTCCAACAGTCCAATGTGTGATTTGGAATTCTATGGATTATGTATTAGTGAATAACAGGCATGTCATGAATTGTTGGTTTGTCGTGTGAACCATAGGCACGTGTACTGTATTGAGAATGGCCATGACGTATGCATGATGACATTGGTGCGTTATCCCCATAATGTCACGTATGTTTCCATAAGATATGTTCCATAAAAATACTTTACATTTCGACGGTAGAAGTTTGTTGAGTCGTGCATGCATGCGTTTATTGGAAATACATATTGCATAGCACTTCCCTTTTATAAAGTGCTCGATATATACATAGTTTTTGAGTCGTATTAGTGCTGACAATAGTAGAAAAAACACCATCCAGCAAACCCAAAGCAAAAGCGCCGCTAGTACTCTAGTTATCCATCAAAATATAGGTTCCATGAGGCTTTCCAACAAACACATTACAAATGCGCGAGTTCGATATAACACAAAAGCAGTCTAAGACTATTTAATATAATAATAAATTATGATAATCTCATTTGTCTAATCAATTTTCTCTATTTTATCATTTGTTTAGCTTTTTTTTACTTATATGGCTACTTTTTCACAACATATTATAGAATAACTTCGACGCATCATGTAACAGCCCAAGTTATGGTAGTAAGATCAATACTGGTCTAACTTATACTTGGTCAAATATTCTCTAAGTCTGATAATGATACATGTTGCACAATTTTTTCCTTGGTGCTAGCATACCTATTAACAAGAGTTGGCTTTGCGAAAGATATTTCTATCCTGTCCAGTACAATAACTAAAATCTTATGTATTACTACCCTTAGATATGGCTGTGCTGGGGTTTGGTTAATATTATGATTATTTAGAATTGTTACTTTTGATACTCGTCCTGCTGGATGTATGCTGTGTGCTTAAGCTCATGGATTGTGCTAATGGTAACTTCCTTAATACTTGCAATCGCTCACGGTAGTTGTTCCTACCAACAAGACTAATATTGCAGGCGTCGGAAGCAAATTGTTCTTCTCATGTATAACTCATGTAGCCCTCATGTATAACTCAATGTTCTATGTCCAAATGAAGCTTACAATGTAAACAAGTAGCTAGTCACGATACCAGTCCTATCAACTGACTAGGCTAGTCACGAAAGTCCAACTTACGATCGTTAATCCGAGGATTTAGGGTTTGATCTTCGAATGACCTCTTTAACATATTTTGGTAAATATGATTTCAAAATTTTTGGGAATTGTATAAAAGAGTTCAGGAAGATATTTATGATGAGATTACAAACATTAGCACTATTTGGAAAGGTAAACCTCTGATAAGGGGTGTTAGGGGACTCATATGTGTGTGTGCATACAAAAAACTTTCTTAGTCTAGCTAGAGTTCATGTGTCTTTATATGAAAATGTCTGGAATCTTGTCGTGTACTGCATATCTGAATTTTTCGTCTTTTGAAGATGGCGTCCAGAGGAGATGAACGTGAACTGCCGGTGGCCTCTTCTCCTCGACAAGATGAGCCGCACTTGTCTCCTCAACCGGCTCAACCGTTGCCGTCCCAACATGCAGAAGCCTCGTCTCATGAGCAAACCGAAGAATCGGGTGGGCAGAAGCGAAAGCGAGGTGGCCGAGGCAAAAATAAAATGCCCACGGGTCACTACACGATAACTCATGTCAGTGATGAGGGTGTGCCCATATTGCCTCAGCAGGCTCAGGCGGCATTCCGTAGTGCGTGCGCTTCACTGGCGAGGACGAAGGTCCGGATAACGTAAGCCAGCTGGCCGTCAGTGCCGGATAACGAGAAAGAGTTCCTGTGGAACACCATCAAAGCACAATTCGACTTCCCCGAAGGTACCAAGCAGGCCATGGAAAGACAGGCAAAAGCCAAGATGGGCAAGACGTGGAAGACCTTCAAGAGCGAGCTTTACAACACGTACATGAAGAACGATCTTGTGCCCTACAGGCAGGACCCGAACACTTACGGGTACTTGGAGGATCAATGGACGAAATTTGTGGAGAGGTGCACGTCGGAGGAATTTGTGCAGCGGAGTCAGGCAAACAGGGCGCGCCAGGCATGCAACGTTCACACCCACAGGCTCGGAAGCGGTGGGTATGCGCACAAAGAGTTGGAATGGAAAACAGAGGATGAGCGGGCGTCTCAGGAGAATCGCGACACACCGTTCTCCCAGATCCCAGAGAGGCAGGCCCGGAACTGGTATCGCGCGAGGGCCAACATCTCGGCTGATGGCACCGTCGCCTTCAACAAGCCCGAAACCGTCCAGGTGGCTGAAAACATCCTACGACTGTCAGAACAATCCGCTCAAGGAACTTTCCAAGTAGCCAGGGAAAAGGATATACTAACCTCGGCTCTGAGAAACAAAGAGCACCCGGGTCGAACGCATGGCGTGGGGGTGACGGTTCCATGGAAGATGGGATTCCCCGACGATACGGGTTCGTACAGGAGTCGGAGGAGAACGAAAGCAGAGCGCGAGGCAGCCGAGCGTGAACGGATGAAAAAAGAGCTGATGGAAGAAATATATGCAAGCCTAGAACAGAGGATCGATGCAAGGGTCGAAGAACGGGTACGACAGATAAGGCAGGAGGATGCAGCCGCCGCGGCCGACCGCAGCCCCGCAGGCTCATCCCCACATGCTCGGCGCAGGAGTAGTTGCGCATCCGTGGAAGACGTCCACGAACAATCTGCTCATGACCACGTTCTGGATGACGACCGCCGCCGACGACTTACATGTCGAGCCGATTCCGCGTGAAGACGTCAGCGAAAGATTCCCTGTCGACGACATAGTGGTGGTAACTAACTGCAAGCTCCTCGTGCCCAGCTGTTTTGGCCCCACTGACATGCTTGAGGCTGGCACGGGGTTAGTATTTCCATATGTTGAAGACTCGAGGGTGCACGGAGTTCCGATAGCGGCGGGTAACGCTAAGGTGGCAGTGGACATGGTGCATGCGAATTACTCCTCCTTCACACTTCCTGTACCGCCAGAGGACGATGTCAGGACACTGGGGCAGGCCGTCAACACGTTCATCCAGTGGCCGAAGAAGTACATTTCCCTGGTTGCCCCTCCACCTCCTGCACGGCCCTTGTCTCCGGTACGTTACGGTCCAGATTTCTCAATCCGTGCTCCTCCACCGAAGGTGAAATCCGCTTCAGCACAATCTAAGCAATCTAGCAGATCTAGCCAACAGACTGCCAAAACGACTCCTCAAGCTCAACGTAGGGCCACCAGAAATAGCACAATGTCGGCCAAGGGCAAAGAGGTAGACGAAGAACCCGAGATAAGAGTCTACACGGAAAGGCAGCCGCTAGTGACACGGGCGGCATTAGAACGACTTGGTTGGGCAGCTCAGATTGTGTATGAATTTTACATGAAGAGGTCCAACGAGGAGACATCGCTTCCTCAAAATATCAGCGCCATGTACAAGCGGCAACATTTCCTCCATCCAGGTGGAACCTTTACCATCGATTTCTTGGATTTAGCCGACCTCTACCGTCATGACACCCTCGATGTCAGCCTATTAAGATGCTGGACACTGTAAGTGTTCTCAATCACTGTTTAAGCTAAATGAATTGCCTAACTTATTGATACGCTCTTTCAATGACATTACTTTTATGTGTAGACATATGATTCAAGAGGCTAGGGCAGAAAATCCTAATATCGGATTCCTCGATCCACAAGTGGTCATATGCACAATGGTCCAATTCCAGCCGAACGAGGTCGAGGAATACATTTCAGACGTCATGCTCCTTCTCTCTACTAAGCGCGTCATTCTTCTACCGTATAACTATGGATTCCATTGGATGCTCGTCTGCTTCGAGCCACAATATCTACATGCCACGTACTTCGACTCCAGGGACTACCCACCAGAGAAGTACGCAGATTTGACGATGGTGCTCAACGGGGCGTTCAAGAAGTATGTTGCCAAGGGGGGGGCTGTGAAAACAACACAAACCGAACCGACCCACCGATTTCATTTCCTGGTAATAATTCCTCTCTCGCCCAAGAATAATCACCTCGCACGTTCTAATATGTATTCGGTAAAACTAAATTACCCTGCACGTAACCATGATTTCTACAGTGCCACAAGCAGCCGCCGGGCAACAATCTCTGTGGATACTATGTCGCGACATATATGATGCAGATCGTTCGCTCTAGTCCGGTAGATGTGGAGGTTAGTGTCATTACACTATGTAGTTCCATTTTTCATCGTTCGGACGTCGTGCCTAACCTAGCTATTTAATTTTCTTCTGCAGAGTTTTAAGTTCCCTACAGATGAGCTCGACACTGAGGGCGTCCGGTTTGTTCAAAAACAATTAATAGCTTTCATACTTAGAGAGGTGTTGAAGGAAACCAGAGAATTCCATTGTCCTCAAAATGTTCCTCCTCAATGACTTGAGAGTTTTTTCCCTAACAACGCATGTGAATGACTTTGTGGTTGAGAATGACGTTTAATGTTTGTTTCTGAATGCTATGTCTAAGATTAATGAGTACATTGTGTGTCTGTGCATGCTATACCTGTGATTGATCACTTTGTTTCTAGCGTTTTCACTGCCGCGCCAGGACCGCGGCCACACCGGGCATCGTTACCCTGCCACACGGCTGCTGCGACAGCAGAAACGGTAGTTTCCGCTGCCGCGGCAGCAACGTCGCCTTGCCGCACGGCTGCCGTGCAGCAGGCGGCAACACCGTCGCCCTGCCGCACTGCTGCCGCGGCAGCAGAAACCTCTATTTCTGCTGCCGTGGCAGCAGGCGGTAGCATCGTCGCCCTACCACACTGCTGCCGGGGCAGTGGAATCAGCCATTTTCGCTGCCACGGCAGCAGGTGGCAGCAACGCCGCCTTGCCGCATGGCTGCCGCGGCAGTCGAAACGTCTGTTTTTGCTGCCGTGGCAGCAGGCGGCAGCACCGTCTGTACAACCGCACTGCTACCGCGGCAGCGGAAACAACCCTTTTGAGGTACTGTTCAATGCATTTGGCCAGACGGTTTTGTAGATGGAACCGTCTGTACAAATGCTTTGGAGATACTGTACCAGAGAATATCACAGACGTTTCATGTGTGGATCCGTCTGTACTAATTATTTGTACAGACGGTTCAATAACCGTCTGTACAAAACTGATTTGTACTGACTGTTTCGTCCAGACGGTTCGAAAAACCGTCCCGCCCGGTGTTTCCGAACGTCTGTACAAATCGATTCTGTAGTAGTGATACACCTTTTCTACCATCCACTAATGGTTCACAAGTGGCAGTGGTGTGTAGTGAAAATAATATCGAGGGAAAATGTTATCAGACCTTTTTACCAAGTTACGTTACCATAACCACCACCAAAGTAAAAGGCTAGAAATTCTCACATTAGTATGGAAAAGGAGAAATCTTGACCTTCTAATTTATCTTGATACTTTAATCATTAGGAAGTAAAAAAACTAGAAATTGCAACATTAATTATATATAAAAGATAAGCATCCAAAATCCCATTGTTAATCGAAGGAAAAAGAGAAGATATATTCCATCGATTGTGGTCATTATAGATCATAAGGGTGTAGATTAACCATATGATTGTTAGGACTACGTTATAAATATGTAAATCAAGTATCTACATTTACCATAGAATTCAATAATTACGCGTACACATGTTAGAGTACTACATGTTCGGTTGCACGGGAGATTCAAACACATAAAGCTAGAATAATGTGCCGCACGTGTACTTCCATGAAAGACATGCACGTTTTGAAAGGGCATATGAAGGATTATACATTGAGCAAAACGCGAGGATAGGACAACCCATCCACAACAAAGACGTGTAGGAGACGAACTGAAAACATAGTGAAAATATTTAGGCCGTGCTGTGCACAGGTTTACGACTAGTTTAAAATAATATCGATTTAATACACTACAACTGTGAAAACACATTTTTGGCTTCTTCATCTACGCGAACCCGACATGTGAAAAAAATATATATTAAAAAACCGCATCTGAAAGACCGAGTGGCCATTGGTTCAATTTTGTACTTCCAGGATACAGTATAGAAAATAAAGGAGGTACGAACGTGAAGATGTAGAGGTGATGTTTCTATCTCTTTATTAGATTCACTACTACAGAATTCATTTAACGGGACGCCCTTGTACAGATGGTTTTTTGAAGCCGTCTGTACAAATAGTAGTCCAGACGGTTCCAAACGAAAACCGTCTGTACAAATGATCTCAACAAGCGGGACGCTACAGTACAGACGGCTCCAAACGGGAACCGTCTATACAAATAGTCCAGACGGGTCCAAACTAGAACCGTCTGTACAAATCAAACAGTACAGACGGTTCTAAACTTGGAACCGTCTGTACAAATGTGTGAACAGTACAGACGGTTCTAAACTTGGAACCGTCTGTACAAATCAAACAGTACAGACGGTTCTAAGTTCGGAACCGTCTGTACAAATGTGTGAACAGTACAGACGGTTCTAAACTTGGAACCGTCTGTACAAATCAAACAGTACAGACGGCTCCAAACTGGAACCGTCTGTACAAATGGATGAAGCAAGGCTAGTTGATCTCTGCTGCCGCGGCAGCAAAAACTGCAGATTTCCTTGCCGCGGCAGGAAAGTGGCAGCGTCGGGGAGGGAGTTTGGCAGCTCCGATTGTCGAACGGTTTTCACGGCTGTGAGCGGGAGGCTAAACTCTACGTCTCCAGAAATTTTGAGCCAATTCCGAGAAAGTCGACGAAACGACTAGTGGAAATCCCGGCCCGAAATCGAAGATTTTGAAAATGGCACCCGAACGAATTTGCACGGCAGAAGCTGGGATCATGGTGGAAAGCAAGTCCTCGACTCAAGCTAACCAGGGAAACAAGAATCACCCAATTCGGAGTCCGGGTGAAGGAGATATGCCCTCCGGAAGATGAGAAAAAGTAACGGAAAAACTTCCGGAGCCAAAAAGTCCTACTTAGAGGCCGAATTTTGAGGGTCAAGATGTGTACAGGTGTATACACGTGTATAATTTTCAGATGCGCGTTGTCGTTAGCTTCGATTTGAGTGGTCGTGGACCCAAAACGGACTCCGTATGAGAAAGTTACGGCCGTTTTACTAAAACCTCTCAAACTTGGGTTTTTCAGCTACTCCCCTTGCCGCGGCAGCAGATTTTGCTGTTTTTCTTGCCGCGGCAGGACTTTGTGGGCTTCTACACGGAGTTTGGCTGCACGAAAAGAGCTGAAATTTTGGGGGCAAGATCAGCACATATATATCTCCCAAACGGCAGAGTTTGAGCCCAATCTGAGGACTTTGAATTTTTGGAGTCTAAAACACATAGTGTTAATCTAATAGTCCAGACGGTTCTAAGCTTGGAACCGTCTGTGCTATTTGTCCAGACGGTTCCAAGCTTAGAACCGTCTGGACTAGGGGCGTCCCGCTTGGTCGTAGGGATAAGTTAAAAATAAAGCCGTCCCATATGTGTCGCGAAGTCCCCCTCAGGTCAGCTGGCAACGTCACCGCTTGAGCAACGCGAGGTCGCGGGTTCGAATCCCGCCGGAAGCATATTGCGCCATTTATTCCTAGCGGTTGGATGGGACACGTGGACGGCCGGATGAGACGCGGCCGAAGGACGAGGCTCCTGGCGCGAGGTGTTATATTTTTATTTCTGAAACATGACATCACAGAATCGATTAGTCCAGACGGTTCCAAACTAGAACCGTCTGTACAAATCGGTTTGGAACCGTCTGTACAAATCGATTTGTGCAGACGGCTCTAGTTTGGAACCGTGTACAAATTGATTTGTGCAGACGGTTCTAGTTTGGAACCGTCTGTACAAATCGATTTGTACAGACGGCTCAAAAACCGTCCCGCTTATCTGATTTGTCCAGACTGTTTCGTCCAGACGGTTCGGAAAACCGTCCCACTTGGGAGTTCCGAACCGTCTGGACAAATCATTTCTGCAGTAGTGATTGGATCTCCTGAGTACAATTATTTGTTGAATAGATAAAGGACGCCTCTCTATTTATAGGCCATCTACATGACGGCTAGAATTTAGTAATTGACCACATGGGTCTTAGCGGCGCTTCAAAACACTCCCTCTTGACATTACTACGAAATATCTATGCGTTATTAAAACTCTAAAAAACCCAATGAGAAAAACTGGAGAAAGAGCACACATCATTTGTAACTTTATATTATAATAGTTGCCTCCATAAAAACTTTACGAATGAGAAACTTATGTGAAAACTCATCAAAAGGAAAAGGAGTACAACTACTGAGTTTAATTAATCTTCAGTTGATTAAACATTGAATGATATTATCCGTAATGTTCATCATTACTATATCACTCTGTTAATTCTCAATTCAAAAATTTCTCCCTCTGAATTATGCACTCATACAAATTGATTTTCATTCTAGCTAAGTCTCTGAGAATTGATGCTTCAATCTAATTCCTGCTTTTAGGAAATATTTCATAGAACAAAGTAATTTTCTCTCTTTAAGTTTTTTGAGTAAATCAATTCATGTGCTTTTATATTTCAACCACAATTATTAAAGTTTGTTTTGTATTTAGTCCCGCTCAAGATGCCTCCCGATAAATCTTTATATCTAACGTGTATATTTCTAGGGAAACACTACCGGTAATATTATGTGTAGAATGTGATTACCACAGAATAATGTAATCTTCATGACTCCCTTCTCACAACTAGTTTTGAAACTGTTACAAGTCTTCTTTGAAATTCTAGTGTATCCATTTTATTTTATTCTTTCATGAATAATGTGAGTGATACATCTGGAGTAATACATGACATCAAAGTGCACTATAACCAATGTCAATTGTGCTATAAAGCTACAAGTATGGTTCCCATTTGTGGGTACATGGTCCTTTAATCTCCCAACACCATTGTGCGCACACACATCTCTGCTGGTTGCTTCTTTCATACAAAGGTTTAAGTCTAGAAGGCCATTCAAATTTGGCTCCAAACTTGTGCTAGGTCTCAATTGGCTCCCCTTCTTTTCCTTGTGAGGTACTTTATTAGTCTAAGTAAGCAAGTCTTCATACCTTGATTTTCCTAGACGTCTGCGTGTATTCGGGATTTTAGGAAGCTGGGGTCCCTGTCTTCTTACTAGAAGAAGGCCATTGGATGGGAATGGCGTGGGGTGCACCCTCCACACTCTCCAGTGCATTTCTAGCAAGTATATGCGATTTTGCAATGCTTTATGATCAGTAAAGTATAAAGTAATAGGGTAATTAATTTTCTAATCATTTGTTTTTTGAACTTATTTAGTGTTTGGCTCAGTAGTGAATTTTCTTGAGTCTGGATCTCTATGGCTCATAGGATTTCCTGACGTTCTTAATCAAGGGTTTGATTTCCTCCCTCTAATGTCGGGAATCTATCCTTATTGACATAAATCCCTACTATGTATCAAGTCAAATCTTCGAATAATTTAGGGAAAACTCAAGGTTTGCATTCCTTGTACTAAATCATGAGGTGACGTGGTATTATTTTCAAGAAAAATTGTTAGTATGAATACCATGACCAATAGCATTACTTATGATATTTCTCACCATTCTCAGACTTGGATGGGACATGCACACTTGGTGTGGCTTTGTGGTATGCTACACAAGTTGTATATGAAAGTAAAGAATTGAACAAATAGGCAGCAGACGAAGAAGTAATATAACAAAACTTTAATAATAGAACTTGATTTATTGTAAAATGCTAAAATGGTGTGTCCACATGCACATGAAATACTTAGAATATTTACTCTCATAGAGCTTACAAACCATTATGAAAATCCAACTACAATAACCACTAGAAAGGATCTCCCATAGAACACTAAAAGTATTTGCCAAGGTACTAGATTGACTCGGCGAAATATGAGGCAATCTCCCCATTAATCTTCTCATTTGTGAGGTTATCCCCCTCAATAGATGTTGTTGTTCCAATCTTCAAGGGATCGACTTTCTTTTCATTTAAGAGGATATTGTCAATAAGGATGGGAGCATTGTTGAGGTGCAAAGGGTTTCTAGAGCTTTGTGCTCTATCTCTCTTGTTTGATATGCAACAAGTTGAGCCCCTTTGTTCCTTTGCCCTCCGCACTTCTTGATGGAAAGCATAGACAATGTGTTTGGGAGTGCAACAAGTTGAGCCCCTTTGTTCTTTTGCCCTCCGCACTTCTTGATGGAGGGAGTGCAACACGTTTTGGACCATTGTCTAAGATGCCACATGCATGGCAATTCTGGTCCTTCAAACCATATGGCCTATCGCCTTCTTGGTTTTCCCATGCGCTTTCTAAGGTTGAGGGATGAGATGAACTTTGTGACTATCCTTTCTTTGCTTGCCTCCCGTGCCCTTCTTCTTGAAGTTTCGCCTCATTTTGTAGCCTGCTAGATTTGCTCCATGCTCATCCATGCTACTAACATGGCACGAGGCAAGTGGAGAATGTTTGACAAAATCCTTGTTTGTTGAATCGAACATCCTACATATTTAGTCATAACATTCATAAGTTTTACTTCATGCAAAACATATGAGTGGCATGCATTCAAAACGGTATAAGAAATTCTTAAGTAATTTCAACATATCTTACAAAATTGTATAAGTAAAGCAAATGCATTAAATAATGACTCAAACAATATACAATATCCATGAAATAAATATGAAAAGTAACCCTAGGTAGATTTTCTGCGAGAAAATATATTCAGTAAAATATAGGGGTGTGTATAGCAAGATTTTTTACACATGAGAATATTCGTGCAATTTCTTATTATCCGGCGGTCTTTTTTGTAGAATCTCCTTCACATCAACCCGCCAAGCATATGTGGCCTGGAAGCACGGTGTGGTCTGCTCGCCAAGCCTACAAGGCCACAAGCACATGGTGTGGCCTACCCACAAAGCCCGTTTGCACGTCACAGCTCACCCACCAGCCTGGCCTGCATGGCTGGCAAGTGCGGCTAGGCAGCACAACATGTTTGTCCACCTGGCCTGCGTGGTCAGATGCCGTGGTCCGCTTGCCCACTTGGCCAATGAGGTCGGCAAGTGCAGCGCGGCTACGTGCGCATGTGCGATGGCTCGCTCACTCGCCCGTCTTGCATGGCCGGCAGGTGTAGTGTGGCCTACTAGTGCAGCGGCCTGCTCGCTGTCGGAGTATTATTCCGGCAATACTGAATATAGGGCGGCGTGAGCACAGCAAATCCGGATGGGTGCACACGGGAGGCAGAATTTAGACAGGTTCAGGCCCTCACGGAGAGGTAATACCCTACGTCCTGTGTTTGGTGGCTAGTATAGCTTGAATCCCGAGTGCCACAAGCCCTTGAGGATTGATCTCGAGGTTGCTTGGGATATGAAACGATGGAGATAACCTATGACTCAAAGCTTACCGATCGGAGGTCCCCTACCAGGCCTTATATAGGCGACCGGGATAGGGTTACAAGAGTCCGGATCGGTTAACAGATTGGTTACCTAATTGGTTACAACTGAATCCGGGATTGCCGGATGTATGTTTATCCTTGTCTTGCACTCCACGTTGACGAGATGCCCTCGTGTAGAAGTCGGACTCCGAGTTGTCGGCCCGGCCCACCCTATGGTTTGAGGGCCGAATCCGTCCTCCCTGATGATACCCGGGTGCCATGTCATCATCACTCACCGTGGGCTCCGCGCAACTTGCTACCACGGCAGCCCATTTGCTTGCCTAGCTTGCAAGATCGACAAACGCAGTGTGGCTTGCCCGCATACTACGGCCCGCCCGCCAACCAACCTGCTAGGCCAACAAGCACGGCAAGGCTAGACAACCTGCCAGGCCAGAAAAGTGCGGCTTGGCCAGACAACCTGCTCGCGCGCTTTGGCCTGCCCGCTCACCTAGCCTACTACCCGGCAAGCATGGCTAAGCCACATGGGCTGGCACACCGCAACCTGCCTCTAGTCGGCCCGGCCTGCTGCACGCGGCGGCCCAATCCACTTGGCTTTTACAGCAACCCACCCGACCGATGGGCCAGCAAGCACGACTAGGGTACGTGCGCCGCGGCCCGCCCGCTTGGCCTATGAGGCCGGCAGGCGCATCTAGGGTGCGGCCGGTCTACTCAGTGTGCACGCGCCAATGCCCAGCGGCATGTAAGCGTGGCTACATCCGCGGCGGCGTGCGTGGCGCGGCAGCGTGCGTAACTGGTGGTGCCTTCATGACGCCACGCAGTGTCGGGGATGCATTGATGGTGGCCGGAGGTGGCGCGAGGGTGTGATAACTACCTCGTTCATCTATTGGTAGCAACGGTGCTTCATGTGGCGTCCGATCTTATTGATAGTGTTCATGTGGCAAGGGGACGACGTCAAGCTCGGTTCCATACCGAGGTGACGACCTCTTACTATGATGTGCGATGGCGGACTAGTCGACCGATATCTCGTTGTGGCAAGGTTTATTCGTATCTTGTCTTGTGCCATATATACTGCATCCGGTTCCCGATTACGTGTGGGTCGGTGATAGTGCTAACTCCATTTATTAAACCACGTGTTAACGGATGGTGTCCATTAGATTAGACTAGATCGCTCTCTAAAAATATAATTTAGCAAATAGAAAGAAAAAATTTAGTGTAGAAAGCGAGAGAGCAATAAAAAATCAATATGAATACCGAATTTTCAATCTACTAAAATCAATATGTAAATTTCCAACAGATTAATTATACTAGAATTAAATATGTGCTGCTAGATTAAGTCATGCGTTGCAAATGCAATGTACTTTTCCTGTACGTGACGTTGCTTCGGATCCAATCCACACGCCTGCGCGGTGTAGATTGGTTCATTGAGGTCGACGGTCTCAATTGATGCATACGCGGCCATCTCGTTCTAGCTTATCCATGCATGCAGTGAATCAAACGACAGGGCTACCATTAGTGGATTAAAATAATCATCGCATGATGGAATCATCAAAAGCAACAGATTGATTTGCGATGCATCCGATGCATGATCATGCGAGGTCGGAGAGGTGAGCAGCCTTCGTGCGTGCTCCTGCCGTGGACGGTGCGCGAGTGCCTGGACGGCCATGGTGCCGATGCTCGTCCTCGTCGGCCGGTCGCATGCGAGACGACGTGATCGGTCTCCAATGCGCGTGCTCGTTCATCGGGTTGGCTAAACGCAAACTCGTGCTGATAAGATATTAAAACTTATAGACGTGGTGTTATCGATTAAGATCAATCACACGGCATAAATCAAAAAAATAAAGAGGATATAAACACAAGGATATAAAGATGATGTTTTTTCTTTTATTAGATTAGATATCACGAGTATAATTATTTGTGTTAAATAAATAAAAATCACTCTATCTAGATCATCTATATAATAAATAAGATTTAGTAATTGATCACGTGAATTCTTCTACAAGTTTGGTGCAAAAGAAGTAAACCTGCCATGCATCACGAGACACATGGCAAGATCCTTGATGCCATTTGCACGAAACAGGGCAGTCTACCCCTTACGGGCGCCCTGTGCGCCAGCTTTCCCCGTCCATCGCTTGTGCTCATGGGAACCCTATCAAATGCACGCAACAAGCTGCTCGATCACTGTACTCGCCACCAAGTCTCTACAGGAGCGCGCACATGTATAACATGTTCTTCAACAGTGTCATTTCGCTTTGTGCAGATTGTACACAGAGAGAGAGAGAGAGAGAGAGAGAGAGAGAGAGAGAGAGAGAGAGAGAGAGAGAGAGAGAGAGAGAGAGAGACTTTTGAGCTGTGCTATGTTCAGTTTTCAAGTCTGAACAGTTTACTGCTGCATGCTCCTATGTGTGGGGGCAGCCATTTGTAGTTTTGTAGACTGTACTACGTCAAATTGATAGACAGGGTAAATCCGTAGACAGGGGCAACATCTAGCTAGACTTCTGCACTTGTACTATCAGCAGCAACATGCATGCCCATGTTAAGTCATGTTTTGCAGTTAGATGCATGTTAAACTTTAAAAATGAATAACCTCACAAAAACATGCATGTCTTTTTCTCTTATCTACTGAATAGCGACATGCATCCTGTCTTAAAATAAAAACTTGTTCTAATTTCAGTGTTAAGTCGAACATTATACTAGTCTGATAAAAAGTACGTAACGTTTTAGAAAATATACAGTCAAACTTTTCAAACTTTGATCACTAATAGGTAAAAGAATATTTAGATTGGTATGTGAAAGTAATGTCATTAGATTTCGAAATATAATTTCTCATAATTTTTTACTAACGTGTATATATATATATATATATAAATAATGTAATAGTCAAAGATGTATATTAGAGATTATATCAAAACAACAACTATTTATGAACGGAGAGAGTAAAAGATATATATGCACAAGAATGACTCACCATTCACAATGGATAGATAGATAGCTCAGACATTCACTAAAGGCCCCCAAATAGCTAGTTTTATGAGTTCACAGAGAGCTATGATGGAATATTACTTTTGCCGTCCCCTTTAATTTGCACCAAATGAGAACATGTGGAATATTTGCAAGACCCATTAGCTGTCTAAATATTTACTAGATACTTCAGCTCTGAAAGTACTAGGCAAACGCCATCATGTTGGCATCTTTTGCGCGCACAATCACACAAATGAACGACCACTACTCGTTGGGTACCTTTGGCTACTAGCCACATATATCGGTTTCTGCTCTGCGGAGCCGCAGGGCATTTGTCACATACATTTTTGAGCTACGCACTCAAATACCACATCAGCCACCATGTCATCAGGATAGCAATAAAATAAAATAAATATGCATCTCTAGACTGTTGGAAACAACCTATCTCCATGCATGCATGGACCGTATCCTACACAAGCTGGTGAGGTAGCAATGGATTGGACCTACATTTGCTCAAGATGACCAACTAAACAGGCAGGAATCACGCATGGAGCATGCACATATGCAAGCCTCACGAGTCACATCATGGTGCAACTTTCATGCTACGAGATGGCCTGCCTAGTTTCCTCGGTCTTGTATTGCCTGGACAGATAGAGCCTGTACATGTGTAGATATTGAGTAGCTAGTATCGTATCAGAAATGCTGGAAATTGTGGATTTATGGGCCTATCCAAAATGTAGAAATTTTCTGCAAGGAACAATACGAATACTCTAAATTCCTTCTGCATTTGTGTAAAAAGAGGTACGCATGCCAGTTTTCTTTGTAAACCGAAATGCTGCTAAAAGAATCTCTAAGAAAAGTGGTCAACAACAGGAACAACTCCTTGCAAGAAATTTTGGATGGTACTCACGAGGCGGCTATTGTATATATTCTATTGTGCACTTTGCTTTTATTCTTCTCTAGTGAAAGGGTATATCACTCATCTTTCGAAAAAGAAAAAAAAAGATCGTAGTCGCGAGGAAGGCTCGCTCTGGTGTTCACCAGAGCCTCTTTGCCTGTGTAGCTGGTTTCCGTAGATCTTGTTGGTGTTGTCTGTGTAGCAACGCTGCAAACGGGTCGGATTATGCTGAAGTGTAAGCGCACAATAATTCGTATAAATCTGAGAAATGCTGAAAGAGTAAATCAAGCCATTTCTAATTAGAGAAAATACTATATAGCCGACGCAAAATCGATAGCTACACTGCACATACGCATTTTTTCCTCTATGATCCTGTATATCACCATCTCTCTAATCTTCTCATTAAAATTAAGAAATAAACCATAGCATCTTCCAAAGGGGAAAGGGAAGTGGGTAGACTCGTGGCTGCCTGCAAGGAAACCTCTACTAAAATCTGCCTACTTGGGTAAATTAGTGTTGATATAAGACTATATTAATAGTTTTCTTTTTCATAGAAGGATCAGAGCTTACTTACCTACCAAATTACTAGTTAATGATTAGCTCCGACTGAAGAGAGAAAACAAGTATCTGGAGTAGGCACGAATAGTAACCTAATTACTTCCAAGAAAATCAAGAAACATAACTCCTCATTCAATCAAGTTCTTCAGATCGAGACATCTCTCCTCTAGCTGCTATGCATGTCTTGCCTATGGAGAATTCATCGGAAGGAGAGAGATGAAACCATTCGGTAACACGACGACGAACAAGAAAGAGACAAAAAAAAACTCCAGTAAATATTTTGTATCATCATCAGACAGGGAGAATGGGAGATGCAAACGTTATTGCTCAAGACCGCACAGCCTAACCATAACTAGCGCATCGACGTCCAGACCTATCCTCTACATGATCCATATGCTTGTGATCTCTTTCTTCCTTCGATCCACGGGGATTTGATCGATATATATTTATGATGATAGGCAAGGACAGCGATGCGGTGTCATATGGAACCGTTGCGCGGTCTTGAGCAAAACGTCAGATGCAGGCTGCTCCTACAGATCTAGCTAGGGATGGAAGACCGAGAAGTACTAGAAGAAGCACACATGAATTAATATGGAGATACATACCTGAGGACAGTTGCTAGGTAGGAGGAGGAGATGAGAGAGGCGAGTAGTGCTTTTGTCGTGCCTTTTCTACTCATCATTTTTGTGACTAGTTCGCAGGAATCAATTGCAGGATTGACTGGGCTATTGGCAATGTTAAATAAGGCAGGGTTTCTCCAGTCTAGTGCCGGAGATAATGATATATGGCTTTTGTGTGCAGCTGGCACATTAGGATTCGTGCTATCTTTTGCTCTCTTTGCTTTTCTGCATATGTATGTACATACTCCTGTATGAGAAGAAGTCCGTACATATGTGTGAAATGAATAATAGTAATAGTGGAAACTGGTTGAGCCTACCATGTCAAAAAAATGTAACTAAATTAGTGTAGAAAAAAATTCACAATTACGAGATTTCCTCAAGTTAGCTTTCTCAAGGAGAGAATAGATAGACCGCACTAGCATGGACAAAAACGATGGATCAAGGCGCCTGCCGGCGTCGCTTCTGCAGAATAAACTGATGGAGCACGCGATGCTGAACAGCTTCATCAGGAGCTCCATCGAACACCAGTCTACAGCCTTCAACTCAGATGGCTCGCCGACCTCTCGATTTGGCTCAAAACATGGGGCATTTCCTTGGGCACCTCTCGTTCTTCAGGCGACTACCTTCTTTGATGCTAAACAAATGTAAACCCAAAGTAATTGGATAAAGGAATGGTTAGTAGGAATTTGGTAGAAGAGAAATGACTACTTACACAGATAATACACACCTGTATGTAAATGTGATAGAAAATTGCAAAGATCTTAAAGCTACGGATCAATCCCTTATTTTACTTTAGATATGCACGATTTTCTCTCCAGTGGTACGTTAGCTTATATAATACTACCATATTACTGTACTTACATGGGAGGGCCTTCATGGTGAAAAAACACACTGCTATAACAACATAGCAAAGAACTAAATTGAAACCCTTCAAATAATGCCATTTGTTGTCCTGCCAAAAAAGTTACAGTAAAATATCATATACATTCTACACCTTATTTCTCCAAAAGGAAACAGTGTGTGCTAGCAATTATTTCATTACCTGAAGTGTAATTGCTGTAGTAACTACTGTCATAAACAACGTTCCAGTCTCAAGAAGGTTGAAGTCAAGATCCATAGGGATGCCATTCACCCAGGACACAATTAGAACGATGGGTACCTGATCATGAAGGTAAATGAACTCCTGATCAACAACTCCGAAGGGAACCATACTGAAAAGGAGAACCAGGAGCACATATCTTAATTCTCACCACAAGCATTGAGATTTGACTCGCGGAGCCGACAGCAATTCCTAAGGTGATATCCTAAAATTTCATGTATATTGCACACATTAACTTGCATAATTTGAATAATCTCGTCTAGTCGGTAAAAATAAGGGTACATCCTTACCATTTTATTCTTGAAAGCAAATATGATAGCGCCTGCATGCTCTGCTGCATTTCCAACAATAGGAAGTATGATAATACTAATGAACCTAACTGGGATGCCAAATGACTCTGATGCTTCCTATCAACAGAAGGTAACCACAATAGTCAAACGTACTGAAATTCCAGAAATCAAAAGTAAAACAATGTACTCTTGTTGTTTCTTTGCTTTTTGTACCTCAATTGTAGTAACAATGTAATTAGACAACATAGCAATGACTGCGGTCATCCCTATCAACCATATCACTGCACTGGAAAATCCTATGGCTGATGCATCTGGAGCATCATCGTCGCCGCTGCTGCTGATCTCTGAACTGTCCTGGAATTCAATGATTGGAGCCATCAGTTAATTGTGAGACTGAGTTCAAGAGAAAATAACTATTTTTGGGTACTTATCATTATGTGCAACTTATAAAACCTACACTTGGAGATTCAGAAATTCTACTTCAGAAATGAAGAGAACATACTGATGTACTGCTAACAATTTAAAGGATTAAAAAGAACCAGAATGCTAAATTCAGAGTGAAGTTCACAATGAATAGAAGCCTGAGCAGTTAGAGCAAACGTCATGACTATATAGTGCATAGTAAGTGATAAACATTTTCATAGGTAGTACGACTATGTTTCTTCATATATGATAACCAATAGAAAAATGTTTTCCTTTCCAAGAGGAGAAAATCCAGTTATTCACATAATTACAAGTGTAAAACAATTGGCGTTGTCCCTTAGCATGCATAGTGAAGATCCTAGACAATAAATTATATGGTTCACAGTGTTAACTGTATATACTTTGATAGCAAAAAAATTGGCTCTTGCCTCTGAATTGCACATTCACATCATTCCCAAAATCCTGTGAGGACAGCATCATACCTCTTCTTGCTCAAAAATTTGACGATGCGTTTTAAGCTGGAAGAGGAGGCCTCCAAAGTAGGCGATGAGCATTACAATGGCACTTGCTCTTGACAAGTCTAGAACTCCTGATGAGCTTATGCTTTCTACATTGCTAATCGTGAATTTAGACGCTACGGCAGAAATATGGCAGAGAACACCCAGCAACAGAAGGCCTATGCTTACATCTGCTTGTCTCTGTTGAAGGATATCACAGAAAATTTGGCATATGTTATTTTACTAACTGTATATCTAAGTTCTCATGATATACATGGTGCGACTTTACCACGTTCATACCCTGTCGAATGGACGCTCCTTGCCAATATTCGCGAGCCCTCCAAAGAGGAGTGATGAGCCGAGGACAAGGAGCAAATTGGATAAGATGGAACCTAAGAGTGACCACTTGAGAATTTCCATCTTTTCCTTATGCAGAGCAAACAGAGCAATGATTAATTCAGGCACATTCCCACAGGTTGCATTCAGAAGCCCACCAGCTGTAATCAAAATTGTTCCTGATTATCGAGAACTATCAAGTAAAATCTGTAAAAAAGGGTTGCCCTAACATGACATAATGTACGAGCTAAATTTCCTATCAGAGACACTGTACGTACCCGTTGGTCCTGCAGTATTGGCAATATGTCTGCAGAAAGAGAGATCAGACTAATGATCAGCGACGGAAGACTGAACCTTTTACTCGCTTAGGAAGCTCACAGTGGAGAAAAGGGTTTGAGAGATTACTCGCTTAGGAAGCTCACACGTTCTGCAAGCGGAGCCAGGCCTATCAAGCTAAAAGCGAACACCCAAGCCTGCCGATACAATTTCTCACCATATAAGGGGAAAAAACACAAGAAAATCTAACAAGCGAAGGCAACAAGCTGAAGTAAAGAGACAAAAACATGCAGAGTGAGCAGACATGCATTCTTGCTCTATGAATTCTTTGAGGCAATTCATCAAACAATATCCGTGCACATGTAGCTACACCCCACAAAGCGATCTGCTAGCTCGTTATTTAGAAAGGTACCGATTGCTAATGATCAGTGTTGTTCGCATACAATCATACTACAAATGCATCGTGGGCTAACCCAGGTGCACCCATTATGGGACGGTTTAAGGGAACGCAATGATCTGTCAATAAAACAAGAGCGGTCAATTGCACGAGGTCACACAACTTCACATACCAACAAATCGATAGCTTGATGCGCTAAACCTTTGTTAAGTCCAGGTTCGACAGCATGTCTATGGATCTCTTGAGTTTGTGAAAGGAAAGACTAATAAAATCACCATCACTGTCGATCTCTCTCGGGGGAGAGCACAAGCACATGGAAGCACACCGGTGGAAGGTGTCACCACGTTTCTCATAAATGCGACGTAACGTGTTCCATCACAAGATCTCATTATCTGGTAGCAAGAAATTATGTAAATTCTTATAGCAAAATCAAGTAGAGAAGTCATGGCGGAGAAGAGATCTACCATGAAGCTTGAGAGAAGCAACTTTATTTAGCTGCGAACATACACGAACATTGAACGTGCTTTGCACTTCTCGGTATTACAATTTCAAACATGATTTACTCTACAGTTTCAAAACTAGCTGTACAGTTTTAGTCTATAAATACCTGGTTTGATAGTACTTTTATATTAGTGTCACATAGTTTCATATACAGTTAATGGAGGTTTTATCTATGTACATATTTTTTAATGTAGAGATCACGAGACAATAAAATATTTTTTTATATAAAAGAATTTAATATAAATTTGTTTCAATAAATAAATATTCCTTAGATACATTATAGCGCTGTGCACGCAAGGTCTCAATTGTCGTAAGGAAAGAAAACAAGTCAAAAGCTGAAGTTTGTAGAACATTTATCTCCCATCTTCCTCATGGAGAGCTGCAACCTGCCTTATTTCTCTCTCTCTTGGTCTTCCCGATGGAGAAGTCATGGAAGAGTGATTCTCCCGCCTCTACGTCTAGGAAAGCTCTCCCTCACCACATACTTTGACCTTAGTAAGGACTGGGATGGCAAAATACCTGTGCCGTGTCAAGCTTTGTCGCTGCTCCCACGCATAGATACAGTGTGGTCTTAGACGAAGTCACAGAGATTCAATGGTCGACGGTGGCTCCTAACGGCTAGGCCTCCCGTATGGCTCGATCCCACCAATGAGGATGCTTCTCCCTTTTTGAGCTTGACATCATTCTTGTCCTTGGCTCTTTGAATTTTTTTTATATAGTGAGGACAAAGGTCCTAGAAGAATGTGGATGGTTGTGCCTCAACACTGTACATCGTGAATCTCTTTGCTCTTGACTGTTAGATTGAGCCCAGTCAATAGTTAGATTTGCTTCTTAGCTCTATTTCAAATTTGGCATACTATATAATATAATATAGATACGAGGAACGGGCATATATATATATCATTATACGGAGTGCAGGCTCCCAAAATTCCTTCTAAACCTAGAAAACTACCCGACGAGCAGCCAGAGAAATTCCTTTAATCCTCAAGTCTTGTTTAGCGTCGAGGAGCATGTCAGTAACGTGATGCACGTTTGTTGATAAGTCAAGCTTATTAGTTACTATTACTAAATTGAGTGCTTTCGTGCGAGTTGTACATGGCCAGCATGCATGCATGCATGTTCTTTGACAGACAATCATGTGGCTGCCCTGCTTAATCTATACAATGTTAATGGATATATATATGTCTCAACGATACCCGTCCAGGTCATACGCCTACTTAAAAATTCGGTCGCGTGTATCATGCCAACTTGTCCTATCTTGTTCGTAACCTATCAGTTTGATAATAAGAAAGATAGGCGGAAGAAAGTCTTCCTCTGAATATTGTCCAGATGAAAATGATGGCCTGAATGATCTATAAATGGTGGCAATCTTTGATGAATGGTATCGAAAAAAAAATCTGACCACATCAAAACAGGTCGAACAAAACAGCTAGGAAGCAACTGACAAAATGCCCAGGTTAGCATGAAATTCCCTGAGCCATCAATGGATGTAGGCATCTAGCTAGTTCTTGTACAACTCCTATGAGCAGAAGGTGTACACATGCAGTTCTTTTCATGCATGCATGTCCTATTCGTTTGCCAGGTAGTAAAAATCGTTTTCTACTGAGCCCGAGCAGTTGACGTGTGTGTGCAAGCTGCCGCTATATACAACTCGCCCGACCGTTTCGTTGCGCCAGAAGCTATCAGCCAGGCAATTAACTTTCCTGACCCTCCGCGACGATAGGAGACACTTCAAATATCTTGACGCGGTTAGTGACGACAAATAATTGGAGGTATATGTGCAATGACATTAACATAGAACCACACGGATCATTTTATTTTGTAATACAAATCTGCGCAGAGGAGTCTAATTAAGTTGGCATTAAGAACGTCAGAATTAGTCTACAGGATTTATACGGAACCGGTTTATGCAAAAATAATTATAAAATTCATGCGTTTTTTTAGGGGAACATATCCATAAATGTTCACATGACTTATTTCTCTACACCTTCTGCTCACTATTGTTTGTCGACAAATGTCCAATTCGAACTAAATAGCTCCATGCAGCAAACTACAATTAGTTATAGCGCAGTTGCAAGATTAACGTAATATAAAAAATTGTTCTATTATGTAGCTACTTTGCCAAGTTGGCATCTTACACACCACGCCATTTACATCGGTTACTTACTCTCAGCTATCTGTTTATGGCATTTGCTAACTACTCGGCCCTGCGTCTCGATTTGAGTGTCCACTGTTGAGGTACATGCACTAACTAATTAATTTACCAAAAAGCTTAAACTGATAAAAAAAAATAAAATGTACTTGTATTCACCTCCCAAATGCAATTCTTTTTGTAGAATTATGACTAATCCTACGAAATTCTAATAATCAAAGCTGTTCAAGGATGTTGCGCTTCTGAAATAGTATTCACTGTTCATGGTATTTTGCCGTTTCGGTGTTCTTTCTCCTAATGCTGTAAATAACTCATTTTCACCTTGTATCCCTGATCATGTACAATACATTTTTTACTCCTTAATATATGGCAAGCACAGCTGCTGCATTTCGCAAAAAAGAGAGAAAAAAAACTGGTCGTGAGTTCATCTGGCATATTAGTTTTAATGTGCGCAAAAGGGCGACGATATATTTTATTTTATTATCTAAAAAGACAAGTGGATAAAATTATCATGACGCATCCAATGGGTTGATCTAGTGGAAACCCTAGGGTTACCCGGTGTATATCAGCTCGACCATATACAAAAGAGGCACTACTACAGAAACATATATTCAAGACACTTCATCACACACGGTTCATTAACACCATTTTGATGAGACTAATCATAGAAGGTTTTAGACGGAATGCACATCACACACTTTTTTAAACCACATATGATATGTTTATATTGGTCTGGTCTAACAAGGCCTAGCCCAATCGAGGATATAAACCCTAGCAGCCGAAGCCCTGACCCTAAGGCACCGTCCATCGATTCCCCCTCCTCCCGCTCAACTGAGCCACTCTCCTTAGCTTCCTCTGCTGCTCAACCAAGCCAGTCCTTAGCTTTCCCTCCTTTTCTCCTCCTTTCCTACCACTGCGGCGTCCTCAATCGAGGTAGTGCTCCGTGGAATCCAAGATGGCCACACTGGTGATGGCCAACAGCGATGCTAGTAGCCATGCATGCCAGCCGGCACCGATGACCGTGCCGCCTCGTCGTTGCTCGTCGGCCTACGCCCACATCATGTCTACGTCACACGATCTGCCTGGGTCCTCTGTTGGAGTGACAACATCGTTGAGGTCCTGCACGATGTCCCTGCTGCCGAGGACAACACGTCCCCCTCCCTAATTTGCTGCCCAAGGTTGGATCAGGCGATGGTGGCGTCCCCAAGCTTAGGACTACCAGATTTGATGGCGGTGCGTCGTCCCCGAGGTTGGGGCAACCAGATCCGGTAGCAGCGCATTATCCCCGAGCTCAGGGCGACCGGATCCGACGGTGGCGCGTCATCCTTGAGCATAGGGCATCTCAAGGAGCTTAGAGGCATCTTGCCTGAGAAGCGGTGGTGGTCATGATGGATGGCCAAGGTGGCATGCGAGTGGCCGTAGAGGATGGCTGGTGAGGTGGCTTGCGGGTGGCCACGGGGATGACCGGTGAGGTGGCGTGTGGGTGGCTGCGGGGATGGCCGTGGCTTTTCTTTTTTGTAATTAGGCATTACAGGCTGTTTCCACAGACGGTTTGTAAAAACTGTCTATGATAAATTTTTGATATCATACACCACTATGTGCAGAGAGTAAGAAAACCGTATCTGATGACGTTTTTTTACCCATTTGTGATATGGTCCTATGTGGTAGTGCGGCCTCTCCTGAGTCCCGTATGTACTGCACGTACATACCAAACACAAAATTCCAACCATATACTATCATGGTATGAGGTACAAAACAAACTAGTAACTACCTTACAACTAACCTTCCTAACCAAATTAAATGATGAATAGATATGAGCACAATAGAAAAGACAAATCCTGTCCGATGGTTGTCGTCTTGATCAATGAGCTACTGCAAAGTACAGGAACGACGTCCTCTTGTCAAAGGATCCGTTCCAGATGCAACGAAAAGCGCAGTCCAGAGAGGGCCTCTTCCTGTTGGAGTTTGCTGGAAATAGTTGACCTAGAAAGCGCATCTAGGATCGGGACGCATCAAAAGATCGAACTGGAGGCTTCTCCATGCCGTATTGCTGTCGCTCCGACTAAGGCGGCCGGCTCATGTGCATGCTCGACTCACGCATTTTTCACGATCCATTCCAGATGGATCCTTGCCTTTATTTTGTTCCCCCAAAAAGAGAAAAAATCTTGTCATTTGTCATCTATGGGCTAAATACGCCACAATTTCTCGGAGGAGCTGCAACTGATGGCATGGTCCCTGTGTGTGCGACAATTACCCCCGAGCAGATTGAGGAGGTGGGTTGTACCACAAACCATGCACGGTTGAGGGAAACCGGACTATCTGTCCTCTGGTACTGGTGGTCAGGTCTATAGATAGATAGAGACAGGTGGCCAAAAGGTAGAAAGATCTCGATCGGGCGATATACTGAAGGCGACCAGGCCAGGGGATATCCCAGACTAGGTGCTCGATCCTTCCCCGTATCGCCGTGGCCGGCCACAAGCGTCTCATCTCATCTGCATGCCCGACTAGGACTTAGAGGAACCTAGCTAGCTAGTTTCCTCGCCTTTAGGAAGCGTTGCAATCACGGACTAATCAAGCAATATTCAAGGAACGTACGTACGGCACGGTATGGTACTATCCACCGGGCTCATGTGATTATTAGAGGGGGCATAACATAAAGCACGTACCCGGCCCAGGTGGAAGGACTCAGCGGCGACGGCGAGCGGCACGGCGGCCAAGAGAGGGAAGAGCTTCGTGCCCAGGAACACCTCCTTTAGCTGCCCCAACGCGCGCCGCACCCTCATCCGCGGCCGTGGCCGCGGCGGCGACGTCTCCGGCTTCTTCCGCCCCGAGGAAGTTTCCTCCTCCTCTGCCGCCGGCTTGCCGGCGGCCAGCAGGCCGCTCTCCAGGAGGTGGTCGCCGCCGCCGTTGATCTCCGGCGGCGCCATATATATCGGTCGGAACAAACTCGCAACAAAACTAACCGACGACGCGCGAGATCAAGCGCGAGCCGAAATATTTCTCACGCGGGTTGCGGTGGAGAGGTACGGTGTTGGGTGGAACTAGAAACATATATATCGAAACGAAAACCGGCCGCGCTGATTTTTTCTATTATCCCTGATTTTTTTTGACGACGCGAGGAATGTTGACTCGTACGTACCCGCTGTGTGTAATGTCGCATTTCGATCGGACTAACAGTAACAGCAGCGTTTCGTTATAAGTTTCTTTTAAGAGAAAGTCAAATGTACCAATGGACAGGGGGCATCGATGTAGGTGAGCACATATGGCTGGGTGGTTTCACATGGATCGGTCATAAATAAATTGTTATGGGAGCTTTCGTGCAAGTTTAACATGTGGTACGTTTCTTTTATGAAGGATGAAGGATGCACGCATGTGAGACGTTGGAAGTTAGAACATGGAGGTGGTATAAATTGGGAGCCCCTATCCACTCCTGGACTCCTGAGTCACCTAGGAGCGACCTGGGAGGCCAAAACCTAGAACTGCCGCCAGCTCCTTGGAGGCGTCATTGTGGAGCTCCGAGGGTCTTGTTCTCCGGGTGAAAACATCATATCAAGCTTGCCAGATCAAGCGACGATGGTCTCTTTGATGCCACTCTGTAAGGCCCGAGTTTCTAACACATTTTAAAACACTGAAATTAGGTCCTTATTAAAACTTTAAATATTCTTATCTACATTTTGGCACTTGTGATCCCTTCGCATCATGCCGAATAACTAAAACCCAACGTCATATGTATATGTGCATATACGTAGACGGAATAGTTTCCTGAAACCACCTACTCAAAACTTCCCCGAAATAAGAAAACTATATGCAGCATATATGCAAGGACCCAAAACCCTAATTCACCTCTCCCCCGATGACTCGAACAAACCCTAATCCTTCTTTTCCCCCAACACGAGACCAAACCCTAAACACATATATGCACATATATATGAAGGTCCGAGAAGCCCTAATTCCTTTCTCCCTCGAAGGTTTTTATCGGAACCCTATTCTCTATCTCTCTCCCCCGACACAAGGATAAACCCTAGCGACATTATACCAACATAGGAGCACATGTCCAAGGTTGATATACCAGTCACCCATGAGGGCCCACCTGCCATAAATATGGGCCCCACCCCTTTAAACCCTAAAAATACTTCTTTTCCTAATTCTTTCCTTTTAAAGTAGAAACCCTAATCTTATCATTTTATGTGCTTTCTTTGCTAAAAAAATTATGCAAAAATTCTAAAAAATACTTGAGACCTGTCTTCACCTTGTTATGAAGAAAGATAAAGAACTACAGTGCAAATATTTTGAATAGCATCCAAAATACAACTTAGGGCAGAAAATGCAATTGTACTACAGCACCTAGATATACTCTTCAGAAAATTACACAAAAATTCCATAACATGGGGGGGGGGATCCAGTAACTCAATTATGCAAAAATGCTAACAGCTCCAGTTCACAGATTTTGAGAATTTTCTGTCGAACACTTCTGCCATTTCAAGTCAATTATCGCTTTGACCTATCTAAAAGTTGTGCCAAGCCATGGGGAACTTTTCCTAGCCCCTCTAGTACCTCAAGAACCTAACAATGCTAGAGATCCATTCAGTCAAGGCTGCCCTTGCTCGTTATCATCCTCAACGTTGGCAATGTCAATGTTGGCATGCACTTTCCGCTTACTTTTGGTTTGTCACTTCGGTATTCCTTGGTCCTATACCCTGTTCCTATGCCCTAGCACTCCTGTGACATGAAATGACAAGTGAAAACATGCTAGGCACGACCTAAGCTCAATGATATGCAAGTACTGGTGGAGCCAAGTGGATAAGCAAAACAAAATGCATTAGGTCTCTTGGGACAAGATGTCGAAACCAAAAAAGGATGGAGGGTTGGGCTTTAGGGATTTACACTCCTTCAATCTAGCTATGTTGGCTAGACAGGCCTGGAGAATTATACAATACCCTTCATCACTATGTGCTAGAGTGCTTTCAGCAAAATACCACCCAGGAAAATCAATTTTGGAAGCTACCGTAAATAATGGCATCTCTTATGCGTGGCGTAGCATTCTGAAAGGAGTGGAGTTACTGAAAAGGGGCATTATATGGAGAGTTGGAGATGGGGAGAGTATTAAGATATGGACGGATCCCTGGATCCCAAGAGGAAGCACAAGAAGGGTCATATCACAGAGAGGAAACAATCTTATAACTAAGGTGGCCAAACTGATTGATCCGAGCACAAACTCGTGGGACGTGGAATTAGTACAACAAACGTTTATGTCAGATGATGCAAAGATTATCTTGCAAATCCCCATTCATGAACACTCTGAGGACTTTATAGCCTGGCACTTTGATAAAAAGGTATATTTTCTGTGAAATCTGCCTATAAGGTGGTAGTAGACACTAGAGATCGTGAATCTTCGTCAGGACTGACATCTTCCTCTAGTGTAGATGGAGAAAACAACAAATTTAATTGGAAGAAACTATGGAAATTGCCCCTTCCAGGCAAAGTGCTGCATTTCCTATGGCGAGTGACAACCTACAGCTTACCCCTATGTATGAAGCTACATCACAGAGGTATACAAACGGACACTCGCTGCCCTTTGTGCTTCAGATTTGATGAAGATGGAGGTCATTGTTTCCTTAAATGCAAAAAAGTAAAGGGCATTTGGAGACATGTTCATCTTGAACATGTCAGGCTCCGGCTGCTTCCATGCTCTGATTCATTTAAATTCATGGAAGAAATCCTTAATCTAAATGAGGAAGAAAAGCTAAAAACATGCCTTCTCCTTTGGCTATGGTGGCACTAGAGGAATAAAGCTAATGCTAGAGATGCAATTAAATCAAATGATGAGATTTCCTTCTCAATTAATATTCATCTTGCCAATGCCTTGAATGGTCTACACGGAAGCAAATGTACAGGGCAAACTACTACCCCAAAGTGGACTCCACCCCCAGCTGGTGTACTGAAGATAAACACAGATGGTGCCTTCCACGTGAAGAACTATTCAGGAGGTTGGGGCTTCACTATCAGAAATGAAGAAGGAATGCTAATCGCGGCTGGAGTAGGAAACTTGGAGCGTGTAACAGATGCGCTGCATTCAGAAGCTTTGGCGATGCTTCATGCCGTAAATGCATCTATTCAAATGGGGTGTCAACGGGTGATATTTGAAACTGACTCCATAATGTTGAAACAAGCTGTCACCTTCGATGCTTATGATCTTTCTCAATTAGGTGCTGTTTTCAGAGACATCAAATTTCAGTTTAGAGTTGGGTTGTCTGATGTATGTGTTAAACACTGTCAAAGAATGTGTAATCAAGCCGCGCACACTTTAGCTGCGCATGGCACGGTCATGAGTGTAGGCACCTGTGAAATTTGGCTTGGCCAATTTCCAAACTTTGTATCAGACTGTGTTGCTGACGATCTGTCCAGCCATTCTATATAATGGAATGCAGATGTGTTCCTTTCAAAAAAGAAAACACGCCAGGCACGCTAGGACAGTCACCATGCCAAAGTGAGCATGCCCCGGACACGCACTGGCCACGTCCCGGGGTGAGCACCTCATGCCCCGAGGTGAGCATCCCACGATCTCCGATGCCTCGGAGCAGCTCGTCGCGCCAGCCTTCTCCAGGACCTTCCCCATGACATCCTCATCAGCTGCCACCTCACTGTCCCTGCCCAGACCCCCACCACGGCCATCCCCATCGACTCCGGCGGTCGACCACGCACCCGTGCAGGCGTCCTGTGCCAAGCCCCGCCTAGCTGCAGCCCTACCATGCTCTAGCACTCCGGGGCCTCCCTCTTGACCTCCCCTTCGTGTGCCAACAAGCAGAGACCAGCACGGGGGCCCCTCTCGCCATACGCGACACCTACAATGGCCCTGACACCATGTCCCCGAGCTCCCAGCCTATATAAGGGCCTCCGAGCTCCCTTTTTCTTCTCCACTCACCTCCCTCCTTCCTCCTCTAAGCCCAGCTGTTTACAGCAGAATTTGGCTTTGAGATTTATCCAGTTGGCCAAATTAGTATTGCGGTTGGAAGTTGAAATAATGGACTAACAAGCTGTGGCTTTAGTGTTAAACTTTTTATACAGGCTTGACTATTGCAGCATCCCAAACAGAACCTCCTGACACCGAGCACCAGCGCGCCCGCATCCCCGAGTACTGGTGTTCCCGAGTACCTGCGACCCCGTTTCTGAGTACTCACGTCCCCGAGTACTGAGTGGATCAACTCGGGAAACCGAGTGATTTCCCCGAATACCAGGACATCGTCCGGATCGACTTGGGACCCGAGCAGCCCGTGTCCCTGAGTACTAAGGTACTCGCAGAGGTCCCCGAGACCCGCATAGACCATTTTGACCTCGAATATTGAAAACAGGTCGCGACGCCACTGAGTTGATGGGTTGATACATCAAGTCGGCCGCATCCAAGTCTGCTTCCGACAACAGAATCTTCGACTTGAAGATATCAGAAGACTTCAACTTGGGAAACAAGGAACTGCGGAGAATCACAAAGGAGAGTTAATCATGGATTCGGGAAGGCACTCGTATACAAGAAGGAGTCCTGGTTCAAAGGTGGTTACGGGTTATATGTACGTTAGGATCAGGATCCTTTAAATAAGGAAAGGTTGCATATCTGTATTTGGTTAGAATCAGGAGTCCCGATCTCCTACGGAAAGACCAGCTGCTCTATAAATATGTAAAGGGTGACGGCCGATTGATATATCCAACAATCGACACAAATCAATCTATTACCTTTGCCTTTTACCTTTCTATTCTTAGCAGTAGATCTTTGCTGTTTTGCACTGAAAAACAGTCGTTCCTTCTTCACGAAAGTAAGAAGATCTTTGTTGCTTTGCTCGAAAAACAATCGTTCGTCATACACGAAAGTACGATAGTTATCCACCCTTTGTTGCTTTGCTCAGAAAGCAATCGTTTATCATACACGAAAGTACGGTTGGCGACTCCACTTACCTAGGTGTTCCGCGGATCCAATTTTTGTGTGAACACAATTGGTGACTCCGCTGGGGACAGAAGAAAACTCCACAATGAACACCGACTCCCAAGATGGAAGCATCGTCAACACCGACAACATCATCGCCGTTACACTCGACAATTTATCCGAAGATGAACGACGAGAAGTCGAGCGCCAACTCAAAGAGGAGCAGGCGGAAATACTCCGGCAGAAGTTGGCCGGCTACCAGAAGACAAGGAACAGTGTCATCAAAAAGGCAGTCGTACCAAGTCCTTCCTCTACGCTCAGAACCGAGGTGAGTAAATCGACTTGTTCGGAAGATATTGCTCATCTAATTGACATGTCGGTAGCTAGCAAGTATTCCTCTGATCTGAGTAATACAGCACAAACGCTCGCCCAATCGGTAAGCAGCCGATTAGAAAATTTCAAAGAGGAGTTCCACAAAGAGTTGGAGAGTAGTTTATCGCGTCAGGTTCGGTCAATAGTACTACAAGTTAACGATGAGCATCGGGATAAAAGACCAACGTTGCCTGATATTACCCGACCCAATAGCCTGATGAACGCCACTCCCATAATCGCTCCACCCATCATCTCGACTTCGGTTCCTCAAGGGCTTATGGGTAATAACCGAAGTCTTGATGTCAGTGCCAACGCCCCACAACCATATTATCAGACAGTGGCGTATGGTGCACCATCTGTGCCACCTCTCGGTACCGGGTTTCTTCATGGGCCGCTACTAGATTCATATTTTGACGCGTCTCCGCAGCAAGTCCAACCTTCGGTGCCAAAGCCGACTTCAGCGCCTCTGGCCAATGAGAGTTTTAAAGACCAGCTCGCTAGGATATTAAAAGAATTGGTTTAGAGCCTAAGGGCACGATACGTGCCTATCACAAGCCGTATCCTGAGTATTTTGATTCAACACCGTACCCCCGCGGGTTCAAGATTCCAGATTTTGTTAAATTCACAGGGGAAGATGGTCGGACCACTCTCGAGCACATAGGTCAATTTTTAGTGCAGTGCAGTGAAGTCGGCACATCAGATATATTTAGGGTGAAATTATTCCCTTTATCCTTGTCCGGAACAGCATTTACTTGGTTCACGTCGCTTGCTCCTATATCCATTTTCTCGTGGGCACAGTTGGAGTAGAGGTTTCACGACTACTTCTATAGCGGCGAGACCGAGCTTAGGCTCTCAGATCTGACAATGGTTAAGCAAAAGTACAATGAATCGGTTTATGATTATATCAAAAGGTTTAGGGGAGTTAAGAACCGGTGCTTTAGTTTGACCATAGCCGAGAAAGATCTGGCTGACCTTGCTTTTTCAGGGTTACTTGCTCATATTAGAGATAGGCTAGAAGGGCATGAGTTTGCGGATATTAATCAAGTCTTGCAGAGAGCATTAGCACAAGAAAACCGTGCTAAGGAGGTGAAGCAATATGGCCGGTTTGGAGATAATAAGAACAAGAGCAAGGAGAAACCTGCGGTTAACACGATAGCACATGACGATGACTCGGCTAGTGATGATGACGTCGATATATGCATAGCCGAGTGGGTTCAGACACCCAAGTCGAAACCATTTGCATGTTATGCTTTAAAACCTACACCTACTCGGAAAGAGGAGATTAAGTATACCTTTGATGTTAGCAAGTGTGATAAGATTTTTGACATGCTCCTGCAAGGAAATCTTATTCGAGTAAGGGAAGGACATGTAGTCTCATCGGCAGATGACTTGAGCAAAAGAGCTTATTGCAAGTGGCACAACTGAAAGTGCATCCAGTCCCAAGGAGAGTGGAAGGATGATTATCTAGCCCTAAGGTTTGGTTTTGATGGTTAATGGCAACCCTCACCTGTATCTAACGTTTACAATGAGTGTGAACAGGAGTTTAGATGAACAGGTGATCGATCAAGACAACATCTGACTGATGATGAGGCCAAAAAAAAGAGCAAAGAACCGTGAAGGTCAGAAGGGCTAGCTGAGCTAGTCTCCTGAGGCTCAGTTGCGAGGAAGCCGAGGCTGTGCTCGAGGGCAAGCGAGGTGATGGTGGCTTGATGGAGTTCAAGGACCATGACTGCAAGCTGGATAAGACCTGGAGGAGCTAGGAAGCTAGTGGATCTGCATCAAGGGGTTCGCTGTGCGTGTTCAAAGGGCTATCATCTTTAGTTATTAGCTTGGAACCAGTGCCAAGATTCTGAGCGAGCTGGTCAGTGGCAGTGGTGAGTCCATTGTCCTCCTGAATCAGTTTAAGGCTTGTAGTGAGCCGGCCTGTGTTGTGCTCAGGTGCTGCCTGAGGCAACCGAGTCCACCTGAGTTTGGCATCTGAGACTCAGGTGGGTAGCTCAGCCGTGGCTAGTAGGTTACCAAGTGTATGTTAGCTGAGTCTCAGATAGGTTTGTCTGGTGGCTCTTTGTCTGACGTGGCATGAGGGTAACGGCTAGCTGCCAGGGACCCTATAAATAGGGAACCTGGGGAGGTTTCGACCTCAACCTTTACCTCTACCATAGCAAGCACCCTGCTGTTGCAAGAAAGAGCTCTTAGTCTCCGAGAGAGCGTTGCCTGCTGCATCCACCGTGAGAGAGAGTTGCTTTACATCTTGAGTGCTTCAGAACTGAGAGAGTTCATGGTACTGGTTCCTCCAAGAGACTGAGAGAGCTCTTGGTGTTCGTCTGCTCCAAGACCGGGAAGTTGGAGTCGTTGGTGAGCAAGCCAAGTCTTGTGTGGCTGCCTCCAAGTGTCTGTGAAGGCGATTTGGGTCTGCCTGTCTTGCTGCGGTGAGATCAAAAGGATTCCACACAAGATAAGTGAACGAGGAAAGAGCATGGTTCAGTGCCGGCTGTGAAAGCAGCTTCCTCAACAGAGATATACCACTTTGCATAGAGTGGGAACTTTGGTAAAACAAATCTCTGTGTCTACTTGTTCGTTTGCATGATTTGTTTTTACCTGTGCAGATATATATATAACACTCTCTGCTGCACACAACTGAGTTTCCCACCTGAGACTCAGTTGACACACAACTGAACTGCCTATCTGATGCACACAACTGAGTCACGCACCTGAGACTCAGTTGACACTCTCTAGTCTTTGTTTTTCCTGCATGTTATTTGAGTTATCTGCCTGAGTGTCAGCTGCCTGTTTCAGTTGCCTGTACCTAGCTAGGATTGACCTATTTAATTTAAGTAAAGCCCATTAGGTCTAGAATTTTATAGAGCCGACCTATTCACCCCTCCTCTAGTCGACTCCCGAGATCCTTTCAACAACTCTTTCTCTCATGCTACTAATGACTGTAACGTGTTTCGTCGACAGGTGCAATCGGCCATCAATGACGGACGATTGACATTTGCTCAGAGTACCAAGATGAAACTCGACAGTGATCCTTTTCTGATCAATGTGATCGACTTGGAGAAGAAAAAAGTGCTAATTCGGTCAGACCAGGCCGAATTGGCAAAGGGGAAGAACGTCATCATTGACGATGATGTTGCTCCAAGGATGATCAAACCAAAAAATCCAGAAGTCAGGATTTGGAAGTCAACCAAGGAAAGGGGCAAGTCGCAAAGCCAAAGCTGACAGTGAAACAACTGCTGGGCAAATACACGTCGTGCGCTTCCGACAGTGTGTTCACTCGGCTCAAAAACACTAAGCGCCCCAGGTCACCTCCACGACCAGGGTTCGATGCTCCCGAGTACTGGCAAGGAGGCCCATATGTTCTACCACCATACTTCATGATAGGCCCGGCTTATTGGGGGTGTGCGCCTCCTTTCTGTCTGCAGCTCCCTCCATGGGGTTTCAATCCCTGGGCCCCACATCCCGTTGGACCAATCGGCATTGCCCAGCTAAGTTGGATCCCGCCAAGGCCCGAGTTCAGGGAACACCCATAGGGGAAGAGGACTCGGTTTAACCCAAGAGCCGGGTCACCGAGTGAGATTGCCAATTGTCATAAGGAACTCGGCGTACAGAGATACTCGGCGGCATCCGGAGGAGCTCAAAGAGACAACTCGTCGGTCAAGCGCGTTTGGTGCCGGTCAAGCGTGACGAGTCCAAATCTGGCAGCACCATAGTGGCCCAGCTCGCGCCCGACTCGGATGAGGCAGGTGTTACCCGAGTTCCGGAGGCGAATCGACACCAACGATCCACCGTGTCAATCAACCTACAGAGCAACTCGGCGTCACCAACGGGAACCCGGCGGATACAGTTTGGCACGATAGACAACTCGGACCTTCCAGAGTCCCGCAGCGCAGCTAAACCCGGTGTGACGAAAAAGCAAGTCAGCAACATCAAGTCGGTTGAGCCAGGAACAAAGCCGAAGCCTCAATGGTGCCCTACAGGACTCACGCATACTCAGAAGCGGAGGGTACAGTGATTGCGAGTACTTGAACTTAGAGAGGAGCTAGTCGAGAAGAAGCGCGACGAGTGGTTCAACCGAGCGAGGCCGATGACTCCAGCAAAGATGACTTGGAAAGAAAAGCGCATAGCTAAAGAGGAAGCCTATGCTGTCAGTAGTGATGGCAGGGAAATACCTGCCGACATGGATATCAACATGGTGTTCGAGTTGCCCATGGATTTTCGGGCACCCGAGTTAGAGATCGCAGAACTCGTACTCGGTCCGAAAAATGCTACGTTTGAGAAACCAGAGAAACCTGGACAGCACCTGAAGCCATTGTTCATCAAGGGTCACATCAATAGAAAACCTATCGGCCACATGCTCGTTGACGGCGGCGCTGGAGTCAACATTATGCCTTTTTCGGTTTTCTCCAAGTTAGGCCGAAAGGAGTCCGAGCTAATGAAGACCAACATGGGGCCCAGTGGGTTCTCAGGGGAGTTATCCGAGGCCAAAGGCATATTGTCTGTAGAACTTACAGTCAGGAGCAAAACCTTGCCGACTGCTTTTTTCGTAGTCGACGTCAAAGGCTGATATAACGTGCTTTTGGGACGTGATTGGATTCACGCCAATTGTCGCATCCCCTCGACCCTGCATCAATGCCTGATCCAGTGGGTAGATGAAGAGGTCGAAATTATAGAAGCAGACAACTCGGCTTGCATCGCTCTTGCTGAGACAACGGTTGATTGGCAACATGGCGACATGAGGTGCCTATCGGGTAGGAACTTATCAAATTACGACTACATCAGTATCGGTAGGGATGGTTTTGTACCGATACAGGCACAGCCAGCTTGTATAGCTCGGCTTAATGATTTATCTTTGTAAAATGAATAAAGAAGATGGCATTAAGTGGCTGCAAAAGCGCACTGAAGAGTATCGTTCCGGGAAGAACGATATGCATGAAACCATTGAAGACCTTGATGATATGGAGAAACTCGGACCAGGATTCTCGTCGGCCGACCCGCTTGAGGAAGTCGACATTGGTGATGGAAGCATTCCTCGACCTATGTTCGTTAATGCCAATATGGAAGTCGGTCATAAGAACGAGGTACGCGCGCTACTTAAAGAGTTTGTAGACTGCTTTGCTTGGAATTACACTGAAATTCCTGGGTTGAGTAGAAGTCTAGTCGAGCACAAAGTACCCATTAAGTCGGGGTTCAGGCCACACAAGCAACCACCTAGGCGTTTCAACCCTAATTTGTATGATCGTATCAAAGAGAAAGTCGATCGGTTGGTAAAAGCCGGATTTATTCGCGTGATAGGTATGTCGGGGACGATGTGGATCTCAATATCGTGCGGTCGAGAAGAAGAACACTGGAAAAAGTAGAGTATGCATAGACTTAGAGATCTGGAACAAGGCTACCCCATAAGACGAGTATCGACCACTGCAATAGGTCCGACTATGCTAGTAAATGATGCCTCCGGGCACAACGTGATTCGCTTCTTAGACATGGCAGATGTCAGGCGGGTTATAATCAAATTTTATATGGCCGAAAGTGACCATGTTTAAGACTGCCTTTCGCGATGCTGGTTTATGTCGGGTTGTCTTCGAGTGGAGTTGTCATGACATTCGGGTTGAAGAAGTGCGCGGTGGCCCACATATCCAACGGGCTAGAACTTACACTCTGCATGATCTTCTGGGCATTGTTGTTGGAAGTCTACATTGATGATGTCGCTGTCAAGTGAGATCGGGATTTGGTCTATCATGTAGACCGACTGCAGATTGGACCGGTGAAAGAATGCGTGCCCTCCCTCCTGTAAGGACGGTTCGGGTAGGGTTAAAGATGAATCACTCAATGTGTGCCTTTCCTGGAGTATCGGCTGGCAAACTGCTTAGGGTCATAATCATGAGACATGCATAGAATGTCGACCGAAGCAGGTAGAAAGGCCCACACTCAGGAAGTGAGAAGACCCACATGCAAAAGGTGATTGTCCGAGTCTATTAGAAAAATATAATATACTTAGACGACTTATATCATAACCTGGCGCGGGAGGATTGAATCGTTTGTCCCTTTACTTCGGCTAAAGCATGAAGCCGGAGTTCACTTGGGGGCGGGAGGCAGTTGCAGCAGGATGCTTTCAATAACATTAAGAGATACTTGTCGAGTCCTCCGTGTGCTCGAGCACCCAGAGGCGGACGTGTGCTGTGCGTTCAGATTGTACATTGCTGCCAGACATAGGTGATCACGGCGCTCGGGCTTTGTAACTCGAAGGAGAGTCGACAAGCAAGGAAAGAATCGCATATCGCATATATGAGTCGTCAGCCTGCTCGTGACACCGAAAGCTTCGGTACGTGTTCGTTGAGAAGTTATCGCTGGTCTTGTTCTATGCCATGTACCAAGTTCCTGCATTATCTGCTTGTTCGAGTCTACATTGCGTGGTAGCTGCGCGAAGCCGCACGTAGTCATAATATGATGCGTGCAACAACCAGATTCTTAGCGGTGAGCTTCGGGAACGACGAAATGATTATGCATTGAAGGAGATATGATACTGACATATGAGCGCTCGTTGCGCTCCATGAAGAGGTCAAGTGCGTCGCCGACTTCATGTTGATCATAGGTTAGAGTATGAGGGAGCGTGATTAGATTATGTTAGCATACGTGCCCGTGGAGGGCTTTATTTTGAGATCGTGTTGTAGTCAGAAGTGGGCGAGGCTATCGCAATGTTTAATATTCACGGAAACAATGTTGTTGTATGAGCATCGGTGCGACTAGAGTATCACTTGCACTATATAACCAGGCAGAGTATGAAGAGGCGCTGCTGTTGGTTTGCAAAACTTAGTCGATCTGGGCGTAGAGCCGTAGCATGCCATGTTCACTGCTAGTAGGTCAGACAGAGCTAATGGAGAATTCCAGTGTTATGACGCGCTAGAATAGATTACTCTAGACGATGTTTCGTGATATAATCAAGGCCCTAGATGACTATTCACTATCAGTCCATGTGCCCCTAGGAGAAGATAGATTCTAGAGCGAAACTTTTCTAGCACAGCAAGCATATCCGCGGTATCAATGTCGGACAGAGGAACATGCTTCATATCAAAGGAAACGATGTCTAGTGCTGCAGAGGCAAGGCCGACTGTTTGAAGTCGAGGCCGCACTTGGTCGGAAGCTCGAAGCCGACTCGCCTAGAAGCGGCTACCGACTCGTAGGCACTAGTTCAGAGTACAAGCGATCACAAAGTAGCGAGTAGTCGAGCAGGCAACCTAGAATTTAATGATTGGAGAGTACCCTAGCTCGTTATTTGAAGATCCGAGTCAAACAAGGGATAGTGAAGATCGGCACCGGCAAGCTATAAAATACCCCGTGTTTGAACGACAAGTATATCGCGAACCAATAAATGGAGTAGTGTTAAAAATGTTTGGGTACCAAACCAGTCGAGAACAGCCATGGGGGGAAGTACATGAAGGAATCTGTGAGAACACACAGTCGGCTCCTAAGATGTAATGGTTATACAAAGAGCATGGCTTCTATTGGCCGACGATGTTGGAAGATTATTTTCGATATTATAGAGGATGTGAAGGCATGTTAGAAATTTGGAAATATACAATTGCGCACCGCGGCTTATTGATGACACCCTATTGTAACGACGGTGGCATTTAGAGGATGGGTTTAGGAATTTTACCGGGCATAAATACATCCGCGTCATCGTCAGTGGGTCATCGTTTCGTCCTTGTAGGCTACAGATATTTCACTAAAGTGACTGAAGCAGTTCCTTGAGGGAACATGACTCACAGAGAGGTGATTAGTTTTGTGTGGAGTCATATTATTCAATAGGTTCGGCATTCCTCAGACTTTGACACCACTGATCAGAGGTGCTTCGTTTATGTTGCACCAATATCGTGAGTTGCCGAGTCTTTGGAGTCAAAATTGTGAAAACTCGTCGCCCTATTAGCTCCAGACAATGGACAGGCCGGTCTGAACAAAACACACTGATTAAGTATAAAGAAGAAAATTGAAGAGCATCCAAAAAGCGTGGCATGAGGCTTATTCGGAAGCTTATGGGTCATCGGATAGCTCAGCAGGGGCACCCGAGTAGGGAGTAGTGACGCCGTTATGAGTTAGGTTAGTAATGATCAAGAGGCAGTGCTAACTTATAGAAAATTAATTTACAAGCTCTTAGAGGTAAAACCAGCCAAAATGACTTTGTCGGGCTTGTAGATACAAATAACTTGATGGTTGGACAGGATAGATGAAGTCTCAGAAGAAAGGCCTGTAAAAGCTTAGGGAGATTGAGAAGGAAAAAATTAAGAGTGACTAAAGCCTACAATAAAAGGGTAAGGGAGAAAATCGTTTTCAGATAGGAGATTTAGTATGGAAAACGATTTTTATCTTTTTTTTTTTCGGCCTGTTGGGAATTAGGAAATAACCAGATCCCTGAGCAAGATGGTCGCCGAGTTGGGCAAGCGGTCCATGTATAGAGTTGTAGAAAATTGTTCTAGACATGTATGTATTTGTACAGCAAACTTTGCAAAGGAGGTAGGTTTGTCTAAAGCTTCTTAACGGGAAAGTATTTCGAAGAAGCTTTTATCCGCGCTTATGGCAAGAAGGGCGTGATTAGATGGGTTGGTTGACCGATATGTTATCATCTGTCCTGCACAGAAAAGACAGTTAGTATCGTGCAGTAAAGTACACATCATATCCGAAAACAGGGGGCATTTGTTTACAGCAGAAATTTCGGCTTTGAGATTTATCCAGTTGCCATAAGTAGTATTAGGTTGGGAGTTGAAATAATGGCACTAACAAGCGTCTGGCAATCAAGTCCCAAGAAGCCCCGTCGGATACAGTGTTTAGTGAAAACTTTTTTTATACAGGTCTTGGGCTATTACGCTCAGCAGATCCACGAAATAGAACCTCGGGCACCGAGCACAAGCGCGCCGCATCCCCGAGTACTGGTGTTCGCCGAGTACTGCGACATCGAGTAACTCGCAAGCCCGAGTACCCGTGTTTCCGACTGTAGCATCACGGTCAGACCGAGCCCACCGAGTGGATCAACTCAGGAACCCGAGTTAATTTCCCCGAGTACCAGGACATTGTCCGGATAGACTCGGGACCCCCGAGGCCGGCCCGTTGTCCCCGAGTACTAAAGGTATTCGCAGAGGTCCCCCAGACCCGCAATACCTCGAGTATGGAAACAGGTCGCACTCGTGCGCCATGAGTCGTGATGGAGTTGCACACATCAAGTCGACCGCATCACCAAGTCTCTGCTTTCACGGAGGACAAGGAATCTTCGGACTCGGAAAATATCAGAAGATTCAACCTTGGAAACAAGGAACCACGGGAGAGTCCAACAAAGAAAGTTAATTCACGGCCACTTCGGAAGGGACCTCGTACACAAAGAAGGCAGTCCTCGGTTTTCAAAGGTCGGTTACGGTCTATATGTACATTAGGATCAGGATCCTTAAAATAGGAAGATCGCCATATCTGTATTCAGTTAGGATTAGGAGTCCCGACTCCTACGGGAAGACCAGCCGCCCCTATAAATATGTAGAAGGGTGAATGGCCGATGAGATATCAACAATCAACACAAATCCACTCTATACTTTTATCCTGTGTACCTTTTCGCTTCTAGTTTAGATCTTTATCGTTTTGCACAAAAACACACGATCATTCTTCTCCACGAAAGCGGAGAAGATCTTGCTGTTTTGCCTGGAAAGCAGTAGTCCGTAGCACAAAAGTGACGAAAGTTACCCTTAGCTGCTTACTTGGAATAAGTAGCTCGTTCGTCGCACACGAAAGTGCGATTAGACAAACACAATGGCGACTCCACTTACC